>BMAV01027528.1:351387-402258 GCA_019973955.1 Trichonephila inaurata madagascariensis | reverse complement strand
CTCCGGTAGCTCGGAGAATGTTTAAGTGGTATTCCATTTCCAGGCAAATGTTAAGTTAAACAGTTACTTCACTCAGCGTGCCATTTCTAGGAAATTCCTTAAGGCTGCCTATTTCTACAAACGTTTCATACCATCGTTTTATTGATTTTGCATAACAACATCGAAATTTCTACTGAACATTAATGAACGGTTTCTTTTCGTGGTACCAAAGCACACATTGGGCTTTTTCTTGAAGGGTATCTTTTTTACAAATGTGTTCCCCAGTTTCACTATACATAAAACAACTAAAACTGACCTATTCAATGATACAAAAGTGACATTATTACAAGGATGAATCGGAAAATAAGTTTCCTCTATCGACTGTGGTCAGAGTTTGGTATGAAAGTCAAAACATAGAATGAAGAGGGACCAGGACATGAATTTTCGAAAAATTATCGATTTTCTCTTTTTTATATTTTCTAAAAGTCCAAATATTTCTGTTTAAAATGCTATATGATATGAGGAAGTACGATAATTAGAAGTAATTTTATTTATGTTTTAAATGAAGCTACTTCTTGACGCGCATCAAATGAGCTCTGCTAGGAGCACCTGTGTTTCCCCTTGCTTAAGTTTCTGATGAGCGCGAATCCATATGATGCTTAAGTGGAAAATTAGACTAAATTGGGCTTATCCTTAAGTGTATGGGTACACGTCTTTTGGATCTTAAAAGCGAAACAGGGAGAAAAAGATTAGTGTTGGAAAATACCTAAGTGGTTGTAACTGACTCACCGACATTTTCATATCAAAATTTAAAAAATAATATAGTATGGCTGCTAGAAATATAATATCAATGATCTACACGCCTGAAACCTGCTATTTGGGCCGTTTATTTTTATCTTCTGTCTTCAAACGAGAAACCTCAACTTGGACTGTGTCCTGTCAGTATAAATTCACAGTGCAAGTTTCAAAAGGCAAAAGCTGAATGTAACGAAAGGTACTATGATCATAAACACATACACACGTGCTATATACGATAATGAATTAAATGAAGCCAATTTTTAGAGATCTAGGTGATCCTATATTGTTAAGAAATGTTGTTTATATGGAATGACGCGGAACTCAAATGAGTCAGTGGGTGAGTTAATAGTCATATGGTCCAAGATCTACATTTATTGGAATTAAAAACTCTAAAATTAGGGGTAAATATGGCTATTGCACAGTTCAATATGAGTCATGCAGCAAAATTAATGATCTTAAAACAATGTGATATAGAACCAAGTCATAAATGTGTGTTATTCTTCAAAAAACTAAATGCACGTAGGGTTCATGTAACCCAACAAAAGCATCTTAAAATCCAAAAAAAAAATGGCAAAATTGTTAAAAATAATGAAAAAAAATAGTCTTTTGTATGAGCAGAGAGTAAAAAAAAATGCTTTATTTGCTTTTGGAAAATACTAAAAAAAGCAAACGCTCGAAAAGCTACAAATTTTTACTTTAAAGCCTGTTTTCTCAATATGTAATATTTTTCACTTTATGTACCTTTTCTCAAAAACTACTTATTATAAAAACCTGAAATTTTCACACAGTGAGCAGATTTTTTACGTGTTTACACATTTTAACGGAGGGAATTAGATATATCCTGCAAACTGTTTTAGATATGATTTTTTAAAACTAAATTTTAAGGAAAAAAATTGGACAATATTAAAAAAATGTAATCAATTTAATTTTTAACAAAAAGCCTTCGTTAAAGTGTTATTGATAGTATACATAACCTACTGTAAACATTTTATCTATGAAAAATGAGTATTTTCTGAGAAAAAGGTACATAAACTTACGCAATTTAACATGGGCGCCTATGGACGTGCCGGACCCCCTTAAAGATAAGACATAATTTTACTTTTCTACATAAGTACCAAGTACATTGGGACATTTGTCATACCGTTTGATAAGCTTCAATAAGTTCTCCAGGGAAAACTCAGGGCTTTGCATACGGAAGAAGCGTTTAACGGCTTGTTTGACTTCAGCAGTGTTTCCACAGCAGCTTCAGGTGAGATTCTTCTTCAAAGTCGGAAACAGACGAAAATCACTTGGTGAGAGATCAGGATGGTGTAGGCGCTCCCAAACAAGAGTTGCAATATGGTTTTGCGTTGCTGTCGCCGAGTGTGGTCTCACATTGTCATCCAACAACAGAACGCCAGATTTGAGAAGCCCAGGCAGCTTTTTCCGAACCACCTTTTTAAGTTTCGACAGGTTGTCACAGTACTGCGTAGCACTGCTGGTTCAAACATCCAAAAAGTTCACGCAAAAGTCAGCGCTTCTTCTGAATGCAAATTTTGAGTTTTCCTGCAGGGTTTATTGAAGCTTATCAAGAGGTATGAGACAAATGCCTCACAATGTACTTGATACAGAAATAAAGCTTTGTCTTATCTTTAATGTCTCATATTTTTATATTCAACTCTGATCACAGTCGGCAGGGGAAACTTACTTTCCGACTCACCCTCATACATTGAATGAATTTTTATAATCAAGGAGAGACTTTTGGTTCCGCCTGTATTTATTTATCTCTGTACAGAATCCACTTCTGTTATTTTTAAAGAATGAATTAATTTAAAACCTTTGAAAAATAAATCATTTAAAGATAATCATAATAAATAATTTCCTAAAACAAAAATGGTAGAATATAAAGCTTTTCTGGCAATTTCCAGAGTTGAAGAAAATATAAAAACGATTGTGTTATTACGTAGGGGTTTAGGAAACTCCTTATGTAGTCAAACTATTTGATCTTAAAATGCTATAACACTGTTTTTATGATACTAAATGTTTATTTTTTTTAAATTTGAATAAAATACAGCCTCAGGCGTGGCAAATATTTATATGATGATAAATGAAAATTATTGAGTCACTCAAAATTCAACAAAGAGATTGATAAATATTCAGAAATTTGGTGTTCTGAAACATTTGTTGTCTTTCTAAATAGTCTATTGGGAAAGGTTTAATTTATTCACTCAAACCCAGATCAATTTTGGCTCGAATCCAAATTTCTATAAGCATTATTTGTTACTGCTGTATCCCAATGTCGAAAATGCTTCGTTCGTTAAGCATTATGTTCAGTAGAAGCTCATAAACTGTAAAGAGAACAATAAATTAAATTAATAAATTAAATTTTCAGCAGTAGAATATATATATATTTGTTAAGTAATAAAAAATTTAGGACAGAAATTTTAAGGTGATAAAGAGAGTATTCAAATAAATGGTACTTTTACGAAAAAGAAAAAAATAAATTCTGATTTATAATTTTAAGGGATCTTTTATTCATATGCACGAACAATAAAAAATTCAAACATTTATGATGACATAAATTCAATTACGACTGAATTTAAATTTATTTCGTTGTTAAAAGTTAAGATAATTACTATAAGAATAATATAGGAACAATAAGAATTATTTTGGTCGTTATATTCAAATGTACTTCACACATAATAGATTGGAATGCGTCTTTCATTTTATATTTATATTATTATTTGTTTTTCGTTCGCTCGTATTTCCTTTCCTCTTCTCTTCTTTAATATATTTTCTTCCTACCGATATGGAACAAAAAGAGAAAAAATGGCGCCTTAAGGTATGTTTAACCCTGCAGTTCATTCCCAATCCAGAATTTACTAATTAATATTCTAGACTTTTATAGTTTTATAGAACTATTTTTTGTAACTTCTAGGATTTATTATATTCTGAAATGCCAAATTTTCTTAATTTGCTTGTTCATGCTAAGATTTACCATTAAGGTATCCGACGTTCAGAACCCCGCATAAATGGATAATTTTCATGATATTTTGTGTCACTTATATTAAAATACATGATTAAAATGGTTTTAAGAACATTACGACAAAAAAAAAAACTTATTTAAATACAATGTTTTGGCACAAAAATTAACTTAGAATAATCTTTTTTCAAAACTTTCTCCTTTTATAAAAAATGCTTCTATAATAATAATATTTAGAGAGAGCTTATATAAAGTAAAGACTTCTCCAGAGAGTCTTAACTAGGATTTTTGAAAAATTCACATTATTTTCAGAGTTACTACCCATTGAAATAATTATCGGCGTTTTTTTTCTTAAAATCTCTCCCCTCTGTTGTAGTAAAATACGGATAAATCCACTTCTAAGTTGTATATTTCAAAAATTCTAGTTCAGCCTCTGAAAAGATGTCTGAGCTATATACATGCAAAATATTATTATAATAGAAGCTTTTTTCATAAAAGGAGAATATTTTGAAAATGGGTCATTCTACGCTCTTTTTTTTTGTCAAAATATTATAGTTAAATAGTTTTTATCGTAATAATATTCTTAAAACAATTTTGTATACGTTTTTTAATCTAAGTGACACTAAATATCATAAATATTATTCATTTATACGCTTTTGCAATACCATTGTTCCAGCGGAAAGAGTAGGTAGGACGGACAGAAGAACCAATTAGGTGATCGACTAGAATTAGGCATGGGACAGCATTTGTGTATAGGAGTACAAGTTGGATACTGCACTAGGCAAATGTCGGAAAGTTATAAAGCAAGTTTTCAGAATTTCTGGGAAAACAGAAACAGTCTCTGTCAGAAGAGCAGTTGAAAAGTCAAGGTATTCAAAATATGCATTGGCCTACAGCCTCCAGAACTAAATGCAAAAGAACATGAATAAAACATTCTTCAGAAACCAGCAATTGTTCTGAAACTGCGATTGCCGCTATTGAAGTAAGGCCCAACAGCTCATTAACAACTTTCCTCTGTATGGAAAAAATATGAATATCCTGCACAGCCGCCACTAAGGATCAAGTATGGTGTCTTATAATATTTGAATAAAAAGATTTCGCCAGTTAATCCCTTCTACGGGCACCTTCACTTTTTAGAAGGACCTCAACAGCCTGGGAGCTGCGTGAAGTGAATTTTATGAATTACATCCATGAAATTAAAGTATATACCAATGGCACTTCGGAATATGAATCGTAAGAAATGAAAATTTCATCATAATATCGATCTACGTTAAATGGTGGTTTGTCGAAAATGAAGAGTTTCATCCATCCGTCCGGTCATTATAAGGCCTTTATACACAAATACGCCAGAAGAGAGACTGAACCGTCTCTTTCCCTTAAGTAGCTGAGACAGTTAGCTATAGAGATTACAAAACAGAGTTTCATAGTTAGTTGTGCAGATAACAAAAGGAAATATTTCAAACGGTAGTTTTAATCGTAGAGATGAAAACATGATAAGTATCTGCAAAAGGAAGATTTTAAGATTTATTTTTGGAGGAATTCAAGAAAGTGGAATGTGGTGAAGAAGATTAAATTTGGAGCTCTATCACTCATATAAAGAATCTGAAATCGTTAATTTCGACAAAATACAATGGATTAAATCAACGTTTCTCAAACTGTGGGGCGAGTATATTGAAAATTCAAAGAAACAATATATTATTTAAACAAAAATTATTAATTTACCGAATATAAACAAACAAAATTCATTCTAACACATAATAAAATATAAAACACACATTTGCACTCAAATAATAAATACCCTCATATATATATCAGTACCGCACAATGAATTTTATAATGAATTCAACAATACTTAGTTAAGAACAAGTTTAATAATTACCAGGTGGCCGCGGTAGCCGAGAGGTATAGGTATCGGACCGTGGTTTGCCTTGTCATGAGTTCGAGCCCAGTACCACTAAAGACCCGCCGTGTAGGGCAGCGATGCACGTTAAATCTGTCAAAAGCTGAAACGTCCTCCCGTTGGTGTGGTAGTTAGGAGAGGGGGGTGCCAGCTCAGGTGTCATCTACGTCACTTGACCATGGTTTAAAATTACGTGGTCCGTCGCCAAAAGCCCTCGTGTAGCTGAACAGTGCGTCGTTAATATTCAATCATTAATAATTACCAGCGATCCCATGGTCTTGTCATATATAATAATTTTACAAAAATCAACACTTACCTTGATAATTTGTACGGTTTATAATTAATCCAGGAACTGCCGATTCAAAGTTACGGGATTCAATCTCCAATGTCACCGTTTTCCACTTAGGTGCGTGTATGTGATATATATTGAGGGGGAATGAAATAAATAAAATACATAAATAAAACCTTCTATGAAATTAGTAAATCCTTCAAAACACTATCAAAGTCCTTTTATTACATTCCAAAGTCTCCGGAAACTTTTTATGTACAGCAGTGCACAGAGAAGATCGTAGTTCAGAAAGACGTATGTATACGTCCGGGGCATTTAACGCTTTGGCAGTGAGTGAATGAGTGAATATTAACGTCGCACTGTACAGCTACACGAGGGTTTTTGGCGACGGACCACGTAATTTTGAACCCTGGTCAAGTTACGTGGACGACACCTGAGCTGGCACCCTCTCTCCTAACTACCACACCACACCAACGGGAGGACGTTTCAGCTCTCGACAGATTTAACGTGCATCGCTGCCCTACACAGCGGGTCTTTAGTGGTACTGGACTCGAACTCATGACATGTGCCTGCCATGATCCGATACCTTGATCACTGGGCTGCCACAGTCCTTAACGCTTTGGCAGAGTGAGTCGTTTATATACGCCGGTGGCCCTTAAGAGGCTAAAGTCGTATTGTAGTTTCAGCGTCAAGGTATAGTATTATTAAATTCAATGCATAGTTACTGTAGGGAGGGGGCGCGATGAAAATTATGATTGAATTTTGGGTCGTAAACATTGAAAGCTTAAGAAGCACTGGATTAAATGGTCAGACCAATTTGTCAGAATGGATGAAGATCACACCACTAAAAAAGTCTTCAACGCCCAACCAATTGGCACACGGAGAAAAGTCAGGCCAAGCCTAAGATGGATGGAATGGAAAAGATGTCGTAGTTTTGAGAACTAAAAATTATAGAAAGCACAAGCAGGGAGAAGGCTAACCTAGAAAAGGCTTCTTGAGAAGGTTAAGGCCCATGCTGGCTCCATGTCACTAAGGAAGGAAGGAATTTTAATCGCAGTTTTTACGAAACTTATATATGAATATCCTACTTTTTTTATTATTTAATTTTATAAGGTAATTTACAACATTTAATTTATATTTTTCATTGGCCTCCAAAAGTAATCTATCAAGAACAATCGTTTTTAAAATAAATTTATTTAAATATCTTTTATCTATCTAATTCCATCTTGTGATATATAGTTACCCATATTATATATATATATTTATCTAAAGCCTGAAACTTTAACCATCTCTTACAACGGTTTCGTAACTACATGTTGTTGTTATATATAAAACTTTTCTATACTTTATTTAATAATTTAACAATGTAAAACTTATCAGAATACATATCTAATAAATTAGAAATTTGGAACACAATGTATATAATGATAATTAATATTTAAAATTCTATTAAATATTAAAGTTATTCAAATATTCTAGATTCAGTCAATTATAAAGTTATATATTGTTATAGAACTTTATTATATAAACTTTATTATAAATTAATTATAAACTATTATATATTGTTAAGATAAATTCTAAATTCCCATTTATTTGCAAATACTGTTGTGCAATATAAGGTAATAATGAATTTATTTATAAATCAACTTTCTAAGACGCGAAATTTATATACTTATATTTTTTACACAAATACAATTTTTTTATGAATTTACCATCATATACTTATAATTTATATTCAGTCATAAGAGCTTACAATGCACCAACACTAATGTGCACATTAAGTAAATATGTCAACAGATATATAGGAGCTTGTATATCATTATTCAAGGATTAATTACCAATTATAAAGCTTTATGACACATGTAAATATTTAAATATTTGCATGATGTCGGCGAAACCTCTAGACTTAACTCATTTACGCTCGAAGTAAACAGAAACTGCGTCATCCATTGATTACGTGACATATAATCATATTTCTGATGCCCGAGTCTTTTTTTATTGGAAATTCATTAAATTTCAGCTTCAAAAGAACAATAAATTACACTAAAGAAAGATTCCCAGACGGCTATTAAACTTCGCAAAACCAGAACCCATTAAAAAAACGAACTAACTCAATGGAAAAACAATGGATTTTGGGAAACGTCACTGCTAATGACAACATAATGTTACATGAGGGATGGTCCCGTTTCTCACTAATGTTACCATAAATAGCAGTTCGGAGAGCAATCGCAGTCTTTGCCCAGATTGAGTGATCGTCGCTGTTTGTGTCTGAGTGCTGGTATTTCGGTACGGAACACCTTCCTAATTTGCTAATAGGATCTTGAAAAGTGGTCCAATATTTTTCATTCTTTATCTAATATTATAAGAGAGTAGGTTTTTTAAAAAATTGAATGAAAATTGAAACTGCAGGACTACGGCATGATTCAAGAAGAAATATTGTTTGTAGAAATTTCCTTCTATAGTACGAAATTTATTATATGATAAGGGATTGCATGATTATTTTTCATCGTGTTGTAAGAGCCACCAATAAGTTTCCACTGTTTGAAAAAAAATTGCATCGCCAGTAAATCAGATTGAAATTTACAAATGTGTGAAGGAAAGAAGATTCAATCTGGGTACGTTCCGTTCCGAACACGAGTACTTTAGCGATCACGCCAAAACGATCGTCTTCGAGTGTTGACTAGTACTGATTTACATAGTATCACACCCCCACACTACCCCCATGCCAAAGATTTGGGGGATAGGTGAATGAACGATACCATATTCGTGGCGAGCGTGTGAGCAGTTGCGTCACTTTCTGGGTTGCATCATTCGTACGTGACGGCTTGTGTAGGTTGTATCATTTGTGTGTGACCACTTTGTGGTGTGACGGCTTAATTGCATCATTTGTCTGACGGCTTGGTTGCTTTTGCGGTGGATAGATGGCGCCATGACTGCTGCGCGTAAAGGCTGTGGTTCCTTTGTACGGCCAGGGTCACCCATGAAGGAAGAAAGATTCGATCTGAGCACACTCTGTTCCGTAAGCGAGTACCTTAGCGATCACGCGAAAACGATCGTCTTCACGTGTTGACTAGTACTGGTTTATATAGATATCTCACCGTCACAGATGCAAAACGTCATACGTAAAGTTAGAGATGTGGCAACGCCCTGAACATGAAGTATTAGCGAATTTGTATCAGCATCATGTAATATTTTTTTGTGCCAAAATGTCGTTTTGAGCCGAATAAGTGCCATTTGAGAGAACTTTTGATTTTTCTCTAATTTGAAGAAATTTACAGTTGAGGCGATGGAATTGTGTATATAGTGAGCCTGCTTTGAGTGAGGAAAATTGTTGTTAGAGTTTTTAAATTTTAAGAATGATGAGTTTTTGATGTCTAAAACAAAGAACGTAGTGGGAAATTCATACCAAATGCTAAAAGACCTTGTATTTATATTAAGATTGATTCAACAAGCAATTTTACAGCCTTTAAAATCGTAAGGAATGATTCAAAAGCAAGAAAATAGGGTTCCATATGGACCGAAGCCGAGAAACAAATGCTGATTTTACACAAGTGAAATGCTGCTTGCCAGACACAAATGAAATAGCTTTTTGCATCGTATAGCCACTGGTGATGGTAAATGGATCCACTACGATAACCTGTAGAAGAGGAAATTATAGGAACCACTTTGTCATACTTCAACAGCTGAATATTCATGGAAAGAAGTTCATGATGTTTATTTAGTGGAATCAACTTGCTACCATGTATTATTAGTTGCTCAAACCAACGAAACCATTATTGTGGTTCTATATCTAACACACTAATGCAAGAAAAAACACGCTCACTACTGTTCCAAACACGATAGAATTATTCTTTTGCATGATAACGCTGGTCCACAAGATGCAGTGCCGGTAAAAACCTACTTAGAAACACTCAAATGGGAACCCTACCCCACTCGCCGTATTCATCAGACTTTGCTCCTTCCAGTTATTTCTTGTTCCGATGGACGGCATATGATCTATCACAGCAGTATCTCACATCATATGAAGATATAAGAAATTGGGTTCATTCGTGGAAAGTCTCAAAAGATGAAGCATTCTTTTGACATGGTATCCATGTGTTTCATAAAGAAGGGGACAAGTAGTTACGGAGAATACATTGAATAAAACATAATGTACCGTTCTTTCTTCAAAAGTACTCTACTTTTGATACAAAAATTGCGAGCGGTAACTTATTTATACTTGTACAATTTTACAATTGTCAAGTATAATACAATTGTCTGTTCTTGTAAGGATACAAGTACAGACTTCATGAAAGATTCTCGTGTCATGAGAATAATAGTCTTTGTTGCTTCATATCCTATAAATCCATAAAACATTCCTGTGTAATATGCTGCCTATAGAATGATTTTTTC
Organism: Trichonephila inaurata madagascariensis; assembly: GCA_019973955.1. Classification (NCBI taxonomy): domain Eukaryota; kingdom Metazoa; phylum Arthropoda; class Arachnida; order Araneae; family Nephilidae; genus Trichonephila; species Trichonephila inaurata. Next base: position 391,938 of record BMAV01027528.1, on the reverse strand, counting down.
CCTTGGACAATGCTTACAGTTTGACCGTTATTGTGAGAAAAAAAAATTTCTTAACTGAGAAAAAAAATGTACCCTTAATGCTGCTAATTTAAGTCCTTCGTATCTGAAAAATCTTTTGATATATGGATTCTGTCTCTATCTCTCTCAATTTATTGATTCCAATTCAAATTTATTGATGAGAGCTTTCGATGAGTTAATAGAACAACTTGTTAATAAAGATAAATTGGGAATCAGCTTTAATTTGTTTCTTTCGATTATTTCGGGACTCAGAATATTTTGCTCATTTCTTCTTGGTCAGTTATTTTGAGTCATTTCATTTTGTGTGATTTATATTACATTTTTTATATTAGTTGAATGCATTTTTTCTTTGATTTTGGTTTATTTCTTGAACTGCTATAATTATAATGGGATTTATTGCGTTGCAGATTTAATAAGGGCTCTTTATGATTCTTCCTACTTCAAGTGGCAAAAATAGATTGTGTTGAGATTAAGACTGTGAAAGGGAATTCGGCTATTTATTTTAATTTGGCTTAAGGTATCCGACTACGTTCGGAACCATGATTTTAAAAAAGCGCATAAATGGATAATTTTCATGATATTTAGCGTCACTTAGATTAGAATGCACGTATAAAATTGTTTTAAGGACAACAACATTCTGACAAAAAAAAAATTATTTAAATACAATATTTTGGCAAAAAATTAACTTAGAATAACCTTTTTTCAAAATGTTCTCCTTTTATGAAAAATTCTTCTGAAATAATAATATTTTTTTTTGTGTGTGTGTGTGTGCTCTTATACAAAATAAAGACTTCTCCAGAGAGTCTGAACTATTTTTTTTAAAGTTCACATTATTTTCAGTTACAACACATTGAAATAATTATCGGCGTTTTTTTTCTTAAAATTTCTCCCCTCTGTTATCGTAAAACATGGATAAACCCACTTCTAAGTTATATATTTCAAAAATTCTAGTTGAGTCTCTGTACAGAGGTCTGAGTTATATACAGGCAAAATATTATTATAATGGAAGCATTTTTCACAAAAGGAGAATATTTTGAAAATGGGTCTTTCTATCTTCATTTTTTGTCAAAATATTATACCTAAGTAATTTTTTATTGGAATACTATTTTTAAAACAATTTTATATACATTTTCTAATCTAAGTGATTCTAAATATCATAAATACTATCCATTTATACGCTTTTGCAAAATGACGGTTCCGAACGTAGTCGGATACCTTAAGCGTTATATCTTCGTTATACCGTATACGTTAAGGGATATAAGCGTTATATCTTCTGGTTATTAGTCAGTTTGAAACTTGATATGTAAACTAAGGTGTTCGTAAAGCAGGATAATGCAGTCAAATTATCCCTAAAAAATCCTAAGGATTATTAATGAATTGAATTCTGCTCTCAAATTTAGGTGAAATATATTTTATATGACAGGGAAAGAATTGAAAACCTTCAACAAAAATATTTAAAAAATATATAATTAAGATAAAATTATTTCTCTAAAACTTCCGTATCCAAAAACAAAAGTATCATATATTTACAGCTTTATTAACTGATTGATCACTTTTGACAAAAATCATAAAAAAACAAAAGCTGTTCGACACATAGGAAAAAATATTAATCTTTTTTAGAAAGACAGATCTTGCATCTTAATAAGACAGATAAGAGTATAAAAGTAATTCATTTAAAAAAATTCGAGATTCTAATTAGATTAAATTTCCTACCTTTTTGCTTCTGACGTTATCTGGAGTCACTGATGAATGATTAAAATTTCCAGACATGTTTTCAACAGCCGTTTCGAACAATCAAAATGTAATTGGTGCTTAGAAATTACAGCATCTCAAATGGTATTGATAAGAAGATGGACAAAAAATTGTGCAATCATTTACAATTACTGATCGTAATTTTCATATTGCATGCGATCTTCTGAAGGAAAGTGTCTTCATTGAAAAAAGTATGAATATTTCTTCGATAACTAGAGATATCAATTAATTTATAATAATTCAACCAAAGTATGTGTTTTGGTTTTGAAAGTTTTAGAGTTTGAGGTCGATAATACAGTAAAAACAATTTTTATGCTCATCATTCAGTTTAAGTTAGACTCAACTACAGGAAAATGGCGGTAGAAGTTTTCAAATGATAATTAAAAAATTCCTTCTGTAAATGATTTCTACATTTCTTTCAACTCATGAAAGATCGTTTATGAATGAAGATCAAGCGGTTAAAAAGAACATTAGTAATCGACACAATATTGTTTACTTTATGATTTCAATTGCATGGTGCCTATTGTGAGGATACTGATAATTTGAGAAAATGTGACTCATTTCAAAATCTTTCATTTCGAAAGTGAATGATTTTTTTTAAAATCGGAGGGTGTTTGTTACTTGTTTCACATAAGTAAAAGCATGATAAGTGTCTTAAGGTATCCGACTACGTTCCAAACCATGATATTGTAAAAGCGTATAAATGGATAATATTTATGATATTTAGTGTCACTTAGATTAGAAAATGTATATAAAATTGTTTTAAGAATATTATTACAATGAAAAATTATTTAAGTATAATATTTTGAGACAAAAAATGAACATAGAAAAACCAATTTTCAAAATATTCCTTTTGTGAAAAATGCTTCTATTATAATAATATTTTGCCTGTATATAGCTCAGACCTCTCTACAGAGGCTCTACTAGAATTTTTGAAATATATAACTTAGAAGTGGGTTTATCCACATTTTACGACAACAGAGGGGAGAAATTTTAAGAAAAAAACGATGATAATTATTTCAATTGATTGTAACTAAAAATAATGTGAATTTTTCAAAAAAAAAAAAAAGAAGTTCAGATTCTCTGGAGAAGTGTTTACTTTATATAAGCACACACACACACAAAATATTATTATTTTAGGAGCATTTTTTCTAAAAGGAGAACATTTTGAAAAAAAGTTATTCTAAGTTAATTTTTTGCCAAAATATTGTATTTAAATCATTTTTTTTGTCAAAATGTCCTTAAAACAGTTTTATACAGGTATTCTAATCTAAGTGTCACTAAATATCATGAAAATTATCCATTTATGCGCTTTATTTAAAATCACGGTTCCGAACGTAATCGGATACCTTAAATGCATAAAATCAAATCACACATTGTTACATTTTGAGACAGAAAAAATTCACAGTATTTTCAGGTTAAGCAAAAATGTTTCAACCTGCTGTGCTTGATACTGGTAATACTAATTCAGGCTAGAATTTTCCTAATGTATATTATTTAAGTATAACTTCATGTTTAAGATTTAATTCCAATGCTCAGGTACTGCTCTGAATTCAATTGGAACTGTTAATTACTAAAGCTGCTTGAAAATATTTGGATTGTCAAGAAGGTAAGTACATGTGCATATTTGACTATTCTAGAAGCATCAGATATTCAAACCATTTGTATTTTAAATTTACATCTCATTTTCCAACTGGAGTTGGTTTTTTTTCTTTCTATTTTTGCAACTTCAATTCTGATTTATGTAAATTTCTCTATATCTTAGAATAGATTCCTCTTGATTTAATGATTTGAATCTAAGTTCTTGCTTTTTATAAAAAAGTCGTCCTATCAGATATTTTGTTAAGTGGAAACTTAGATCTTTTAACGCTTGCTTGCCCTTGTTGATGATGATACGTCATTTACAATTCCTTCAGGTTTGAGATGGATAGTAGGGCAAATAAGTGTTCTTTTTAACTATGTATTTCCTTCGATTCAAGTGAAGAAGCAATGTTACTCATTATCAAGCATGGGATATCTCTAATGATTACTTATCTACCAACTATAATCTTAATTCAACTTGCAACACATTACAAACATAATTACCTCTTGACTTCATACGGCACACTTCACTATTTTTACATATATGCTTCATTGAGTGGTGCAGAGACAGCAGAAAAATAATTGAACTCGTTTGCCAAAGAAGAAAATGATGAAGAAAGAAGATTTGAGTTTCTGGAGTGGCGGTCCAACACTGAAAGAATGGCCAAGAATGGAGGTTCTCGAGGGCAAAGATTTGAATATGATACACACAGTGTGAAAAATAAATCAAAATTCTGGAAAAGTAAAATGGATTCAGAACAACTTTTCAGTTTTCATTGCAAGAAAAGTACATTTATTCACAAAAGGATATGCCTGTCAAAAAGAAATAAACTGCTCCACTAAATTGTTTCTTGTTTAAAAAGGGTTTTGATAAACAAACTTTTGGATATGAAAAAGAAGTTTTGTGTTGAGACTGGCATTAACAAAAACTGACAATTAAAGGGAGAAGGAAAATGAATCTCTTTCTAACACCTGCCTTGACCTTTGAATTTCCCTTACCAGATTTTAATTTTGTTATAATTTTTCCTCATTTATTTATAGTATTTAATTGCAGTGTATTTTATGTTATTTCTTCTTTGAAATCTCAGTAAGTTTACAAGAAGAGCGGGATATTAAAATTTAGAAGCCTACTAGATGGAACGGTTACAGTAAAGGACTTCTATTTAGAAAAATACTTATGGTAACTGTGCGTTCTTTCAGAGTATAGATGCAGAGTTTGTGAAATATTATCGTGTGTATATTTATTTTATGATATATTATAAGTGTCATGGACTATTTTTATCCTGTGAAATATGCTTTTAATAATGTCAGTTTGTTGTAAGATTCGTTATTACGCCAGTTTAAGGTTTAATCCACTTCCACACAGTTCACTGGTGCCACTACACACAAAATAATTTCAAAATTTAAAATTTTAACCCAACACATTTTTATCTCTTATATTCTTTTTGGTTAATATTTAATCTTACATAGAGTAAGGCATATAAAGATATCCTACCATAAAATGTCTTCAACCTGCCGGTATTTCCATAAATATCACATCAGAGAACCTCTTCAATCTTTGCTGAGATTGAGCGATGGTGGTTGTTTCCACTTATCTTCTAATGTGAAACAAAATTTGGAATTGACTCTCCTTAATGTACTAATATAGAGAAGAGAGAAGTTTGTGTCGATTGTTAAAAGGCGGGAAGTGTGTTCTGAATTCGAAATAATGAAGAGGGTGTGGTTCTGAATTCAAGCCACAAGAGAGATCACGGACTAAAATTCCTCTGATTGACCCTTATCTCTATAACTGTAGAATGAATCCCTATCGAGACTTTTAAAAAGATTGTGACACTAAGCATATTTTAAAGAGAGAAATAAGATATAAAAGAACATTTTCCGTTAAATTTTATACATAGTGTATGCTTATTGTCTGAATAAAAGTTTCCGATTATTAGCACAAATCAATAAATGTATTCACAAGTACGAATCTGTACATGTGTATGAAAAATAAAATAATTGTAAAGTGTGTTTGCATTTGTAGAGTCATTTTAATTGTATGAATTAAGGTTTTTAAGTACATGTTTTGAAAGTGCATGTGTACTTGTGTCTGATTGGTTCCTGAAATGTATATGGAAATACAACAATGTGTAATATCCCGGAGGATGTTGATGTTTGGGGGCCCGAGCAAAGATCTGTCATAGTACTTTAAACACAAATTTATTATTACTTTTACTTAATCACACAACACAATTAAAGGGAGAAAATGCACTAAACATTAAACCCGGAATAGCAATCGCTTAGGATTAATTTAATTATCATGTAAACAAAAGCACATATCTTAAAACTGGAGCGATCTTGACTCCCTTGTTTTTTATTTTCTTTTGGGTAACTTTTTAATTACCCTGGTCGTTCTTTTCACGCATCAATATCCCACAACCATCATCGTCTACTCTAATGCAAAGATTTAAATAGAAGTTCTCATTTACGTAAATCTCGTCATCTTCACAAAGAAAGGTTTTCAACTGAACTCACAGTTTACAAGATATATTTAACCCAAGAGGATTATTGGAAAAATCGCGGATAGACCCGGTACAAATGTTAAGAAAACAACAAAAAGTTTTTAAGTAATTATTTTAAGTGTGGCATAATAACATATACATGAATAATATATTTGTATTTAGTGCTTTCGCGAAAAAAATATTCACAAGATGTAAACGAAATTTACTTAATTTTCTGTCCTAATGAAGAATTTTTAATGCGTTATATTGTCTTTTATATAAAAGGAGTAATTTTCATTGGGATAATATCTTTATTTAAAATTCAAAACTTTAAAAAGACGCGTAGAAGATTCATTCTAACTCTAACAGTCAAAAGAACGAAAATTTGATAGTAAGATTCATATCAGTAAGGTTAAATGCATCAAGAGTAATGATTTTTTTGTAATGAAGTCGTTGATTACTTGCACGGAGAAGATTTTTAAAGTAACTGTGATTCCATTAAACCATATCCATATAAAGAGAGAGAGAGAGAGAGATTCCTTTATTTATTAATTCCTTTAAAATATTTTGTATTGTCTATTTCTATGAACAATTTTCATTTTAAAATAAATTGTGTGTATATGTGTGTAATAAAATTCAATACACTAATTGCTTTTGTTATCTTAACTCAGGGGCGTGACAGCCCATGAGGACCAAGGCCTATTGTGCCCAACTCAGTATAGGCGACCTTGAGCCCCGAGGTGTATGAGCAGATGTTCCGGTCAGGCGGTCTGTATGACTCGAATCCTCCAGTGTTAAGTTCCCAAGCAAGCTTGGTTCTCATTTATCGACACACTGAAGAGATGAAGGCTGAGTCAACCTTTCCCTACCCGGGATTTGAACCTCGGACTTGTGGTGTGGAAGCGAGATACACTAACCACTCAGCAACTGGGCTTCTTTGGTATTTTGCGTATTAGAATAAATTGATGTAATTGCATATAAATATAGGTATTTACTACAAAACTTTGAGAAAAAAACACCACAAAGATAAAGAAAATTGCCCCTTTTTTAAATATTTAGCAATAATATTCAACATTAAAAATTTTTTGAAAATATGATGATTTTACTTTTACATAATCTTTAATAAGAATATTTAAGTTACTTTGAATGCAAGTATGGAAATTAGAAATAGACATTTATAGAAAAAAAAGAAACAATTGCATGAAAATTAATACAAGTATCCCTTTGTAACACTGTAATTGGAATACAGTAAAATATTTGCCCCTGTTATTGAGAATGCAAAGTTTAATTTTAATTATAAATTAAATTCACATCTCAGAATCTAATTACTAATATTAAATTACCTTTGGACAAAAATTAATATAATTTTTAAAAAAAATTCTGTATTAAAAAATATTAATTTTGTATGCATTGTTTTAAAAACAATGGATATATTTATCGATATGAAGTATCATTTACACTAAACATGAACACATAAACAAAATTAGAAAAAAAAATATTACACGAAATGTTTAAGTACCCGTAAATACACGATAATTATAAATTTAAAGATAAACTCAGACATGATAATGCAAAAATTTTCAAACTATTGATTTTTTTGTATTTTTCATAATATTTATAAGACAAAACATTTTTTGTACAGTTAAAAGTAAAGTATGTCTGGACGAAAAGATTATAATGTCATGACTCATATGCTGAACCTTTAACAGTTTTCGCATCATTTGATGCAATCTGTTTCATCATTTAAAAATGGATTAGCTTTTTCATGTATAAAGCCATTAAAGGCACTTTATCTTAAGAGCTCCATTAAAATTTTGTTAAAAAACTACAAAAAAATGTCCGCTTGCGTCGAAATGTTTTATTAGAAAACCAGTACATTGGATTTGTTTCAATTGGTTAAACTGAAGTACTCTAAAATAACATTTTTTGTTGACACAGGTATTAGAAAAATGAACTACTTTCTTATTATTCACATAAACTGCCAAAACTAATGATTATTATAAAGATATATCTTGAATATTTAAAATAAATTGTCTTTAAACTCAACGATAATAATATGCCTAGATTTATAATGCTTTTTAGTATAAAACTAGATTTTTCCATTAGAAAATTAAATTAAATTTTGTATTTGAAAATAAGCCTATAAAGGATTTTATCGCAATATTTTATAAGCAATGACGCGTCATGTGAAATATAAATAACGCCACTGGTGCTCATAGTAAGTCCAGGTTGTTATAATGGCAATATTGAAATATTATTATTCACTTTCTATTAAAATGAATGACCTTGAGAAAGATTTAGAACACCATCTATAAAAAATAAAAATAAATCGTATTTTTATGTGGTAAAAACAAGATTAAAATCGTATTTTTATATATTCACTAGTTTGCAAATCCTATGCAAAATTCTATTAAGATTTTTAAAAAGAAATATTTAATGTAAAAAAAGTTATGCTGACTAATACCACTCAGTGCCAATGATATTCAAAATGTGGGCACTGAAAATTAGCTTGACAATGCACAGAGTGGATAAAAGATTACAAATAGATATAACTGAATAATAATACATCACTGACAATTTTTTCAAGAAAAAAAATGTTGACTTTTAAAAAGTGAATCCATTTTTAACACTCACGTTTTAATTAGAATTAGGATTAGAATATTTATTATTTTTTCTTTTGAGTAGGCCTATTACCTCGTTGTCTGTGATTTGTGTTGCACGGCCAAAATTTTAAATACCTCTTCTGTACCCTACTAAATTATTTATGTTATATATAATTACCGAAGATTTTAATTTTACACGTATTTAATTATTTTCAGAATTTACAATCACATTCTTGCATTAAGGTATCGAACAAATTTAAAATCGTGAACTTATCAAAAATTGACATTTTTTTTTATGATTTTATTTTGTAGACCTTCTTATTAGCTTTGTAAAAAGACCAAGTTTTTTCATTTCCCATTCACTAGAACAAAAACTACAAGTGTTTTAGTAAAAGCAGATGCCATAACTTTAAACAAGATGCAAACCTTTAAAATGCGTTTTACTCGAAATGTGTTTTTTTCTCTCGCAAATGCTCAAACCTTGACAGCGATTGCTCAAAAAGTGTTGAAAATAATTAACTGAAATTTGTTGTGCATCATCTGTGTAATAAAGCTACAAATTTTTATCAATAAACGTTTTATTTAAAAATTTACAGTCTCTTATGTGAATATAACCACTGATTTTTTAAGCAATTTCATATAACTCAAATGAAATGCTTTTGTTTATGTAAAAATTAAAATTAATTCTTATCCTGATAGTTATTTTAAAAATGAATTCCAAAAAAAACAAATCAAAATTTAAAAACAGAGAATTTTTTCATGAATTTTTTGTACAGAGTGGTCCTTTTTATGTAATTTTTTGTGAATGTTTACAAATTTTTTCCTATTTTAGGAATAGTAATTTCTTTTGCTCTTCTTAATTTTAGCATTTTTCCTTAAAATGTAATAAATAAATCTAGAAACCACAAAAAATATTTCCAAATCTCCATTATTTTAAAAAAAAGTTGTTGAAAGTGTCGAATACCTTAGGATACAAATTGGTAAAAAGAAGATGAGTCTCGTTTATATGGAAGGAAAAAAGTACTCAGAATATTTTAGGATTATAATTATTACTGTAATATTCTTAATTAATTGCTTAAGAATTTAAAAAAAGACATTACAAATGAAACCATTTTAAATAAAATGTAGAACATTTAAGCATGAAGTATTTTTTATGCACACACGCACACTGTTTCATATTCATGAAATTTATCAGTTACTCCTTTAACGTATTCGACTACGTTCGGAACCGTGATTTTGCAAAAGCTTGTAAATGGATAATATTTATGATATTTAGTGTCACTTAGATTAGAAAATGTATATAAAATTTGTAAGAATATTATTACAATAAAAAATAATTTAAGTACAATATTTTGTCAAAAAATGAACATAGAATGACCCATTTTCAAAATATTCTCCAACTTACAAGTGGATTTATCCATATTTTACGACAATAGAGAAAATCAATTTTAAGAAAAAAACGCCTATAATTATTTCAATTGGTGGTAACTCTGAAAATAATGTGAATTTTTCAAAAATCTTAGTTCAGACTCTGTGGAGAAGTCTTTACTTTATATAAGCCAGATATTATTATTTTGGAAGCATTTTTTATAAAAGGAGAACATTTTGAAAATAGATTATTCTAAGTTAATTTTTTGTCAAAATAGTGTATTTAAATAAATTTTTTTTTGTCAAAATGTCCTTATTACTATTTTATACATGTATTCTAATCTGTCACTAAATATCATGAAAATTATCCATTTATGAGCTTTTTTAAAATCACTGTTCCGAACGTAGTCGGATACCTTAAATATTTCCTTAAATCACCCATTTATGATAATTAAGAAATAAATACACTTTAATAGCAGCTTTATACTGTTTTTGTTTGCATAGAAAGTTAAAAATGTCATTTAATGAGTATGAAATTCAAATATTTCGATGCTGTCACAATAATAGAATTTACAAAAATAATTAATGATTTTAAATTTTTAAAAATGCGATTAAATATTAAATCATTAGAAACACTAGAAATTAAATCTAACTACTGGTGTTTAAAATTTTACGCATAGACTGCTTAGTAAGATCAATTACAAGTAAATAGCATTTTCCGGTTCTTAAGATACCTCATTGAAATTATTAATTTAGGATAAAATTAAATGCTTAAAATTCCAATTAATTCATGGCAAAAGTATTCAATTTACTTACATAATTATTTTAATGTTCATAAATAAGTTTTTAATTTTGTTCTCACGAAAGTAAAGATGTTTGAATACAAGAGCAAACATCCAAGTTAATTGAGAAATGTTTTAATGAATTTACTAGAATACGTGTTCGCTAACGATGAATTTATTTGTAAAAACTTTATTCTTGAACGGTACTGAAATAAGAATACAAAACGTAAATATTAACATTTGTTATTACCAAAGAAGCCTCAATAAACTATATAACAACTTCTAGTTAAATATCACATATAAAAATATTGTGGTAATATTGGTCAGCACAAACATTAAAAAGTAACTTATTTTAAAAATACACCTTATTTTTTTACTTGAGGGAAGTTTCTGAAAATTTGAGATATTCATAAATATATCGAGATACAAAAATATTAAAATTCTTTGTATAAATTATTAATTTCCCATTTGGCACAACGGTTTGAATAAAATTAAATTCATTCATTCTTGAGATTTTACATTGATAATTTTTAAAGATTTTTACATATTTTTCCATATTTGCCAAGAATTCTAAAGCACCATAAAATTATTAACACTAGACTTACGTCAGCGATTATATTTACCAGAAATTCCTTTTTACGTAAGTTTCTAATTTCTTTCTTCATATATAATACCGGTTGATTCATAAATAGCGTGACCAATTTCAGAGGATCATAAATTTTTATTGAATAAAGTTATTTACATGAAATTTTCAATGTGATTTCTTCAAGCACAGTACATTTTACTTAAGCGTTTCGACTAAGCTAAATAGTTTTTCGACCATTTTGAGGGTATTTTTCCAACTTCCTCTTAAATTGCTTTTTGAAGCCCTTGAAATGCTCTTACTTTACTTATATTTAATTGTTTTGTTAAGTATCCACATAAAAAATAATCGCAAAGAACACAGACAGGGGATAGTGATAGTCATTTATCAGAAGGAAGAAAATTTATTTTTTTTTATATTTCAGTCATTCTATGGTTGATTTTGCACTATGATTTAGTGCATAATGTTGGTGAAAAACAAAATTTCCTTGAGTGTAAAGACGTTTACTTTCTATGATCAAGTGTTTCAAAACTTTATTCTGATAGTAGTTGGCATCAATTTTAACCATTAGTTCTACAAAAAATGGTTTTGTTAAGCCTTGAGAGGACATTCCCATCCATACTATAATACCTGACGGCCAACTTGCATTTACCAAAACAGCTGCGTCTTTTCGATGCTTTCTGCGTTAAATATATTGTATCTTCGTTTTGTCAGTTGTGAATGACCCATGAAACAGTGCTTCATTTGCAATTATCCATGTTTTGTATCTACCATTCCATATCATTAAATACAGAGGCTTAGCACATTTTCTTCGTTTTTCAACGGTCTTAACAGACATTGGATGACATTCAGGAAAATTTATTTTTTATAGCCAATTTTCTTTATCTGACGAAAATTGCCGATTGCTATCTGTAGTTTTTTTGCCATATGTTTTTGAGGCTAATGATTTTCAAAAGCAATAATTCTTTTCAGCTTCCTTTTTTTTCTTTCTTTTTTTTCATTTTCATTAAGGCCTTCCTTTTGTTCAAATTTTTCCCTGGAGCTTTTGATTGTAAGCCAAATTTCATTTCTTTTTGAAATTTAGATAGTAATAGAATAGAAAAATGTCTTTTTTTTTTTTTTAAATGCTTTAATTTTTACAGAATTTGAACAAGCCTCCTTCAAAAGCTGTAAGATTTCGTTACGGGTTTTAGGATCTAATTTCAGTACTATAATTTACGCCCACTGATAAAAATGGTTAGAATAGTAAATTAAATGTTTCCTTTTTAAAATAAAACCAGCAGCAAAACGATAGAAATTCATCATACATCAGTGCTTCTCAAACTTTAAATACTGGCGCCCCCCTTTTCAATCACAATTTTTATCACGCCTCCCTTATACATTAATAATATACTGAATGCAATAATAATGCACTTTGACGCTAAAGCTACAATAAGCGATCTTTTAATTATAAACCATACAAATTATTAACATAAGTATTAAATTTTGTATACATTACTTTTAAGCAAAAAAAAAAATTAAGTAATAGGATAATTGTTATGTTATTTTTCCTTTCTCTATATAATTTTTAAATTGAACATATTGCAAAATGCGGTGGCTGCTTAGAAGACAAAATATAGATATCAGCTAAATATAGAAAAAGAACTCAGAGAGTGAATTTCTAATCATAAGCATTTCTTATAAAAACTTAGCTTTGCAAGACTTAGCAAAGACTTTGCAAAACTTAGCTTTCTGTGCAGCACACACACACACTGATACATTAAAAGTATATCGGCTGAAGTGCCCGCTCTTTAAACGAGTTCATTTATAAGAAAATAAAACATTATTGATATAATAACTGAATTGTAAGGAGAGTAAAGCCAAGTGCGCCACAATGTTTACAAAAATGTAAAATGATTTTTTAAAAATGATTGCTCAAATTATAATTAGTTTTAAGCGAATTGTAATTTTAAGCCTCACAGAATTAGCATTTATAATTGACGTTAAGTAATGAACAATAATATAAAATTCCGATGAAGAATAATTGTATTAATTTTTAATATTTAAAGCGAAAAGACTTTTACCCTGGAGCAGGCACGCACTCGCTACGGTCGAGTGGGGTTATTGAGTCACCCCAATCCTATTTTTTTATAATTATTTTATTGTACTCGATACAAATCGTGATTCCAGTGAATAATTTAATTATGAGAAAGTAAACTTACCTACTTTCAAGGACTTTTCAATTTTTCTTTGGTAACAAATAAACAGTTTTGCCAGAATTAACTATTTCGTGATTTGTGTGTCCCACGCGACCACTTCCGGGTAAAAAGTGTATTCATTATGTATGTTACTGCTAAAAAACGTTTTTCGTTATGCTTTATATGTTTGAGAATACTCATAAAAATAAGTCTTGGCCAAGTAATCCTTCAAAGTGCTCTCCGTGGTTTCCAAATATCATAAAACTTCTTTTGCATGGGAAAGAGGGCAACAGAGAAATACATTACTTACAACTTCCTTGAATGAGAAACAAACAAATAAGAGAGGGGTCATAATTAACTGTATCAATAACTTAGAAGGTCAAACAGAGTATCAGCAAAAACAGATTACAGCTATAATGTGTAGTATTTCAAAAATAATCACAGTGATGAATTTTTATGTTCCTAAATTTTTTTCGATTCTGGGGCTGGATTTGTTTTTCTTTTGAAAGAGTAGTATGTTAGATTTAAAAGAAAACATAATAAAAAATTCTCATCATGGGATTACATAGAAATCAAATAAAATATTTTTTATTTGGTTATAGGATCAAAGATAGCTAATTAGGTATTGAAGAAGTTTTTATTTTTGAGAGAGAGATGACTTAATATCGCCTATAAATTATATCAGAGTAAAAGTGCATTTTTTATTACGTCTGAAAGTATTTTGTTTTATTCATTCCTGTAAATTAATTATTTTTTAAATCTTTTATTTTCGATATGCTCCGCCCAAGTGACGGCGGCCCACTTTCAGAACACTGCTAAAATGCTTTTAAAATTGGTCGCATTAATTTTGAATTAACCGGTATATAAATTGAATATTTTGACTTGTCTTGAAAATTTACGACTATCATACGACTGATTTTGTTCATTCAAATTAATTATTTTTAACAATATTCAGGTATACAATTTGAATTGTGGCTGTCAGTTATTTTAACTGAATCCAGAAAATTATATTTGACTTTGTTTTCATGGTTTTCCTTGTAATAATTCATAATATGTTGATAGAATAGATGAAGAAGGTTTTTGCACTTTACAGACATGTGAGTTGGGAAGTGAGAGAAAGAAAGTAAAAGCAGTTTTGTATTTTTCCAGAGACTTCTGAATTCCCTTGCATATCTTTTTTTGTTTATATAAATGTTACCCTAAAATTAATATAAATTTGTCAGTTCGTTTTTGATAAATTCTGTGTTCTGACTTATCTATTTTGTAATATCTGAATCAAGTTACACAGATGCATTGGTGGAAAATATCTCACGAAAGAAGAGATACTGAAATTTTGTTTGAGTCTTTCTGATGATAATTTTGGCTTCGAAAAGGAACCTTTGATGAAATATTGCATTCTGAAACAATATACAATTTATTTGACGAAAATTGAATTCTCCTACTGCTAACAAGTGAATTCGATTCATCTGCTGGGAAAGTATTTTGTCGAAACAACTAATTAAAGTGCAAATTTGTTTCAAAAAGCTATTTTTACATGTTTCTAGTATTGTTTCTAGAAGTGAAATCAATCCAAAGCGATAAAATAATAATAAAAAAAATGATAAGTAATATATCAGTTTGGAAAATAGGCATTTTTTCAACAAGAGTTACATTGGGACGTCTCCAGAAATACCTCTTATAAGAAGTAGCTGAATCAGTTTTGTATGTGAGATCATTGTAGGTGATAGCAGCCCAAGCAGTGAAGGGAACAATGAAAAAGAGACAATTCCAAAATTTAAAAAGCTGGTTTTTATCACACGCTTTCATTTCATTTATACACTCATTGCCATAAAAATCTGCGCACCAAGAAAGGGCGTCAAAATGAAATGAAATTTTACATATGTAAGTAAGGACCGTGGGTAGCCTAGTGTGTTAGAGCATCGGACTCCAGACCAGAAGGCATGGGTTCGATGCCCGATGCCACCAAATACCCTCCGAGTACACACGGAGTACGTGCTCGTTAAATCAGTGGGTCCGAAGTCTTGTGGGCTAAATGTCGCCATCTGTCATTCCTTCGGAAATTTCACCGAGCTAATTCGTACTGTCACCTGTATGATGGCCAAGGCCAACGACAGGCGTACATCTAGCCCCTTGTCACGATGAATTTCGTGGGCCTCCATCTGACGCCGTTAGACAGGTAGCATTAGAAACAACAACATATGTAAGTACTACTGTGATGTAAGTGAATAGAAAACTAAAGAAAAAGGATAATTTACTGCAGAAAAAAGTACAAATGAAGCAAGGTTTTCGTACTCTGTTGGATGACCTCTAGCATGAATGCATGATGCGATACGAGCAGGCATTGAGGCATACAAGTTCCATATGATTGTCTTGTTCCACATTTGCTGCAAATGCACCTTTAATTCGACCAAACTCGGATGCTGTCCAACTTGCCTTCCTAAACTAGTTAGAATATAATAGTAGTAATAATGAGTAGTGAGTGAGTTTGTAGGTTGGTTTTTATGGTGAAAAGCATGAATTCTGACAAAACTGCGTAAAACAGTGGTTTAAAAAAGTAATTGTGTAACTGTAAGCTTGTTTTACATACTATTGGCGTAAACTTCATATTTTACTTTATTCGAGGTCCACATGACCTCTGTTCGAAATTACAGGAGCTGCCTTATATTGGTGCTAAATTGCCACCTCCCTCTCGTATAACAAAATTTAACTAATTCATTCCATTTCATTAATTTTTTTTCCTTTCTTCGACTGTTTGTTAGTTTCTGAAAATATATAATAAAAAATAAATTTATACTCTTACCTAAGTATATTTGCACTGATTTATAATAAGAGATTTGTGTGTTTTTCAATTAAAATATGAATGAAAATAATCTTTAATGTTTGCAATTGTAGGAAATCATTTTAGATAACTATTGGAAAAACTATAGATATATATACTTATACTCTTCTAAACTATAAATATATGAATCCCAATTTATACAACACATGTTCCTTAAACAGAAATTGCCTCTATTGAAAGGTTTTATTCATGCATACGTGATTTACTTGTTTACTGAAAATGACCCCAGAAGAATAAAAGAAAGTACGAACTAGAATATGAAATTAGTATAATATGCCTTCTTTGTGTATGTGGACACATTTTCTAAATCACTCTTTATTTGCTTTTTTTTTTCCTTCTGTTGAATTCCTTTTGCTCAACTCAAAATTTTATTTCTAACCACAAGCTTAAACATTGGTAAAACTGAGCTCATTACGGTTATTTTTTATTTTTTTGAGAAATATTATTCAAAAATGCATAGAAAAATTTAACTAAATCGAATTTTTAGTGGATATTTTTTTCTCGTAAAATTGCTCTTTTACTTTTATCATTGCTAATTGTGATTTGAGGGGGAAAAAACCGCCATACGCATTCATTTTTTTTTTTTCTGTTGAGAGACTGAACGATTACTAGGCAAGTGTGTTTTTCCAACCATTACTGCTATTATATACGTCATTTGTTATACTGAGCGTTTATTGGAAATTTTACCGTTGATGGATACTTAAAATAACATTGAGTATTTTCAAAAAACTAATTTAAGATTATAGTACCTAATTACGAATATTTTTTATGTACAAAGATGGGATATTTTTTTTTAACCATAACACATATACTTAAAAACATCATGTTAAATTTAAAAAATTTTGAGTAGTTGTGTTGAATAGTTTAATTACTGATATTTTATTCTGAATATTAAGTAACTATCGTAGCTATCCAAATATTTCGTAACTTGAAATTATTTCTTTGGTAATTCTCTTACTTATAAACATTTTCTAAATCCTATAAAAGAATGATAATTTAATTAAATTAATAATTTTGTTCCAAGATGGTAGGGTTTTTTTGGGAGCTTTATTTGCATAAATATTATTGACTTATGATTCTTTGCAAATGATTGTAATTCAAACGGTTTTTAACAAGAAAATGAATGGATTAGTAAACTGTTTCATTTCCATAAAAGAGAAATAGACAATCATTAATTTTAACATAAAAACTATTCTTTTAAAAATACTTTGTAATGGGTTCTTCTACTATTCCTCTTGAGGATACTGTAATTTTAGCTTAAAATCCGTTTTCCGTGCAGATGACTTGATTTTATGTAAATGTAACTACTATTTAAACCGTGACGTTGGGATGTGAGGTTCATGGTAAACGTTGATCGTTAAAATGAAATCTAAGAAAAACAGAAGGTGAACTGTGACTGGGAGGTCACGCGTCCTGATTTTAATGTTCCTCGTAGAATCCACTAGGAGTTGTGGATGTAAATAACTTAGGAGCTGACCGATCTATCAAGGATCGAGAAGGGTCTTCCCAAGGAGCTCCGACTGAAGCTAAGCGATTTTCAATAATTTTTTTAATCAGATTAGTATTAGACTTTCAGGTTACTCCCACAGAGTAAAACAATAAAGTTGTATATTTTCACAAAGTATTAAGAGATAGAATAAAAGTACCGTAAAATCGGTGTATAACGCCCACTTTTAACACAAAAATAAGATTGAAATTTACGGGTGGGCGTTATACGCTGGGTATAAAAATGAGAGCTTTAAAAATAAGAAAATATGAGCATAGAAAAAAATTAGACCTCTACATACATAGGAATACTGTTTATTTTTTAAAAAATGGCATTCATTATGACTTGAAGGGCTGTATTTCTAAAAGTATATTATTGTTTTCTAAGAATGATACCTCGAATATAAATGACTTAAAAATATAAGAGCATTGCGCATGTACATTTCAGGTTTCTTCGTAAAAAAAAGGAGCGCGTTATACTGCAAATATACCTAAAATTAAAAATTGCAGCATGAAAGTATAGGTGCACGTTATAAGCCGGACTTTACGGTAGCTATTTTTAAGATTATGTCTGCTTCTTCTGCAAACCCTCTTACACCCACAAAAGTTGAGCCGCAGTCATTGAATTAAATTTTTTTCAAATATTACTTATTTATTGTTGTAAATAAAAGAATTATTATATTTCAATGTATTATTTAAAAAATTTCCTAATATTTATCACAAGTATTTTGCTTTTAAGGATGCAAGAGGAATTCTAGTACAGAAATTTTCTTCTAATCACAGTTCCATACTTCAAAATTTAGAAATAGAGCATTTTTTTTTCAATTCATTTGAATTCCAATTAGATTATTATATCATTTTTATCGTTCCAGATCCCTCCACCTCTCACATAAAGTATCCTTAAATTCATCTACACATTTCCTTCCAATTCAAAAGAAACCGGATTTCACTGAATTCATTACCTTTCTATCGACATTAATCATAGACTTTGCCGAAACAAGCATTTAGTGCTCACAAACATGACAACAGGAATCATAACTCAGCCTTAACGAATGAATTTTATCTCTGCTTCTCTTTCCGTTTGTCACAATGCATCAATAGATAAATAATGATGCGCGGAGCCGACTCATTTTTTGCGAGACTGTCAGTCAGAAGAACTATCCTTAAGAGTTAGCCCCCTAGGAAGACATGATGTGATTTATTGGTTAATTTACAGTCGTATGTATGTACATCGGTGGAAACAGATACACTAGTAGTCACGGTTAAAAGAAGGAACTGAACAGAATGTTCTTTGTAATTCTTTTTTTCAACCCGCGTGCTTTGAATATAGAGTAGATTGCTTTAAACCTTGTTCACCTGGGGAATTTTTTACACTTTTTGAATGGGAATGATATAGTTATTCCTGGTCATTCGTTTATTCACATTAAACTTTTTATCATACATCATGCCCTATACATACTATACATTATCATTTGAATTTATTATTTATTTTCAAATATATATATAAAGAATATATGCATAAGAGACCAAATCTTAACAATAGATAAGGACTGAAGAGGAATAACTAAAAAAAACATGACTGATACGTTTAAGGTATCCGACTACTTTTGGAATAGTGATTTTGAAAAAGCGTATAAATGAATAATATTCATGACATTTATTGTCACTTAGATTAGAAAATGTACATAAAATTGTTTTAAAATTATTATTACAATGAAAAATTATTTAAGTACACTATTTTGACAAAAAATGAACATAGAAAAACCAATTTTCAAAATATTCCTTTTATGAAAAATGCTTCGATTATAATAATATTTTGCCCGTGTATAGTTCAGATCTCTCTACACAGAATCTAAAAACTAGAATATCTGAACTAGAATTTTTAAAATATATATCTTAGAAGTGGATTTATCCATATTTTACGACAACAAAGGGGAGAAATTTTAAGAAAAAAACATAATTATTTGAATTGGTAATAACTCTGAAAATAATGTGAATTTTTCAAAAAGCCCAGTCCAGACTCTTGGAGAATTCTTTACTTTATATAAGAGTAACATATTATTATTATAGAAGCCTTTTTTATAAAACATTTTGAAAAAAGATTATTCTAAGTGAATTTTTTGCCAAAATATTGTATTTAAATAATTTTTTTGTCAAAATGTTCTTGAAACAATTTTATACATGTATTCTAATCCAAGTGACACTAAATATCATGAAAATTATCCATTTATGCGTTTTGAAAATCACGGTTCCGAACGTTGTCGGATACCCTTTAAGTAAGATTTTCCAAGTTAAATGAAACATTAAAGGTAAGACACATTTAAAGAATATAATCTTAAAGGACTTTGGACATGGGATTCCGGTATTATTTTCTTGTCTGGTTTTGCAGCTGAGATATTTTTGAACACACACATATACATATATATGCATATATATTACCGTCATCATTTATCTGTAACACATACTGTCTTGTAATATTTATATTTATTGTTTAGCCTTAAATTAGATTTATAGTAATTTAGTATTATTAATGATATTATGTATATCGATAGATAGCTATCGATATTCATATAAGTGGAGAAGAGCACCGAAGGCAACACATGCCAACGTTGTAGATTACTTAGCCGTAATAATTCATTTTTCCGAGGTGCCTCAACGAGGAGGTGGATCTATATTACACTCCCTGATGCTAAAATTGCAGCTATCCGCATTGCTCTATCTCAACTTCTTTGCCTCACAGATCACGTTTCAAAGATTCAGTGATTCAAGAATGGCCCTTCAAGCAATATCTTCCATTGAAGCGCAACTCAGTAGATATTCTCAAATGTCAACTGTTAATTGTCGATTTACTTCAATGCCATATAGAATTGCCATGCAATGGATTCCATCGCACTATGGCATTGATGGGAATGAAAATGCCAATTGCTCGGTGAAGAAGAGGACAAAAATCTTCCAAACCTCTAACAATACAGTTCCTTTTTTATAGTGCCAAAAGAATCATAAAGTACTACAGAAAACACTTCTGGTCGAAATTCAAACAAAGGAATAATCAAAAAGTGTGGTTTATCAAACTTTTTGATGTTCCAAAGAGGCCTTGAGATAGAGCTGTGGCTGATTTTCGAATGGCCACTGATCACAACTACCTATCCAAGCATCTAAACATGATAGCCAAGCATCAAGGCACTTCCCAGAGACCCTTTGTAAACTGTGCAATTCCAATGAAGAAATGGACGCCATTCGTGTGGCACGCTGACGTGCACTCAGCTCTGCAACCATGTGGAGCAGATATTGGGAGGCTAGACACAAAATGTGTAATTTATAGACTATACTGTGTTTTTTTTCTTTCTTATTTTCTGCTGTTGTTCTTTTCTCATTATTTGTCAATTTTCTGTGTTTCTAATTTTGTTTGCAGTTGTTTTGTAATCTGCCATTGGAAATTTAAGAAGTATACATATACGTATAAAAGTTCAAAAATTCTGATAGTTTTCAATTAATTTAATTCTTAAATGAATATAGAAAATAAAAATTAAAGCATTTTACTTATATAAAATAAAAAGACTCCTTAAATATCATGAAAATTCTTAATGAATAGGTGAAAATTATATATATGTATATTGACATTAAAGTAGCAATATAATCCATCTTAAGGAGAAAATAAAATTAAGCACTATATTTTCTGAACAAAATAAATTGTTTAAAGATGCAAAAAATCTGCAGCATTTTTTATTCTTCTTGTTATGTGCGCTTTGGATAATTCAGGATGATTTTAAATGAATTTCATTTTTGCAGTAATTAAACATAATTTTAATAAGCTTAGTCTTAAAATAGTTTTATTATGTTTAATTCTAAAATAATTTCATTATATTTTTAAATTTATAACTTTAAAAAAGTCTTTGAGGTACAATGATTTGCTTAACGTTTTGTATATATGAATAAATACAAATAAATATGCAGATTTTGCATATATATGAATATTGTGCATGAACTCGTTTAAATAATTTAGTTTTGTTTCGATTCTTGGTAAAAAATGAAGTGAAATACGTCTAACGCGAAAAAACTCTTAAGATGAAATATCGGTTAACACGAAATACAACGGTCCCGAAAAAAAACCTTGCACTTTCATGTAATTTTTTCTCTTAACACGAAAACGGAAATCGATTGAAAAAGATTTCTCATCTGGGAATGAACAAAATACGGAAAACACCAGCCACTTAAACCAGATTTAGGAGGGGTATGGAATGAAAGAGAGGTAATTTCACATGTTTCATGTAAAGGCTAACTTAGCGTTGAAATACTCTTGGAATGGCTTGTTAAACCAGCTAATTTTTTTTTTACCTAAGCTACTTTCACCACCCCTACAAACGCCATACAAAAACATCTCTTTCATCATTTGGCTTTGGAATTCGGTGGCAAGTGCATCGCAATATGAGTAAATGTCAGTGGTATGGGTTCGCGGTTTTTTTTTCTTTCTATTTTAGAACTTTTTTACGAGCACAATGACAAACAGCTCAGGAAGAAAGCAACCTACAACTTCGCTTAAAATGAAGATGGAGCTTCTTAAGGCTGCTGATCAAAAATAGAAGACGAGGACGGAAATTTGTAAATATTTTGATACTGCTAAATTTTGTGTAAAATTTCCTTAAGTTCTTGAGAATGTTTTTGTTTCATTGATTTGTATTAAATACATTATACTCGTATATACATATCTAAATAAATAAAATGTAAAATAATAAACTTAATTTTGTTTCAAATATGGGGGCACGTATTTGGCCCCTTTTTTTGTGTTAAATGTGTGATTTTCACTTATTTTCCAAAACCTGAATGCATTGTTTTCACTCATTACATGCGCTTATACCTTTAACTAATGATATTTACGACAAAAATATCAACTCCCTTTCCTAAACACTTTCTCTCTAGACATCTTAAAACTAACATTTTTACTACTCATTATTTATGACAATTGAAGCCCCCCTAAATAAGACAATAAAAAATAATTGCTCACGATAATAATTTTTTATGGTAGAATAAATGACAATATATAAAACTACTCAATTAATCAAATTTAATTCATTAAACCTGTTAGCAAAAATTGGAATCAATAAGTTAAGATATATTTGTCTTTTATTTTTTTTAAAAATTTTGTTAACAGCATATTCAAAAAAGCAAAGGGATATTAAAAATATATTTCTTTCGAAAACAGCTCAATGTTTTTAAATATGTTTACACCTTTTCTGTTTTATCCAAGCATAAAATAAGCCATTCAAACTGATAAAATATTTTTTTTTAGTTAGCAATACTTTGAATAACATATCTGAAATATTTTTCACTGAAGTTGACATATATAAATCATGAAAAATAAAATCATTGGATTTTGAGGAAAATATTGGCTTATTGATTTAACAAGGTAGAGGAATTAATGCAAAAACAGGGGAGGGGGGGACAAAACTGCTTTTGCACATGCACAATGAAGCCCAAAATGATCCTTTGGAACCCATTTAGCTTTATATACAAGCAAAGGAAATTACTGAGAATAAATTTAGGTATGTAAAAAGCATTAAAAGGCATTAATGCTCTTTTAACTCCTTTAACGATAAAAAAAATCAATATTATAGATCTTTCTTCAAAATAAACACGTTTAAAGCATGGATCCAAGAAATTAATTAAAATATCTTATGTAACTTCTACAAAAAGATTCATGAATTTCCTGTCTAATTTCGGATTAAATAAATCCTAATCAATTTATGCAGTTTTTTTTTTAAAAAAATTATCAGAGTGGCACAATTCATCAACCTCTTAAGACTCATGTAATGTTTTTATAACTAAGAAAAGAAATTAAGGAAAAGTGTTCGCTTAAATTTATTTAAAGCGTTATAGTTCAAATAACTGCACCATTTTTTTGAAAAAGCAAATTTAGCTTTTAACAGAGAGTACAATAATCAGTATAAGTTTTGTGCCTACATAATGTGCATGTATTTTCATCATAAGGGTCTCAGGGGTGTTAAATTTTTCTAGAGGTCTGAAAATATAAACAATTTTCAAACAGGTATAATTCTTTTAAATTTAAATTAAATGATTCGAATCTTTTACACATTATTTATAAAAGAATGGGGCTTCAGAAAAGTATAAAATATTTAAAATATAATCATAATTTTAAAAATCATAAGCATATGAAAATTCTATGATAAATATTAAGTATTTTTTGCGTTGCGCACGCTATTTTCTAAAATAGTAGCCTCTGATGTATAAAAATTTATAGAATTATAAAATGCATCATACTCTTTAAGCCATACCTAATTTTAGAATTATATATCTTTTGTATTTCAAAATATTTGTAAAATATTGCAATTTTTTAAATATTTTTAAAAAAATGTATTTTTTTTTTATTAAAATATGTAAATTATTATTCTATTTATATAAAAATAGCTACAGTGTAATGAGAATACATTTGACTTTATTATTCAACTTATAGCTAGTAATTAAAGCTACTATTTTAGAAAATAGCGTGCGCAACTCAAAAAATACTTAATATTTATTATAGAATTTTCATATGCTTATGATTTTTAAAATTATGATTATATTTTAAACATTTTATACTTTTCTGAAGCCCCAGTCCTTTATAAATAATGTGTAAAAGATTCGAATCATTTAATTTAAATATAAAAGAATTATACCTGTTTGAAAATTGTTTATATTTTCAGACCTCTAGAAAAATTTAACACCCTGAGACCCCATATACTGAATTTAAAGGTACAGCCACAATCAGAAACTCGGCAAAATAATTACTAAAATAACAAGAAAAATAAATAACTCATAATTGTTATTAATGTAATTTTCAAGTAACATAACTTTGCATTTCACAGCACTTTTGTTCCAAAACTTTCATTCAGTCAGAAATTTTAATTGATTCACTCATAGACTAACGTTAAGAAACCTCCAAAGTATAGGAACTTATTTTTCATATAGAAAAACGTAAATATTAATGTTAATTAGGTAATAACATTACTTGTAATTATAGTGCACTTAGTACTTTAAAAAAATGTATGAAAATCTTAAAATCTTGTGTGTACATTTCAAATTTAATTTGTTATAGTTTAATTTGTTATTTTCCAAATTTATTTTTTCAAATACACTCATGGATAAAAAAAATTAGCGCACCAAGAAGGAGATGTCAAAATGAAACTAAATTTTACATACTTAATGAATATTTTGATATAAGTAAATGATTAGAAAATCAAATAAAAATGATCATTTATTTCAGAGAAAAAGGCAAAACCCCTTCTAGCGCGAATGCACGATGTGATACGATCAGGCATTTAAGGCATACAAGTTCTGTATGATGTCTTGAGACATTACGTTCCATATTTGCTGTAACCTTGCCTCTAGTTCATTCAAACTCGTGGGATGCTCAACTCACCGTTTCAAATCTGGGGATCAGGCAAGCCAAGGAAGGGTAGTAACATTCCGCGACAGTCTTGTGACACTTTTGCCATGTGAGGCTGAGCATTGTTTTGGTGAAAAATGGCTCC
Organism: Trichonephila inaurata madagascariensis; assembly: GCA_019973955.1. Taxonomy (NCBI): domain Eukaryota; kingdom Metazoa; phylum Arthropoda; class Arachnida; order Araneae; family Nephilidae; genus Trichonephila; species Trichonephila inaurata. The sequence continues at coordinate 366,744 of BMAV01027528.1, read as the reverse complement.
TGGGAGCCTTTGCATGAGTGGCAACACATGTGGTTGCAGGATGTCATCACAACAGCTGTGGGAGAGGTGTGTCGCTGTAAAGAAAAGGCAGGATTGAGGCGTTCACCACGGGATTTCCACACACGAACACGATTGTCATCACTGCTGAAATTGAATCTGGATTCGTCGCTAAAGAGGACGAGGTTCCATTCCACTGCAGTCCAGTTTTCTCGTGTGCGGCACCACTCCAAACGGAAGCGTCGAATAAAATACATATTTGGAAACTTTTGACTATTTCTTTTTTCACAAAAATACAAACAAGATAGACACATTTGAAACAAAATTAAGTAAATGAATGTAATATTTTACAAATCTCATTATTGATTTGAGATATAAATATTCATAAAATAATTTTTTTTCAATTGCATTAAATACAGGGTGTTCCAAAAATAACGCTCTGTTTTTCTGAAAACACTTATCTATTCATTTCTTTCACAGGTGTTTCGAGAAATACTCTCCTTAAAAAAAAGAGAATATCGTTCGTTTTCTAGGAAGTGGGTGGTAAAACATATAAAGAGGTGTTTCAGCTGTGCCACCAAAAATATGGAAACAGTCCCCAACAAGGACCAATATCAGGATATTTGTGAGCAAATTTGGATAACCGGTAACGTGGAGAGGATCCTCTGAAAAAAATCCATACATTGGTATCCCCCCCCTCCTAACTACCACACAACACTAACGGAGACGTTTCAGCTCTCGACAATTTAAAGCTGCACAACTGCCCTAGCTACGGCGGGTCTTTAGTGTATTTGCGGTTAAACTCTGTGACAAGGCAAACAACGGTCCGATACCTATACCACTCGGCTACCGCGGCTACTTGCATTCTGTTAAGCATTATGCATAGTTATATGCATTAAAAAATGTGCCTTTTTTGCAACATTTTGGCTACAAAACTTGACCGCTTATAGGGAAAAATCATTATACGTTAATTGAGATAAATATGTACTTATTTCTTCTAAATGGTAACAAGGAGTTTATTTAAATATGACAATATTTGCAAAGGTTTCCTGTTTGATTTCATGCGTAAGGCAAATATTGAATGAACTCTAAATTTTTTGTAAAAACAGAAAGAAAAATAATATATAAATTTAAAAAAGGATTCCAGTTTTTCTATTTTTTTAAGGGAGTTGGAAACCTGTCTTTCTCTCTATACCGATATGTTAAATTGGCTGTTTTCAATGTACCTTTTCTCAAAATCTGTTATATGAACATGCTTGAAATTTTTCATACAATTTAAGTATACCTTTCTCATCATACTGAAAAGAGCTTTTAGCTAATTTTGAATTTTTTTTTATAATTTATGAAATATGCTATCAAACTTTGCGAAATTTGACCCATTTTTTATATAAAAAAATTTGTAAAAAATAAATTTTTGAGTCTTTTACAAAAATATCATTTCAGTATATATTAGCCATCATTGTAAATATATAATAAAAAATTTACACACTTGTGAACAGTAGTTTCTGAGAAAAGGTACATCGAACATCAAAATTTACATTTTAAGATAAATTGATTTCATTGTATTCAGTGAGGCTTCTAATCGGCTATAGGAAATAAAAAAATAAGAGGCTCAATTTACAATAAAAGATACAGGTTTTGGTTTATATCAGACATTCAACTTTTAAGCAAAAACGCGAAACACTTTGTTTACATTTTTCGCCTTTCAAATGGGTGTGGCCCAGTTTCAACTAATATTTAAAAATAGGGTTTAAGGGCTTCTAATTACCCTAGAGATTAAAGTAAGGTATTTTTATAAAGGTTAAAATCTATACAATTTGAAAATGTAAAAATCTCAAATTGTCGAAAAAATCAGATTTTAATTTTCCAACACCTCTTAATGTTTTTCTTTTTTTCTTTTCTTATGGATTCGTGGTAGCCGAGTAGTCATGGTCACTAACTCGTGACTAGTGTTATCGACTCATGAGTTAGAAACCTAATTCCCCGTCGTGTACAGGAACTGATGCACATTAAATCTGTCTTGGTTCGTCCTCCCATTGACATGGCACAGAAGTTTGGAGTGAAAGGGGGGTCAGCCCAAGTGTCGTCCTGGCCACTTGACCATGGTTCAAAATAACGAAGAACGTTGCCTGTAGCTCTTGTGTTACTTAGGAGGGCAAGGTAAATGAAAATAAAATTATTCTTTTTCTGAAATATCGATATATTTTTACAATCCTGTACTAACAAAATTTTTATTTTTCTTCAAATAAAGAAAACACTTTTTGTTCTATTGCTTGCTTGCAACTGTGATAAATATTTAAGGATAAAAAAAATAAAAACAAGAAGGAATAATGATTTTTTTATTCTTAATTTTATGATTGAATTGAAAATTAAAATAATTTTAATTACTGATGTAATTTTTAATAAAAATAGAAGAATGTCAGTTTGTTTGTATTACTATTTATTTAAGTAGCTACTTCGGTATTTTCCATGAAGAAGAATTGCACATTCTGTGATATTTTTCCATGGTAATTAGTCTATGTAGCGCTAAAAAATTCTACTCACACATGAAACATTTCCTAAGACCTTTGAATGTAGAAAATATCATTCTAAATATTGTTTTATCTGTTACCCCTGAATTAATTTTAAAAAATACGAAAAAAATACACAAGTTTAACAAATCAAACAACAAAACCTAAGAAATATTTAAAAGGATGAAAGTTTCTTAGAATCTTTTCCTGGAAATTTATCATTATCCAGTAAGAAATTAAATCGCTCTGAATCCATCTATTGGTATACATGTATCGCTACTTCATTTTGAACATGACTTAATTCAACGAAGCAGATAAAAGTTTGGATTTAACTAATGATAGAAGACTTACATAAAGATGTAGAAGAACAAGATCTGCAACAAGATATGTGATTTCTTGTACAGAGATCATACATCAAAAATCGGTCATTGTCGAACTTATGGTCCAGCTTTACGGACATCATTTATCAAAAGCTTAACGAGCAAAGGATTGTAAAGATAAAGCATGTTCTATTTCGAACACATGGATACAATGACGAATAATTTTTGTTCATTTCTAGATTCTTCGATAACAAATTACCTTAGTGATATAAGTTTACAGAGATACATGATAATTCTAAATCGTTTTCTACGATTAATCGATTGAATCTCATAAAATATGAATTAGCCTTCTATACTAGTGCTTTATAATGCAATCACTGCAAAAGTATTACAAATGAATCTTTTGTACGAAACAAGGGAAATTATAAATGTTTTCTATGCTAGAAATCCTTTTCAAAACAAATTTGTGCAAAAATAACAATGTTATCGAAGTCTGTAATCTAAATACTATAAAAACACCCCCGTTAACATGAAATAAAGAATATTTTTATACCTTTAAACAAAAGTTTCCTACTACGTTTTTCATCCTCTTACGGTTCAGTCGAATTAATTTAAAATCCTTTTAAAAGGTGTATGGATGTGCATTAAGGTATGATTAAGATTTAAAGTCAAATTTCACAATATAAGAAGTGATTATTTTATATTTTTTGAATAGGTTTAATATTCTAAAAGAATTGTAATGTACGATTATCTATAGAACTTTTAATTTTTCTTCAATTATATATTAATTACGGTAACAGGTGTGATTTAGAAGATGAGGCCAAATCCGAAGTTTCTACAAATTTTTAATTTAATCAAGAAAGATTGAGTGTGACAACAATTTGTATATACTTATTATGATTGCAGTGTAACTAGAAAGAAAGATACAAATTTTTAGTGAGACATTTTTATTTCATTTGTTAATCCAAAACTTTTATATATTTTTATAATATTCTGGAAAAGATTCCTGCTTAAACATATTAAAGCATCATAAAATATATAATTCATGTTAATAAAGTAGCGAAATGATTTAAACCCAAATTATTTTATAAAACCTTCATCAGATTCCTTCACACATTTCAGTGTTACTATTCCAATATATTATTCTGTAAATTTTTATTCCATAATCCATATATTTTGAAAAAAAAAATTCTATCTATCTTTATATACATCTATCTCTACCTGTCTGTCTACCTATTTAATCTATCTATATCTCTCTCTATCTAATATATATATATAAACATATTAAATTCCACTTTTATATAAATTGTTTTGTACATAAGAGCTGTCCTAAGTCAGAAATGTTTATAATACTGAAGCATCCATAAATACATATTTTTTAAATTCTATTATTTTTATAATTTCTCATATATATTTTCTGAATTCTAATATTTGGTTTATATTACAATTTCTGTTTTTATATTCTTCAGTTATAGTGATTATTGATGATTCATCTCTCTACAGTAGAGAACCTTTACTACACACACACACACACACACACATATAGTAAAGCCCAGTGGTCGCGTCGAGTGGTAACGTATCGCGCTTTCACACCACAGCTCTGGGCAAGGTCGAGTCGGCTTATCATCCCTAATGCAGTGCGTCGATAAATGAGTACCAAGCTTGCTTGGGGGACTAACACACTGGAAATTTAACTTCAGCCTGACCACCGGATCGGGACATTAGCTCATGCACCTCGGCACCAAATGGTCACGTATACCGGGATGGGCATAATAGGCCCTGGCCCTCATGGGCTGTTGCGCCACTGTGTTTGAGTTTATATAGAGAGAGATATAGGTAGATAGATATAGATAATATTTTTTGATTAAAAAAAATTATTTATTTTTAAACATTTCGAAAAATATTAAAAAACCAAACCAGATTATTAATTATTAAAAATAAAGTCGGGTTAAGACAAAGATTCTCTAAAATTCATCTTTTCGTTCACAAAGATATTTATGATTCCAGCTCCCAAAGGTACCTAGGAAAACATTCTTAGATTATAGATAATCCTCGTTTACGCTCTGAATAATCCCTTTGTTTATGAGAAGCTAATATTTGGAAATATTACGTGAGCAATCAAAGGAGAGTTAATTAATTTACACGATGAAATGGCTGGAAATTAAAGCTGCAAAAGATAGTTTTTTCCTAAAAGTGTTGCAAAATTTAATATAATCTTCTATTACATTAGCAATCAGAAGATTTATATGATGTTGCAATGATAAACTTTTAATGTTTTCGCGCGTCCTAATTTATTAATACTGATAACTAAAACACAAAAATGTAATTGACTATCATGATAAAGAAATGTTTTAGAAACTTGAAACAAAAAATATTATTACAACTTGTATAATATTTCTGACTAAATCATTATTTAGTTATGACAGAATTATATATATGCATGCGCATACCCTTTCTTTAAGAAATTATGAGGCTATTGACAAATTGGAACCTTTCTGAGGAAGACAAAATCTAATTTTTTAGATTGGATTTCAAATTGCATATTATGAATTTTGAAAATCTCACGATGTAAGGAGATATTTGAGTTCGAAATGAAAAAAATATATATTTTTTTTAAGATGATAATAAATCTGAAAGAGAATCAGTTAAGTTAATGAAGCATTCTGAATCTGCCATTCACAATCTTATAATTAAAAAAGTTGCTTAAAATGAACAAAAAAAAAAAAAAAGATTTGAGAAGAAATGAAATTTGTTATCACGTAATATAGATTAAATATTTTTCAAATATTAACTAAATTAGATAAAAAAAAATGTAGATCTGTTTGGAAAAGTCTTAAGCCAAATACCATTGCAATCTGAAGAAAACTCACTAAACTTCCAATTCTTGGATAAACAGAAGCTGCATATGTCCTTCTCTATATAAATTCGTTGATTCAAGCTAAATCTATGCTATAGAGTACTGTTCAGCTACACGAGGGATTTTGGCGACGGACCCCGTAATTTTGAACCATGGTCAAGTGATGTGGACGACACCTGAGCCGGCACCCCCTCTCCTAACTACCACACCACACCAACGGGAGGACGTTTCAACTCTTAGTGGTCTTGGGCTCGAACTCATAACATGCCTGCCATGATCCGATACATTGACCACTGGGCTACCGCAGCCCTTGTATATGCTATAGAATGATGTGAGTGGGGACAAATTATGTTTTCCAATGAAAAGATATTTAAACTTCAGTAACATGATGACTACGAATAACTATTGAAATTACTTGAGGAAGGGACCGAAAGAATACTTCAGTCGACAAATAGAAAGAGTATCAGCAATGATTTGAGGAATTTCTGCACATAACATGCTATGCTATATGATCACCAGGTACAATTTAAACCTTTATCATGTGATGCTAACTGGATATTTCATCTTGTTAGTTCATTTAGTTCTTTGCAGAAATGATTTAAAAAAATAAAAGTACCGTTTAACTGCTAATAAATAAAGTTTTCTTTCATTATTCATTTCATAAAAATTGATTAAGTCTTTTTTTCCTAATTTTTAAAAAGAGATTGGTTTTGTAATTTCTTAGAGGATAGCTTCCAATGCATAATTTTCTACTGCATCACACAACAATAGAATTAAAAAGTCAGCAGTTTGTCAGAGATCTGGCTGTGAAAGTTCGGTTACTTCTTCATACTTTCTAGCACACAGATTAAAACATTTTACCCGCTTTAGAAATTGTACATTCCACACAACCAATAACCAACCGAGTACTATCAGTACGCTGCTCTTTATGTCATTCTACTCGTATTGGTGACGTGATATTTTTCGATTATTTCAGATCTATATTTTAGGTAGTCAGTTATAGCAATCATACCTTTACTCCTCTTTTAGTGAATCTTTCCTTCAATATCTTTTGTAAGCGTGATTTTTTTATGCATTATGTCCACAATTTTCTGACATTTTCAAATGATTGTTTGTTCAACTTCTTATTGATTTATTTTGAGATTTTATTTCTTGTACATTTTTATGTTCGGATATTTAGATGTTATCGAGTTGCAATGGTTGAAATCTGAAACCATCAAACCAATTAAACCCAGCTAATTCGTTCCTTACCCTGAAATTGACTTATGACTGGCTCTTGGCTCTATCTTATTTAAATAAATAAGTTAGTAATATATTACCTTATATTTGCATTCTTAATTCTCAAAAAGGTACTCGTTTGTTTATGGTAAGCAGGAGTAATATTGTCTTATCAACCAAAATAACTGATTGGTTTTAAATGATTAAATCAGATGATTCTGTAGAACACTCTAGAAATTTCTTATATTTGAATAATCTGAGGATTTTGGGATTAAAGATAAGGCTTTTGTGAGTCCTCGGCTTTGTTCGTTTATTTTCCTGTTGTAGCGGCTGTCTTTATGTTTTGTGAATGTATTGCTTCCATATTATTATGTGTTGTCTTCCAAAGTGGGATTAAATTACCGTCTGTAAATGAATAGATCATCATCATGCCTTCTATTATCCTTTTGGACAAGTTTGTATCAAAATGACATCTCAACTTCGTTTCATATAATACGTAATAAATTTAATTTTCAGTAAAATTCACTTTCTCAGAAATTTCAAGAATTTTTTGACTACTCTTTCATGTTACATTTTCGGTGTTACGCAATGCATGTTACAAATAACATTACTAAATTTCTTTAATAAAATATGCAACACATTTAAAAATTTTTGGTGAGATTGTAAATGATTTAATTGATAAAATTTAATTAGAAACGTGTTATATTATTAATCAAAATCTAAAACATGAGCTTCGAATGCTTCAGAAGTACCTGCAATGTAAAAAGAAAGCTTTGGACGGAATCATTAATGTTTATAATTTTAGAGACAGGGGTGGTTAAACTGAAAAAGAAGATTCTTATTCTTTTTGTCGCTCATGTTTGGAAGAATATTTTCGAAAGCAAATATTGAAACAATATATAAACAGCTAAGGTTAAAGAAAAAATTTAAGTATTAAAATAAAAGTAACTATCATATCTACAATATTATGACCAATAAAAACAAAACAATTAAAATAAATATTAACAATAATAATAATAATAAATATAAACAATAACAATAACAATAATAAATATAAACAATAACAATAAATTATTTTTTTAAATTATTATTTTTTAATTCTGTAAATTGTGATAAGTTAAAAAAATGAGTAAATAGAAGCATACGTGATTTATATAAAGAAAAAAAAACCCACATAGAATAATGATTTGCTTCATAAACTATAGAATAAAATAGTATAAAATGCGGGCAAAGTTTATTGAGAAAATTAAACCAAATAAAGTACACAAAAGTGTTAAAACGCAACTAAAGTAATAAGAGTAAACAACACAGGCAAAAAAGCATTGATGGTTAGACGCAGAAAACTTCTTTAGAAAAAAATTACAAGTCAAGTCAATCAAGGCAGGTCTAGAAATTTAATTAATTTACATTTGTTGATAATAATGTTTTTCAACACCTTAATAAAATCAAATACTTTTTATAAGCTTTTTTTTATGATTATATGCCCATTTTTAAGGAAAACTTAATATCCAATCCAAGCCAAATGAAAATTGATATTTTCCATCAAGTTTAGTGTAGCATGCGACAGACTGGATTAGTTGCAATGCAGCTACTGAATATCAAAATACCTCTTTTAACAACAGCATGAAAAAAAAAACCAACAGCTCTGCATTAAAAACTCCATGACAGGCGAAAAAAATGCACTTTTCGACACCTCTTTCGCTCATTAGCATAGTGAGGAAACCTAAAACTTCCCAATCGCGTCAGCTGACATCAAAATCAGGATTTCTTAATCAAATTACTGTCCTCTCCAGCAGTCAAGTGCTTGAAAATAATGCCGCGTGAACGCGTGAAACGTGATCCGGGACCTCCGTTCCACGGTGGAACACCCCCTGGGATGATTCATTGTGGTCTTCAAACAATGACACAGGATTATGTAAATAGGGTATAGAGGATACTTTCAGTAAATATTGGACGGAGACTTATCTCTTCGGACAGAAGTCTCTTGCGGGTTTGTCATATCCGGCAAATTTACCTAATAATTGGCATGTTTTGGGGTTGAAATAAAAAACCCCTCGGAATGGGTGATGGGGAAAGAAAGAACTCGTAAAGGGGAGTTGAAAAATATGAGATATAAGTTGTCATTTACATACCACCCCGTTCTTATAATACGAATGGTGCTTTGTGTGAGGATTTGCGCACCATGAAGATGGAAGGATAGAGCTTTCTGTGATTTATTATGCTTTAAAGATATTCGTGAGATATTTTTAAATTTATGATTATGAAAATCAGTTTTTTTAGATAGAATTCTCAATGCTTGAACATATGTCTTGTGCATTGATTCACACCATAAAAACGAACCGTTAAGGAAGTACCAAGGACATTTTAATTATTTGTATAAATTTAAATTCATAATCCTTGATAAATAAGTTAAAATACATAAATTTAAAATTAAATTAAAACTACAATAGAGGAGAATGGCAGGATTTAGAGCAGAAAGTTTAGAAGAAATTAAAAATTGAGAGAGAAACAGAAGTTTTTTAAAAAAAGAATGTATTTTACATAAGTTTTCGAATATATATGTATTTTTTTCAAACAAAGTACAGGAGCATAGAATCTCTCTAAGGCAGCAATGTATAATTAATTGAAATATTTTATAAATATCGAGTTTAGTTACGTTAATAGAAATTCAAAAAATGTTTTGAAACGAATAAAATAAAAGATTGCTAAATATTTGATACATTTTCCTCTCTAGTAATTTTAAAAAATCATAGATGTTTTTGTAAAAATTACTGAATAAAACTTCCATGAAGCAAAGATGGAATCAAACATAGAACAAAATGTTCTATACCCCTTGTTTTAATTTACTTCAAATAACTAATATATATATATATATATATATATATATATATATATATATATATATATTAGTTTACACACACATATATATATATATATATATATATGTGTGTGTGTGTGTGTGTCTGTGTAGGTTATAAATTATAAAATTTTAAAAAATGAACAAATATAGTTCTACTTAACTATGTACTCAAATAATTAAAATTAGCATTTTCTTATATTCAAATAATGTTTTTAATAAGGATAGCTTTACAGAATACCACCTCTAAGAAGTTAAATATATATATAAAGTAAATATATACTAATCTTACATGAACTTTTGTTATAATTTTACACATTCCCCTATTTTGTAACTTTTTTGAAATTGTGTTTATCTAGGTAATGAAATCTTATATAAAAAACGATGTATTTATTTTTTCCTTAAAAACAACTCTTATATATTTTTCATTTATATAATTTTTTTTTCTCAGAGAGAGTCATTGTTTACTGCTCTTTTTTTGCAAAACACTTGAATACATTTTTAAATTCTTGAAGTGATATTAAAAAGTTTAAATACTTTAAATAATCACATTTGAGTAGAAAAGACTTTTCCCTATATCCCATTATAACCATTTGGAATGAAAGACTGGTAAATGTTTGTAATTATGTTTCAAGTTAACAAAGAGATTCTTTTGAACAATACTAGCAGAAATTTATTTGAACCTGATTAGATTATTGGTTTTATAATTCAACATTTCAAAGAAGTTCAATAAAATATTTATAATTGTCTTCACAAAACTCTATTATTAACACTTTGACTATAAAAACACTCTTTCATTGAATTATATTTTAAAATCTTCTCCTTTCTTGCGGTAATTAAATAAAATAATTCATGAAAAAAACACTTCAATGATTATTTTTTTTTAAAGTAATAAAGTCTTGCTTAAATTATTAAGCTTTCTTCTTGTAATACTACTTTTGTTAAGCCTAAATTTCCCTTGTGCCATAACAAGGAGATTTTTATAAAATTCTAAATGATCAATAGTAGTTTTAAAGAAACTTCGAACAATAAAGCGAAACAGAGAATAAGTAGAAAGTTTGAATTAACAAGAAAAAGAAAAAAAAGAATTAAAATTTTTCTAGTGCTCTACTTAATTATTTAATTAAATAAATGTTTTTAAAAGAAACGTTTCAATTAAACATATTTAAATGCACAGAATTGAGACAAGGTTTCTTGAAAAAAAAAGTTTAAAGTATTAATTATTGTTTCGAATAAAAATTGAATAACTAGATTAATAAAATATTTTTTCATCATAATGTTTTTAAGGCTTCATACTCAAAGCAGATACTAATTTTTTCAACAGCTTTTTATTACCTTTTAGTATTTTATAAGACTTTAATGACACATGTATAATTTTTCTTTGGGAGAGTGGTCTTGATTTTTTTCATTTTGTAGGAGGAAAACCAAAAATATTTTTTGTTAAAAAAATTTCGGAGATGTATAGAAATTTGTATTGCAAGATCTATTATCCGTATGTGTTATTTGTTTCTTTAATAAATATATAAAATGAAGGTTAAAGCAAAAAATAATAATGTATTACGTATTTTCATTTATAAAAATTAATGTAGATTAGCATCAAAACTATAGATATTACGACTATGATGATATGCGAAAATTTTTTGGGATTCGAATTAAAAGAGAAATGTTAAGCTAATAATATATGAGTAATTATGTATTTCATAACCGATGTTTTGTGTGTGTATGTTCGTTGTTTAGTTTTTTCCCCTTGATCAATACTATACATAGTACTATAACATTCTCTAAAAATAGTTTACATGAATTTTTGTTCAGGAAAGAGAATAAGTAACCGATAAATAAAAAGCTTATTTTTTTTGAAAAAAAAATAGAAGTTATCTATTGTATGAATTGATGTTCTGAGAATTATCAAATATATTTCAATCTAAGCAAAATTATTTTTTTCAATAATTGTACAATGATCTGTATTATACTTTTATCATTTACCATAAAAACACGCCTTTTTAAAATATAATAAACAAATAATTTTAATGGATTATTTTTAATTTATTTTCTCTTAAGAAACGTAATATGCTTTTACATTATCGGACAAGAACATGCTAGACACTATATTTTTTTTAGAAAACATCATTAACTGTGCTTTCTATCCTGACATACTTAAGAGGGTTATTTTCTCATCCAAACTCCATTTTCTAAAACTTCCCTGAGAAACTCCCCCACCAACTAACTGGCAAGAATATCAAATCAGCATTACAAGCCAGATGTCGCAAGAACGTCTTTGTACCTTACATCCCAGAGAGGAACTATACGAAACCTAATACTGTTGTTACAACCCTTACATTCAAATGACATCCCATGCAACCCCTCCCACAAGCGGAATACACCCTGCTACAAATCCCTAATAACACAGATATAGGGAACGGAGGCCTGCAATCCACCGCTCCTTTTCCTTTATTACGCAAATGTAACAAATGATACAATCCGGGTCGGAAGCAGTAGGCGCTGGCGGGCTGAGTCAGGCTTAGTGGAATTGCAGTGCTTTTAAGTTTTCCCAAGCGTAGGAGGAGGAGAGCACACATGTGCACACGGTCTGTATTAGTCAATAGGGCACTTTAAAGACACTCTCACACTAATCCTGGAGATGATTAGAGGGAGGAGTACAAAAGCTCATTTGTAAAGACAAAATAGGATGTCAGTGATTTACGTCACTATGGTGTTAAGGGATTGTTTTTTATTAAGCGTACTAAATTAACCGTTATGAATGAGTTGGGCTTAAAAAACGTTAGAAGTTGAATGCTCTATAATCCCCTAATTTAAAGGGGGTTTGAAATATGGGTGGTAATATTTTAAGATCGTTAATTCAGAAGAAGATGAGATTTTCGCAGTAATTCGAAAGAGTTTCGAATTTTCCCGTTGTGTAATTACCTGACATGTGAAAAGAATTGCTTTGTAAAGTTTCATAACTGCTCGAGATCCTTTCGGAGGCACAAACTTAATTAAGATTATAATTCATGCGTATAAATTTTGCATGGTATTCGTTATTTGTGGGAATGAAGTATTTTTATATTCTAGTATTTAGTTCAAAATGCAGCTAAATTAGTTAGTGATGTGAACTATTTCAGCAGAATGTAAATTAAAACGTTAATGGAAAAGGAAATTAGAATACCTAGATGGTAAAATAAGGCGTTATTATAGAAACCACGTAAAAATCTGACAAGTTGTGTGTACGAATTTTTAGAATCGATTATGCTTGTGGAAATCGATGTTATTATTTAAAACTCATCATGCATGCAATATGAGAAGTATAAATTCGTCTTTTTCCTTAACTATCAAATATTTTTCTGCAATCAGTGCATAAAGGACTGAAAGTAATTTTAGAGGCTAAAAAATATAGTTCAATGAATTAAAAAAAATTTTCTAATCCTATTGAATCTTGAAATTCAATGTTTATTGCAAATCTAATAATAATTGTTTTTAAAGAAAACTGTAAATTCTTACAATGTATAACATCAAAAAGTACTTTTCTTCAATCAATTAAATATAAATAAAATTTAGTGTAAGAATTACAATTTCAATTATTCAGTTTAATGAAATTATAAGAAATATGCATATCAAGAGTGCAATATTTTTTATTTTTTGTTAAATTTTCAGCAATAATTTCATAAATTTCTCCAATTATTTAACAGAACATTTATTTCTATTATGTGTACATTTATTAGTAAATTTTTTGAATATATATTGTAATATTTTCATGGTTATCAAATTTTAATGATTCTTTTTTTTTTTCATTGAGGCAAAAGTTTCAAAACAAAAAATAGTCTGAACTTGAAAAATAATTTTTTTAATAATTATTTCTTATAGGTATTGTTCATTGATGTAATTTTTACTTTTCTGCAGATATGATTAGAAAACTTCAATATATATATATATTTCTATTACAAACTTTAATTTTTTTAACTGGTAAAAAACAGTTGTCTATACTTTTGGGAACAAGTAATGAGATTTATTATTTTGATTGAGTGTTTTCATACTTAATTATTTAACTATACTTCAAAGTAACCTTCTACATTTTATGTATTTGTAAAAATATTTTCTCTTCTACCACACACACACACACACAATCAGAGTTTTCTATTATATTAATTTTATAACCTAACTTCTCTTTATAGTTTTCATTATTTATTTTATGAGCAGACCCAAAAATCGAAGCTTATTTCGTATACATATGTATTGTAAGTAATATCAGTCTGAATGAAGTATGAATACTGCTAATTCCTACCCGAGTATTCCTTTTCTTGTTGCGAAAAATTAAATATATGTTTTAATATGTATTAAATATATACACTAAATGCCCTATGAATTAGAAACCTTTAAGGTCTACATTTGAATGCGTGCTAAGTATTAAGTATGCAAATTTTTTTTTCATGACGTTGGCTACACGTGATTAGAATGTTAGTATAAGTAAGGTTAAGGAGTACTTTTCATGATGAATGAAATAAAATGGGAAAAGCGACAGATCTTTCGCCATTTGAAAAAGGACCTATTGTTTGTACCCGTTCATCTGGGACCACGATTTCGAAGACAATAAAGGGCTGCGGTAGCCCAGTGGTCAAGGTATCGGATCATGGCAGGCATGTCATGAATTCGAGCCCAGTACCACTAAAGACCAGCCGTGTAGGGCAGCGATTCACGTTAAATCTGTCGAGAGCTCAAACGTCCTCCCATTTGTGTGGTGTGGTAGTTAGGAGAAGGGTTGGCAGCTCAGGTGTCATACTTGTCACTTTACCATGTTTCAAAATTACGAGGTCCGTTGCCAAAAGCTCTCGTGTAGCTGAACAGTGCGACGTTAATATTCCCTCACTCACCCACTCATTTGAAGATAATATAAATTTCACTGGATACCTTAAAAGCAGCCCATTCAGAGGTTTTCAAAAGTTGGAATCAGAATCCTCAGTCATTCTCTTGAAGACATAACTGCGGTCTGAGCGCAGGTTTCCAAGAGCGTGATTGACGTTGTCTCTGACGAATTGTACTGCACAACAGGGTCTTTACTGTGCTTCAACTGACACAAATCATGAACCAAAGCTCTTCGCTACAGATTTCGAACCATATTCAGAGATTTGCAGAGGATAGGAATGCATAGTCGAGTGTCTGTGAGAAAGCCGCTCATTTCTGCCCGAAATGCAAAAATTCGTTTACAGTGCTTTTGGAAAAAAAGATACTGAGCGTCTGATGGGAAACGGGGAAACGGTCGGATGAATGTCTCTACACCTTATTTTGCCCTGATGGAAGACGTCGAGTTTGGCGAAGAGCCCACGAAGCCATGAATCCATATTGCCTTACTCGCACTGTGCAAGGGTCTGGTGAGAGTATCATGATACGCATCATGTTCTTCTAACATGAAAGTGGAGCCCTGGTGTTGCTCGAGGATAAAAAAAAACAGCCATGAGATACCTAGATGCACTGACAGATCAAGTGCAGCCTTCAATGTTGTATTTTTACCCTGATTGTCACGGGTACTTCATGAGAGAAAATGAAACTATGCATCGTGCTAGAAGTATTCAAAATTTGTTCGCTGAACATCAGTCTTGGTTCCAGCAC
>BMAV01027528.1:323924-350987 GCA_019973955.1 Trichonephila inaurata madagascariensis | reverse complement strand
TTTTTTTTTTGTGTGTGTGTGTGCTTATATAAAGTAAAGACTTCTCCAGAGAGTCTGAACTAGGGTTTTGAAAAATTCACATTGCCACCGATTTAAATAAAAATTAGCGTTTTTTTCTTAAAATTTCTTTCCTTTGTTGTAGTAAAATATGGATAAATCCACTTCTAAGCTATATATTTCCAAAATTCCAGTTCAGTCTCTGTACAGAAGTCTACGCTATATACAGAAAAAATATTGTTATAATAGAAGCATTTTTCCTAAAAGGAGAATATTTTGAAAATGGATCATTTTATGTTCACTTTTTGTCAAAATATGGTACTTAAATTATTTTTTTATTTTGTAATAATATCCTTAAAACAACTTTACATACGTTTTCTAATCTAAGTGACACTAAATATAAATATTATCCATTTATATACGCTTTTGCAAAATCAAGGTTCCGAACGTAGTCGGATACCTTAAAATGCAATTTTTTCAGAACTGCATTGTATTTTTAAAAAGACTTATGATCCAATATTTCAGAAAGCGCAATTTTTTCTATTTTTTTTCTACAGTTTTTAAAAATTTACTTAGGACTGGGTATTTAACTATTGAAAATTTTTAATTAGTTTTTAATTGCTTAAACTGTTCCATAGGAACAAAAATTTTGTATGAATTAAATTTATATTTTAACTGACTAATTTCTGATGTAAAAATAACTTTTCCGCAAAGGGGTAATACAAAATGAACAACAATATACAAAATGAATATTTTAGCCTGTGTTTTCAATTTAACTATCTTAATTAACAAGAAATTCTCTTTTTTACAAAATCATTTTGTTTAGTCTAAAATAAAAAAAAAAAAGGCTTCATGTGTGCGATCAGATATTTTCATTATTGGCATTGACCAGAGACAGTCTTTATTAATATCTTGAAGGAACTTTTTTTTTCTTTTTTTCTTTCTTTTTTGCAAAGGGTTAAAGTTATCAGAAATTTTAATTAACTCATGTCAAAATTGTCCGCTTCTTATTGGCGCAAGCGTAAATATAATGAAAATTAATTAAAAGTAGGATTCCCGTTTTGCTTATCTCATTTTTATCTCTTAAATTCTATAAGATCAATAATTTGATACATAAGAGCTTTGACTTTAAATTAGAGAAAATTAATTATTCAACTTAGATAAATTTTTATATTTTACTTGAAATTTTTTTATGTAAAAATTGCAACTACTTTTTCTCCTTCCGTTGTCAAATAGTTTAAATAAATACAAAAATATTATTGCAAGTGACAAGAAATGCCAAGAAAACTTTAATTGTATTAATACTATTGTATGGAATACAATGATTTTCTAATATACATATATATATTACTAGTAATCTATCTTAAGACCCATGATAAGATATACAGACGCATTAAATCCTCAATTATTACACATATTAAAATTGCATTCAAAAATTAACTGAATATGCTTTTTAATAAAGCAACTTTAACGTAGTAGAATTACATTTACAGTATATGTAATCAATATATCGCTGAAAATTGTTGAAGTGTAATCTAATGCAACCATGTATTTTCACTACAATATAAAGAAGCTTTATAGGAGCATGTTATTTTTTTTCGTGGGTAAACTAGCTATTGATAGAAAAAATGTGTAAGTTTAATAAATGTACCTTTTTTGTTTTGTTTATATATTGATGAATTTTCTAAAGGCACAAAACTTGCATACTATTATTTTTTCTTGCAGATATGCATTGCAAGTGCAAAAATTGTTTAAAAATTCTTAGTGGATGTTTACCAAATCCAATGAAAGTATACAGGAAACACATGATGCTTAAGAAAATAAAATTTAGAGCAGTTTTTTGTGTCACAGTCAGACTTAAGAAAGTTTTGTACACAATCTAACGTGAATCCAAAGCGTAATTTGAATGCATTTCTCCAATTATTATTCAAATTTATTTAACTTAACTCAGTGGCGTGGCAGCCTATGAGGGTCAAGGCATGCTGTGTCCAACTGAGTATACGCGACTTTGGTCCCTGAGGTGCATGAGCAGATGTTTCGGCCAGTTGGTCAATCTGACGCGAAACACCCAGTGTTAAGTTCCCAAGCAAACGTGGTAATTTATCGACCCACTGAAGAGATGAAAGGCTGAGTCAACCTTGGGGTTGAATCTCGAACCTGTGGTGTGGAAGGGTAATGCAATTACTGCTCAGCCAAAGTCCTTCAAATTAATTCACTATTACATATTATAATACATATCAAAGATTTATTTAAAAATTAAAATAATAAAATGTGGTTTAGTAGTAAAGTATTATATTTTTTTATAAATGTATGCCATATTTATAATAATTACGTGACTTATAATAACTTTGGTATGTAAGAAAAAATAAATAAAATTATACAAATTTTTTTTTTTGGAATAACCATTTTTATTATTCTAGATAGTTTATGCAAATATTTTGAAAAGGAGTTTCAATTTCAATTGAAAAATATCAAGCAGTATGAAAAAAATTTGGTAAAATTTTAAACATAGCAAAGAAAAAAAAAATTGAAGCAATCTGATAAAAAAAAAATTAAAATTCGGTATAATTTTTTCTTCTAAGAATGTCTTTGAATTTTTGGATTCTAAGTAATATTTTTCATTAAATGAAAAAAAAAAAATCTGAATTGTGCTATTCCGAATTTTTATAATCGCAACTTTTTATCTATCTAGCATAAATTTTGACAAACATCCATATTATGATTTGTGTTTAAATGTTCATTTTGTTCAAATCTAACCATGACAATTCTGTTATATTTTGATGAATTTGAATATTGCATACAAAGGTATTTGAGCAATACAGGAGCAACAAACAATAAATAATAATAATAATAATACCATATAAAATTGTTGTTAAAAACATAAGAAAAAAAAGATCCTTGAAGTACCAAAAAAGAAATAAGTAAAAGTCATAGGGCCTAAAATCACATCTTAGTAGCTCAACGTACAAAAATCATTTAATGCAAGTGTGTTGAAATGAAAAAAATATAAAATAAATAAATAAATAGCTTACTTTTTTAAGTAACTCAAAGCAATTTAGTAATTTTTCAAAATGCTTAATGGTTGCATGAAGCATTTATAACTAGTTATTTCATTTAAAATTCCCCTTGCTAGTAAAAAGTAATTACAGTTAACGTTAGAAAACGTAACAAGGAGCTAGCGGTAAATTACATTTCAGGAAATAAGCAGTTTTTGTTTTAAGAGAAAGAATAACCTCAAGTAAAGGAAACGTAACATATCAGTATATAATGTACTTTTTGATTACACTTCATCCAGATATATTAAGACCGAAGTTTGGAAGCAGAACTTTTTTCAAATATTCCTTTTTTTTAAAAAATTTTAATGAATATTAAGATGTAAAATATAAATTTGTGAATAGAGCGTTATATGAAGAGACATAAACAGAATTTTAAGAAAATGTTTGTTGAGAAATAATGCAATACCATAATATAATATTAAAGATAGTGTAAGAATTTTAAAATGGGAATGGAGCAGAAAAAATAGAAAATATATTCCTTTATTTTTTTAATTCCCCATGTGTTAGCCGATGCTCCTTTTCAAAGTTGCTTATACAAACATATAAAGGGCTTAGATGATCCATAGTTATAATCTAAAACGAACTTCATTTTATTAATTCATTTTCAATAAAGTTACACTTTGAAACTAATTGTGCTAGCTATTGAAAACGTAATTGTGGCTCCCCACTCTCCAAGCTTCCACACCAACGTAAGGAATTTGAGCCTCGATTGATTTAACATGTGCATTCAAGTCCTTTACACAACAGGTCTTCAGAAGCCCTTGGACTGGAATCCAGCATTTGGTAACGCCAGCCATAAGTTCATGGCCTGACCACTGGTTTACCACACCCGTCCTGAAACTCAGTGGCGTTACGTAGACTCCCGAAATCCCCGCATCGTAGGAAGGCCCAGAGTTCTAGAGGGACCGAAACCTGACTGACGTCATGTATGGCTTGGGGCTCAAAACCTGACTTTGCAAGGTGCTCCTAATATTCTCTGTTATGCCACTGCTAAAACTAATAATGTTTTTGGGAGAACTTGAGATGAGATTGATGCTTTGAATCACATTATTGTTTGTTGAGGGTGTAACCATCTTCATGATTATTAGAATAATTTAACATTGAAATTTTGAAAAAATTGCGCTTACATTAATAGAATAATGTTTTTAGTGTCGTAAATTATTCATATGTAAATGAACTGCACAATCTTACAATAGATTTTTTTTTAAATAGAATTTTTTTTTTCTGTCTTTTGCAAAATATTCTTTTATTATTATTATTATTTTCAATTTTTTTTCTCTTTAACAGTACAAATTAATAAACTGAAAGTAAATGTGCTCATTGCTGATGTAATGTCATTTGCACAATTTTCTTTAATTATCAAACATAAATGATACGAAAACCCATTCTCTGTATCTAATACGAATAGTTATATATTTCTGCATATACCATTTTCTATCCTTTTTAAAAGGACTTTTCTGTAATAAGGTTTTCTAAATGAGTGTTAAAGGAACTAATATGATCCTTTCGGATCCATGTAAACTTATCTATAAGAGTTCCGAAACAACTTAAAAGTTGTAATCTGCACAGGATCAACCAAACACTAAGGACCAATGAAGGGAGCACAGTTTCTACTATGCCCCAGCAAACCACTCTAGAAATAGGTCTTAGGACATCTAATTCCGAGTTATAGCCAAGACCTTTCCTTTCCCTTCATTTCTTTCTTTATTTTTTTCTCTTTTATTTGGTTTCGAAAGAACATGAGAGCATTTATCTATTTGTTGAAGGTTTTTTTTTCTTCTTTTTCTTTCGTAGATGTTCTTTATTTACTGGTTTCTGCTATCACATTGGATTAAACTAATAGAGTTGTTTTGTTTCTTGTAGAACATTAAAGGATTTGGTTTGATTTTCTAAACTAGCTCTTAGGATTATAGTTAGGGCTTTTAAGATCCCATGAAGATATTGTAATAAAGTAGTAAACATAAATAAATAAATAAATATTTTTTTTTCTATTTACTTATAGATTCAAAGATTTGAAGAGAATTCTCATATTTAATAAAATGATATAAATAGAATAATTTCTCTGCAAAATTAAGTGACCTTAAGGTATCCGACTACGTTCGGAACCATGATTTTAAAAAAGCACATAAATGTATACTTTTCATGATCTTTAGTGTCACTTAGATTAGAGAATACATGCATAAAACTGTTTTAAGGACATTATGACAAAAAAAAAATATTTAACTACAATATTTTGGCAAAAAATTAACTTAGAATAACCTTTTTTCCAAATGTTCTCCTGTTGTAAAAAAATGCTTCTATTGTATTAATATTTTGCCTGTATATAGCTCAGACCTCTGTGCAGAGGCTCAACTATGATTTTTGAAAAATTCACTTTATTTTCAGAGTTAGAACCATTTAAAATAATTATCGGCGTATTTTCTTAAAATTTCTCCCCTCTGTTGTCGTAAAACATGGATAAACCGACTTCCAAGTTATGCGTTTCAAAAATTCTAGTTGAAGCTCTTTACAGAGGTCTGAGCTATATACAGGCAAAATATTAATACAATAGAAGAATTTTTTACAAAAGGAGAACATTTGGAAAAAAGGTTATTCTAAGTTAATTTTTTGCCAAAATATTGTATTTAAATATTTTTTTTGTCATAATGTCCTTAAAACAATTTTATACATGTATTCTAATATAAATGACACTAAATATCATGAAAATTATACATTTACACGCTTTTGCAAAATCACAGTTCCCAACGTAGTCGGATACCTTAATAGTATCTTAATACTATTTCTATACTAAGGTACATTGGTAGGTAATATTAATATAGGTTATTATTATTTTAATTCCTGACATGAAATTTTTGTAGTATGCACGGGACGGCAACCCATGGCACGCGTGCCACATGTGGCGCGTGGTACAATTTTGAGGGGCAATCTGCACTAGTCTACATATTTTTCAATTTTTGAGTGGAGGAAGTTGATAAATTTGTAATGGACCTTAATAGATAAATAACCTTCAGAATTACGGACCCCTTATTTGACAAACATCTTCAGAATTATGGACATTTTCGGAGTTACGAAAAAATCTGAAAGATAACCCTAAGAATACATTTGCAGCTATTTTATAAATTGTCGAATATCATTGCTGGAGAGATTTAATATTTTGAAGAGAGAAAACTGTATGTGCTTTGATTCTGCTTTTGAACGCATAGCTAAACAAAAACTCTTTCCTCATATAAAAAATATTTCGAAAGAAATATTCCAGAAAGAAATTGTTTAACCCCTGAATGGTTAAAACCTCGTCCAATTGAAAGTTACAAATTATATCCCTGATTTTGCGACATGAAAGTAAAGCGGTGCAAGGACTAGATTCGCATTCAAATTTTTTTATTTATCGTTATAATTAATTATAATGAAGGGAAATTTTCTTATATTTTATGTTGTCTATTTCTTATTTTAATAAATTTACACAAAAATACATGCACCGTTTTAATTTTTTGTATTTTTGTTGTAGAAATAGTTATATTTTATACTGTTTATTGTTATGTTAAGAAATATCTTTAAATGATGCAAAATTAATGTATAATAAAACTGTAAATATCTACATTATTGACCTCTATTCTCTAACTCTGCATGCATTTTTGGGGAATCGAATTGCTTTAAAAATATCCTATTGTGGAGCAGCTGAACTATATTGGTAGACTGGTTGTTTTGGCACTCTACAGCTAAAAGGTTGCAGACCCCTTATAATATGTGTGTTATATATTTAATGTTTTAAAAATTTAAAATCAAAATTTGTCATTTTTTAGCAGTTTTGGAATTTTTAAATTTAAATAAAAAGAGAAACTTCAAATAAATAATCTTTTTTCCTTCCAAATAGGGATGCGGATTGGTATTTTCACCATTGCAGACATAGCGCATTCCCTGAAAGCTGGTATCACTTTTTAGTGTGACACTATATTTGTAGATACTAATCGTCGCCAAGTCATTTTGAATCAGAGTTTCCTCCTCAGAGGGAGGCACATGAGCTCTGTCTATGCGAAATTGTACTAAGAATTTAATTTTGCCGAAAGCACCCAAGCCAAACAGGCACTCAAGGGATTTTTAACATTTTGTATAATGGACGACATAGACCCTGTCGATTCTTTTTGCATCATAAGAATCCACCGACTTGGGCAGCGGTCAAACCCGCAAATTTGGACGTACAAGGCCAGCACCAATCCAACTATTAAATTTAAATTCATTAGAAAAGCCTTAAAAATGATTAGTTGGAATGTTTTATTCCTTATTTTCTACATTATTTCTTAAAAAAAAAAAAATTTTAAAAATCTTCCTTTCCAGCAGGCAGGTAGACATATGTACTTTTGGAATTATTAGTGAATAATTGCTTTTTTTATTTAAATGTATATAACCTAGAACTTTTTAAGCAACTTTAGGTAATATCATGAAATAAAGCAGAAAATTTTTCTCCTCAAAAAATAATTTTCACAAATATTGCCTGTAATAGGCATGCATATAAATATATCAAGTTTTCTCATTATAAAATACACTATGAGATCAAAACTATACGCAAATGTTTTTCTCCGCTATAATCCATTAAATCAGTAGAGAATTTTTTTTAATTCAATAAAAATTCGGACGTGAAAATGTCGTAAATTGTGTTCTTTGCTAAATGTTTGTCTACGTGACTCTTAAAAAAATCTTTGTCTTAATTTTTAAAATTATTACTTTTTTTGTTTGTTTATTTGAAATAACTATTAAATAAATTGTTTAAATCCTTATTGTATTGTATCGCAACATACACTTAACGAAAAACATTAGTTTTTATTCCTGTTGCATTTGAAGTTTTTCCAAAAGGGTCATATTTTAACGATATGAATTAATTATTAAAGGAAAATGGTATTTATATCTCTTTTTCAATGGGAAATATTTCCTGCGACAAATTGTAACTCTTAAAGGATAGTTTAAATTCATTTAATATCTGAAATTCTCAGACTTAAATTTAATAAAACTTTTTTTTCTTAAATCTAAAACCACTTCAACTTACTAACGCCGATTAGATTAATTTTGATGGGAAAAAATTAAATGAAATTATTCGTATACTTTAGTAGTTGTTTTATATTCCAAATATAGACTTATTGTAATACAAAAACGGAAACAATTCAGATTTCAGAATTAAATTAAACAATTTGTAGAATTCTTACTTACTGACGCAACATTATAATAAATAATAATTTTTCCTACTCGAAATAAATAAAACCTTTTTGAAAAAATTTCCTATATTTTAAATTTTTTTTCTAAAAAATCATTAAGCACAATTTTCCACATAAAAGTGTTATTTTCCCCTCTAGATTGCAGCCTATAAAAACATTATAAAAAAAATTCTGGACAGTGAAATTCTTATATTTATTTATTTATTTTCATATATTTTCTTCATATTCGCTTTGATGCTGCATTTCAAGGTTTTACTTAATATTATATAAATTTTGAAGAAATAAAAATAACAATACCATTGAGAAAAAGTAAATGTCATCAAATTTCAATTTCAGTGGTAAGCGTTCGAAGATTTTTCTTCCAATTTTATATCGAAAAAAGAAAGGAAAAAAAAAAACACAATTTCCTATACCCTAGAAGAATTTTACCAGCTTAAAACTGTAATTTCTACGAAAAGAAACAAGAGAAGAAAAAATGTTTAGAGGACTCAATTATTTTCTGACGACTCATTCATGCGTTCCTTATTTAACGATTTAAAGATGAGAAACATCAACAACTTGGCTGGAACTTAAATTGAGTTCCTCTTTGATTTCTCCTGTCGTTTTTGCGCTTCTTGTTTTAGATGGCGGAAACTAATAATAATTCTCCACATAAGAGAGTTCGTGAAGAATTCCAACTGACAAGTAAGACAGATTGCCGATATTATTTTCGCGCTCGAACGGTGAAGTTTTAGCTAGTATATTACTTATTTCAGTCTTCTGGATAAGTAACACATGGAAAGTAATCTTTAAAGCTGAAAACAAGTATATATATATGCTCCAATACTTCCTTGTAAAAGTTTGGATTATTCGTTGTATGGATAACTGAAACAGAAATTTTATATAGGAAATTTTCGCAAGATATCATTTAGTGACATAAAAGTATTTACAAGCTATTCATCAAAAATAATAACAACATTAAATAGAAAACGTGAATTGTAGTTGTAAATATATTACTTTTACTACCCTTCACTTCAATTTTATTTTCGTTTCCTTTTGTTCCTGAAGTTTTAAGAGTATTTTCTTGAATTACTATGAAAATTTATCACATTTTGTATTATTTAACACAGATGTGCTATTCTCTATTTTTTAATTTTTTATTTGATTTTTATTTGTGCATTTATATTTGTTCAATATACTTTTTTTCATGGTAAATAGCAAATTTAATTTTAATGCATGTACGTTGCATGTATATATAGGCTAATTCTCTACAAACAAGAGATAACATCCAAACAATAACATTTGAAAAACACATAGACAGTAGGAAAATTACACAATGAAGGACATATGAGTAATTGAGATTAAAAATTATATATATATATATACATATATATATATATTGTCTTTTAAATCCAATAAGAATTAAAAAAGACTTTTATAACTTATGTACTTAACTGATATAAACACATCAAATAGATAACAAGATCGGGTTTTTCTTTCAATAAAGAAAAACCCGAACCAGAATTGGAATAAAATGAACATATTTATATTTAAATTTTCTATGTACACACACACATTTGTATAGATATTTAATTTTTTTTTACCGAGTTTAAAATATTCAAATTCCTCCGACTCAGATTTATATCTATGTGACAACCTTTCCATGATCTGACATTAGAAAATAACAATATAGTTCACATAAAAGATCTAACTCCATCAATAAATTATCGTTTTCTGAAAAATATTATTAAAGAAATTATTTATAAATTTCATGATTTGATGAAATTTTTCTCTGAATTATTTTTCTTTTAGGGAGGGAAAAACAACAAGCAAAATTGTTTCCTGGTTGTTCATTTCAATTTAGAAGTTCTTTATGTAAAATATTTTCTTCTGAATTCTTTTAAAATTCTTTCCTTTCGCAAACAAAATAACTTTGTAAAACAATATGAAATTTTGAAACTTTTAAGAATTACCTTTATATAATTACACATATGAAACTCACCAAAATAGTGTCATTGTAATTTTGTCAAATTCTTAGAATATTCTTGTTAACAATGGACAATGTTATTAATTGTCAACAGCATAAATCATTAATCATTATTAGCAGCGTTATTTTACATTCAGATGCATCTCGTTAATAGAATTTTGGCAAATTTGTGAAATCGAATGATAAATGATTCTTCCATAGCATAATTTAAGCGCCATTTAATTAATAAGTAATTAAAAATGTGTGGGCATGATCAAGACTTGTATTCAATTGTAGCAGTAATTACGTATTTATTTAAATTTTTGTAATTATCGTTTCGCCCAACCAGATTTATCAGAATTAATTTGCAATGATTACCCAAAATGTTACTTGTAATTGGAATTAAATATGTAATGAGGTTTTTTTTTCTTTAGTACATATCTTTTTTCCATATTCGATAAGGTTGCGTTTTCTTTTTAAGGAACCCTTTAATTAACTTCATCTTCACATTTATAATACATACATCTGACTAAATTCGATTAATATAAAGAAGAAATATATTTTTTCACGAAAAGCAATATAATGTACGAAGCACTTTATGTAAGTTCTATACTGTTCGAATTAATTGGGACAAACATTTCTTTCTTGTCTGAGTTTGTATGTGATTACCATATATGTCCAGAACCACCTCAAACCGGTTATATCTGCTCAGAAGTAATGCGTCGGATCGACATTAACTATAATTTACCCGTTTGATTGGTTTTAGTACAGTAGTAGTTAAGTTGTGTGTCTTTCAGAATGGTAGCTGATGGTTATAATTTTGCGCTCCACGTAATACGTGTTACTTTTGCTTGTTCAGAGATGAATATTATTCTGAGGAAGTTTTCTAAAATAATCTCTCTTAATGAACACACTTCTATGACTGTGAGAGTGTGACGGCCTTTCATCGCGATTTCCATTAATGTCCTCTTGGGGTTCTTTGGGGCCAGAATGGCAACTCTTTCCAACCAACTCCAGAAGAAGAACGTGAGAATGCAAATTAGGAATCTTATAAATATTAGAAGTTTAGCGTTCGCGAGGTGGCTATGTGCTATTGGCGAAGTTACTATATGAGGTCTATGTTTATGATTGAACGCTTAAGTTAGAGTTAGAGGAAATTACAAGTTCAAGAATTAACCTACTCCTACCTGTGCCTTCAAGATAAAGGTAGATACCATTCCACAAGGATTAAAGACACGTCAGTTAGGACCAAGAGAATAGCGGTTACCTAGGATTTAGCAGTAAGCTCTTCGTCTATTAAGGAGAATAGCCGTAATCGTTAAAGTTTGATATAGTGGTCAATTACGCAATTATATGGTAATACGAATTGTGTCTTTTCACTCCAGATCCGCTTTCTATAATTATTATCATTGTGTGTAGTGATTAAATTAAGATCTTAATAAAGAGATATTAAGATGACTGTGAAACGTCTAGTTCTTCGTTCTTTCCTACAGATACAGGTCGCGTAGATAACGCAGAGATGGGGCACTCACGGGGACATGACTCAGAAGAGATATAGCTACGGTAGTTGGTGTGGACAAATCAAGTGCTTCAAGAATTTTAAGAACATTTCAAGATTTCTGATGATTGTCTCCAAAAGGAAAAGGAAGACGTGGAAATCAAACGAAAATTACTCAAAGAAATGATAAAATTCTAATCAGAAATAGCAATGTAAATCAAAGTAAGACAAGAACAGACCTTCGAAAGGATTTATTTGATTATGGTTTTGAATTGAGTAACTCAACTTTTCCGAAAATGGAACTGGAAGTTGGCCGTAAGCCATAGAGACAGAGGAAAAAGCTATTCCTAAGTCAGAAGACTATGGAAAAACGCTTAGTATGGACCAAAAATACTGATCCTGGACTGTTAGCGATTAGAAGAAGGTAATTTTCAGTGATAAAAAGGCATTTATTTGTACAGGGATACAAATCAAGAGTAGTTAGACGAAGTGAAGTAGAAACTCTCTGATGCCCCGGATCATATCCAAAATACTGTAAAACATCCTTCTAAACAGATGGTTTGGGTTTTTTTTCACAAAAAATGGCACTGATAGCTTAGTTTCTTTTAAAGGCATGATGAATTATGTCAAATACACAGAAATATCACGCAGTAGGGGAATTTTCCATCGATGGAAACATTTGATGAAACATTTCAACATGATTTGTCTTCTTGTCACAATTCAATATTGGTCCAGACATTTATGCGATAAAATAAAATAAAAGAGCTTAAATAGCCTGGTAATTTACCAGATCTAAATCCTAATGAGAATGTATTACATATTCTCAAAAATCGTTCAACTAATAACGACAACAGAACAAATGATAAAAAAGTGCTTATACAAGTGATGTTTCACGACGACGAAGTTAAGAACATGTGCGCACTGGTGGAGTCAATACCAAAACGAGTTGAAGAGGTCATATCTGCTACAGAAGGACATAGAGAGGATAGGAATATAGAGATTTTTCAGTCAACTTAAACTATGTAATGATTAAAAGCTAGTGTTTTTGAAAAAAATTGTTTCTTACCATTTGTCCCAATTAATTCGAACACTATAGTGTTTATTGTTAAATGTTTCAAAACGCTGTTGATTATAATTAGGTGCACACAGATTCCGAGATGGATAAAATAATTCCTGCTCCTTATTTTATGTTATTAAAATTATCTGTGAACATAGAAATCTCCAGAAAGCTGTAGTTTAATGTAATGCTTTCATAAAATTCCGAATGAATTTATTTTAAATCATAAGCATAGATAGATGCATTTAGAGCTACATAAAAATTGGCATGATTTCTATTTGGAATCTTTTCTATTATAATATCAATTATACTGTATGTATGCATAATTTTATGCGCATATAATAT
Organism: Trichonephila inaurata madagascariensis; assembly: GCA_019973955.1. Classification (NCBI taxonomy): domain Eukaryota; kingdom Metazoa; phylum Arthropoda; class Arachnida; order Araneae; family Nephilidae; genus Trichonephila; species Trichonephila inaurata. The sequence goes on along the minus strand of BMAV01027528.1, from coordinate 337,885 downwards.
GGCATAATTATATGCTGTAAAAATAAACATGATACATCAATGAAAAGTAATAAATAATTTAATTCGATGTCCATTTCAAATACACTAACGATAATGAATTTTCCGTGTGTGTGTGTGCAATATTCTTTTATCTGTGATACTAAATAATGTATATAACAAATTCATTCTAATGATACAAATCATAAAATGAGAACTTGACAGAATAATCTCTAATAAAAATCAACTACAAAAATATCTGCATTTGTCTTACTAAATTTAATTACAATACGCTAACACTTATTAATTTATGTACGTAAATATTATTATAAACAAAATCACTGCAATATATTGTCACACTTGTACTAATCAAAAATTAAGTTATTCCATTTATATATATATATATATATATATATATATATATATATATATGCTCATAAAGCTTTTCAGCTTAATGAATTTTATTTTGTTATTTGAAAGATTAGATTTATACAAATAAACGATCAATACAGCTTGAAGTATTGCTAATTAGTCAATTAAAATGTCCTTTTTACTGTCAGTTATTTATCTGGTAAAAAAGTGTCGGGAAAATTTGTGTTTTTTGCAAATTAAGGAGTTTTTTCAGTTCCGCATGAATATTTTATTACAAAGGAAATATGGTTGTAAGAAACCTATGATTATAATCAAAACAAAAGCATTGCAATACTACTTAACTTAAAAAGTCTCTGAAAACAAGACGTCCTAAAGTACAATTAACACTTGATTGCATTAAAACGAAAATCCATTATCGGAGATATTAGCTATTTAGAAGCATATGAAATACTAATTTCGAAATTAATCAGTCCCTGCAGTATGATTAATGTAATCTGTAAACATCTTGGAAACACGAATATTCACTTCAATTGCAATGTCAATTTTTATAATCCTATTAAGAAACAAGACATTTATGCAGTTCCATACAATCAGTATTATCACTGATATGACAAAATACACAAAAGCTATTTGCTTCTTTATCAGATTTGAGTAAATCTGATTATTTTTACAGTTTATCATTTTCCACACGCTTCTATTTCCCAAATATGATGTTTTCTTTATCTATCAATTAATCTGGCGATGCTAATCGAATCAATAGCTTGCAAATTTTGCTCTTCTCTTGGCTTCCGCCGAAATGTCTTAATGACTTTCATCTCATTAGCAGATTCACGATCACTTAGTTTTGTTGATCCCAATCTAATCAAGAGTTTGTTTCCCAAACGACTTCGCATTAAAGGAAGTCCTCCCTTTTCTTGTGTTACATATAAGATATCATTTACAGCCAAGAAGATTTGGATACTTCCTAAATTTCCGGACTTAAAGAGTTCCGGTGGGTATTTGTTGATAGTATATATAGTCTTCCTAATCAGAACTATTATCTTGACTAGCAGATATTTAAGAACAACTATCATTCGAGTCAGTCTGTTATTTCTTGGAACTTACGGTATCCGATTACATTGAAATCGGGAATTTCCAACAAATCGTCAAAATACTTTTATTTTATTTTATTGAAATGTTTGAATTTGAAATTGTAACATTATAATACAATCTTATTTTTTGACTGTACAATTTGTAAAGGGAAATTACATGCATGTCAACGTAATACAGTACAATTAATAAATGAAAATGTAAGACCTTCCTTTGAATTATGGGAAAACTTTAATGTTGTAAGAAATTTAAGCTTTTAAAAGTAATAACACAGGATCATATACTAATGTAAATTTTAAACACAAAAACTGTAATTATTATATATAATTCGCTTATTAGTTCTGCGGGGCGTTTCATTAGATTGAGAAGAGGACGATGAGAGCTTCATATTATGGAATGTATGACGTGTACGTATAAAAAATTAGCTGAATTTAAACTAAACAAACACAGCTCTGAGATAAATATACACAAATTGATAGAAATGAACTAAACTAGCTCCAATTTTCATCCAAGTTTACTTAATGGTAAATTATAGAGTAAGGAAAAAATGTAAGCAAGAGCAACCTTGGTTAGGTAAATATAACTCAAAGCTTATATTTATTCAGTATTTTAAAAATTTGAAAATGAACTTTGTAGTATAAAAGGCGATGTACCATGTATATGTTATCCTAATGGAGCAAAATTGCGTATGCACACAATTTATGACAAAATATACTAAAAATTAATTTTTGGAGACCATTGATTGATGGGACTTCATCGAATTGCAGAGCAGCATACTAATAGCGTATTAAACAGAGGATATATCTAAGGCTACGGCATAGCTCCTAAGTGAATGTGGTCCGTTCACCTGCATGACTGATTGATTGATTGAATATTAACGTCGCACTGTTCAGCTACACGAGGTCTTTTGGCGAAGGACAACGTAATTTTGAACCATGGTCAAGTGACGTGGACGACACCTGAGCTGGCACTCCCCTCACCCGCATGACAGAAACGTGAGAAGAAAGTGTCTCACATGGTAAGAAGTTGTTACCATAAGAAACAGAAAGTGATATTGGGTTAAATGTAACAGGGAGCTCAAACCGAAGAATTGCTGAACATTTGGGTACGGGGAAGAGTAACCATTTTATGATGTTGCCAGAAGTAAGAGAGCCATAGTTGTACAGAACTTCAAGAAGTTAAGAGTTCAACTGAAAGCGACGACAGAACGTGAGAATGCAATAACCATTTCATCTAAGTCTAGTGCGATTTTATCAACAATATGATGTCAATGACCATATGTCAACAATATGATGTCAATGACTCGACGAATTGGATCTGAAGTCATGGAGGTGATTACTACGATAGCCTCTTACCGTTGCACACTTTCAGACGAGTTTGCAATGGATCTAGACAGCACTGGAAAACTCATCTGATTCTCATTCATGTTTAGTCCAATAACACCTCTGAGTTATGCTATAAAGTGATAATTCATTTGATAACCGTGTCCCATTGGTTATCAAACGTGACAATCTTACAGCTCGATGGTACATTGATGAGACTCTTTGCCCCATAGTTTCCTTTCCTTTCATGTACTCTGGACTTCAATTTCAACAGGATAAGGCTCAACAGTACATATCATGTCATTTGATCGTTTAACTTGTGATTCTTCAGCACTTCATTGGTCGTTCAATCCTCATATCTCTTCTGAATAAAGCACCTTTGGGCTGTGATGAGTAGACTTTCTCGACAACCCCTGGCTCACACTGATCTAACTCTCCAATTGATATGTGCATATCAAGCAATCTCGCAGAAAGGATATTCGTTAACTTATATTAATAATAAAATAAGAATGCACACATTATGTAATCGATTGTAAGATTTAGCCTTGAACAAATCCTGAATTATTGTAGAAACTTTCATGGAAGCTTGAAGAATTTTTTCGTTAAATTGATATTTTCCTGGCATGTGAAATCCAAATATGTGAGAAAATTTTGGTACATTATAATGAACTCTTTTCATTTATTGCAGTCAATAAATTGTGTCCATAATATTTATTTTTAAATCTTTTTAGTGTTCTTAAGAATTTGAAAAAAAAAAAAACTGTCAATCATTTAGTGAAAAATACTTAGAAAAGTGTGCAGCAGAGAATTTTTTTGTCTTCTAAAGTTTGAGATACTCAATTAGTATTAGAGAATTATATTTTCTAAGCAACCCCTCTCTATAATTGAGAAACTTAAGACAATATTTAAATTAATTTCAAGATAACAATAAAAACACGTGAAAAAATTATTTCATAATGAAAAAGTTGTGTCTTAGAAGTTAATTCAATGAATTAAATCATTTGCACCATTATTTATTTTGATTTCATAAAGCTACTAGGAGATTTACAGAAGCTACACATTAATGGTGATCCAGTTCTTTTCTTTCTTTTTTTTTTTTTGGAAATTTATGTGGTTTGTGTGTTAAATAGTCATGACATTCTGCAGTCGAATGCCTCCGAACTCAAAATCTTTGACTCTTAGATATGCTTACTGTTAGCTTTTCTTCTTCCCAGTTAAAACTGAATACTTTCCCTAAATGTATAATTAATTTATATTATTTTACAATAAAAATTCTTTGGTTTTTATATACATTTTCTGTCTTTTCTTTTATACACATATCTTCAGAATAAATAAATAGCCTGAAATCAAGTCAATGTAAATGGTTATTGGTCACACTAATAAAATTAAGGGACGATTGAAATATGTTCGTTATGTTACAAAATCTATTAATAGTACAATATTTGACATATCAGCTACATTTATCATTAAATTTGTCAAAGTTGTCATGATTAATTTTGATCACTCCGCAATGATTCAAAGGTAATATAGAGGTTAATAGTCTACAAACTGTTCATACTTAATATTATTCATTGATCAAGAATTTATAACTAAGGAAAATACACATTAAAACCGTCCTTTCTCAGCTACTGCATTACAAATGGTTAAAAATATCGTATTTACACATTTTTTTCATTAGTTATTTACAATAGCGAAAAGACTTTGCATATAATTTAAAATGGTTGATATTAATACAAAACAGAGAGTTTTTCTTAATAAATGCTCTCGATATCAGAAAAAATAACTTACTTGAAACTTTTTTTAAAAAAAACTGCACTCTTATTTTATACTTGGCCAACTAATATAATAGAATGTATATTAAAGTTATTAGATTTGAGACATACATTTTTATACAGTTAAATTCATTATAATACAAGCATTATGTAAATTTGACAGCACTTTATCATACATAACTTAACTATTTTAAATTTAAACTTTTAAAATGTTTTTAATATCTCAATGGACGACGAAATCAAATTTTAAGTATCTGTTTGACAAATTATTCTCGATATGTAAAAGTTAATTTATATAATTAATGTGTGTAGACCACGTGTTTTAATTTTAAGTTAAGTGCTTACATATACATATATCGGGTTTTATAAAAGCTATTTTGAATTCATGCGTTTCTCTAGTAAATATTTCTTACAATAAGGGAAAAGAAAGGTAAGAAAAGAAATATTTTCTTAGAAGATTTTTCAATTTTTTTATTCAAATAAAGTGTTTATACATTGAAAAATATAACGTTTCTCAAGCGAATAACCTTGTCGTAGTTACCCAATCAATAAAATGTATGAAAGTTAACTATTTCAATTGATAAAGATTGGTGAAAATTTTAATTTAAGCTTTTCAATATATCATTTGTTTCAATTAGGACTTATCTCACTAATCTTTATTTTGAGTTTTCCAAATTCAGTTAAACAATCAGTTCATAATTTTTACTATGTATAAAAGATAAACGAATGAGTACCAAATGAAATTTCAATTGTTTTTCGTTGTACATTTGCCATTAGTTGGACATCAACGCATTCTTATTTATTGATCTAATCTAGAAATTTTTTTTTTCAAAGAAAGTTTGCAAGTTTCAAATGTGATGCATTTTGGCAGCTAAGCCAGCGTTTCTCAAACTGTGGGGCGCGCCCCCTTGGGGGCGTGATAACCCAACGAGGGGGCGTGAACATGTAGAAAATAAAAGATTTTAAAAATTACAAATTTATTGAAAGGAAGCAAAACAAAATACATTCTGACATAATAAAAAATAAAATACACATTTACACTGATATAATATACTTATAAATGTATCAGTACTCTGCACAATGTATTTGATAACTAATCTCTCAACACTAAGTTAAGAAAAAGTTTAATATAATTACTATTGACTCTCATGGTCTTTTGTCATACACAAAATTATATACAAAATTTAATACTTATCTAGATAACTTGTACGTCTTATGATTAAAATCGCACTGCAGCTTTATCGCAAAGTACATTATTTTTGAATTCAATACATTGTTATTGTATGGGTACAATACATTGTATTGTACGAAGGGGGGCGCTATGAAAATTATGCTTGAAAATTGGGTCGCAAGTATTGAAAGTTTGAGAAGCACTGAGCTAAACCATTTGCATACATGATAAGTCCCCAAGAGTGGGCACCATTTCATCAGTGGCACCAGCTAGTGGCATCTCCAGGTACCAAGTTGTGACGTTTGAATTATTTTTTATTCAATTAAAACTCCCGTCGGAGGCTCAATATTACCGTGTTTTAATTTTGACGAGAGTTCCAGAGCCATATTGATACTCAAGGATCTTTTACATATCACATAAAATGCGTACCTACGATTTTCAGATCAGGAAAATTTATTGACTCTTGCCAGGATCGGAACCGCGGGCTTACTAAGCGGGTACGCTACCTCACAGTCACCGAACTGGCTTTCAAAGAAAGTAGGTTTCAGTATTAGGCTCAATCTCTCGAAACCACATCGCATCATAGTTATGGGATAATTAAAAATTGTAATTGTGTACATACACACACAATTAATATTGCGTTACTAAATAAAAAGGAATTAATAAGATCAACATTTCTTAGAGAGAGAGATTTGGTGAAGGGTTTAAGGGGTGTTAAATTACTCTTGAGGTCTGAAAATATAAACAATTTTCAAACAGGTATAATTTTTTTAAATTAAATTAAATAATTCGAATCTTTTACACATTATTTATAAAGGAACGAGGCATCAGAAAAGTATAAAATGTTTAAAATATAATCATAACTTAAAAAATTATGAGCATATGAAAACACAAGAAACTTTTCTATGAGAAATATTTATTAAGTTTTACGTCGCGCATGCTATTTTCTAAAATAGTAGCTTCAGTTATACTCTAGCTATAAGTTGATTAATAAAGTTAAATGTATTCTCATTACACTGTAGCTATTTTTATATAAATAGTATAATGACTTACATATTTTAATAAATAAAAATTTTTTTTTAAATATTTAAAAAATTGCAATGTTTTACAAATATTTTGAAATACAAAAGATGTATAGTACTAAGGTAGGGCTTAAAGAGTATGATGCATTTTATAATTCTATAAAATTTTATACATCAGAAGCTACTATTTTAGAAAATAGCGCGCGCAACGCAAAAAATACTTAATATTTATCATAGGATTTTCATATACTTATGATTTTTAAAATTATTATTATATTTTACACATTTTATACTTTTCTGAAGCCCCATTCTTTTATAAATAATGTGTAAAAGCTTTGAATCATTTAATTTAAATTTAAAAGAATTATACCTGTTTGGAAATTGTTTTTATTTTCAGACATCTAGAAAAATTTAACACCCCTGAGACCCCTTTTAAGAATAAATATTGTGTACTATAATCTGTTGTTTAAGTTATTGTTTGCAAGATGAAGGATTATTAGATGCCCCTTCATCGTGTAAATAATAACGTTGTATTTGTATAATGTTTTTATTCAAATAAAAATGAAAGAAGCAGTGTTTTCATTTTTATATTCGGACATAAGTTAATTTTGAACTTTTAATATATTTATACTTATGGCCCATTTTTTCTATATAGATCTTAAAAATACATATATTTTAAGTGTGCTAAATATGTTAATTAACGTTGTTTAAAAGTGATTAAGTTTGAATGACTACTCAAACAATATTTACGATTCAGTGTTTAAAACTGTATTTCTGTAAATGTTGATTGTGCCTTTGAAGACTGTTTTTATCATCCTACATTGTATTGATTGCCGTCTGGGTGGTGTGGTTAGTTTGTCACTTGCCTTCTGCACCCAAGGTTGCGGGTTCGACCCCGGCCCAAGTCGGTGGATTTTCATGAGGCAGAAAATCGACAGCGGCTGAGTCGTTTGATTAATACGGCATGTAAAAGATTTCTAGAGTGTCTGTTTGGCTTGGATGATCTTGGCAAAAATTAAAGCCTTGTACAAGTTTGTATCGTCATAGCTTAGGTGCCTCCCTCTAGGGAGGAAACTGAGCGTCAAAATTACCTGCGGCGATTGATATCCGCCTATATGGTGCCGCACTAAAAAGAGATACCAACTTCCGAGGGAATGTACTAGGACTGCAATGGTTAATCACCAATCCGCAGCCCATTAGAAATGAAAAAAACAACAACATTGCATTGAGCTGCTAGTCGACTTATGACCAAAAAGTCAGAAACGGGTATACGATGAAAATTGGTTTTTTTTTCGTAATTATTATGGATCTTGTGTGTGGGCCATAAACCTGAGCAATCCCTCTCTCTAAGTTATTAATCAATGTAGTATTGTTATATTTATACAGATATATAATATATATGAATGTTTGTGCATAGTTTTAACTGCTTTCAAATTTATGTTATTTTTGTTTGCAAACAAATACGATATAAACTCTTGTTATTTGAAAGTACGCATTATTCTCTTCAAAATATTTCAGACAGGCTTGTACTGAAAATGTACAGGTGAAATAAATGTTTCTTATATTTTAATTACTTCTTTTCTTTTAAATATGACTAAACTAAAAAATATTTTTCAAAAAACTTTTATAAATAAAAAAATGAAATGAAATAATTGGAAAAATAATATGAAAAGGAACTGATATAATATTTTATCTTTCTTGCATAAAGCGATCAATTTTGAGCAACGGAATATAAAGTATTTATAACTTTTTGTTCCACTCCTTAACTTGTTTTCCCGTACACCGAATGGACTATTGAAAGCTGGCCACAAACGGTTTGTCCGTACGCTGTACGGACAGTGATACTTTTTTCCTTCTATCTTTGATTTACACATATTTTTAATTCTTCTAGCAAGATTATTAGTACTAGTGTTTTAGAGATGCTAGTGTTTTCCAAAATACTTCTCAGTCGAGATATTCTTTGTGAGGAAGGCGGGAATTTAGATTATTGAAAATATTCGTTAAATAACCGAGATTGGACAGGCAATGTGCAATTTGTAACTTGAGAATAAATGAAAATTTAAAGATAATCCAAAAAACCCGGCATTATCTCTGCTTCTATTGTAATGTAAGATTTAGTATTACACCATGCTTCAAATTGTGTATGCACATATATATGCACACATACACAAAATCCTCAACAACTTGAACAAGAAGCACGAACAGGAAATATTTTGTAAGTATAAGAGAAACTCTTTTAAATAAAAAGAACGTTGAATTTATTACTGCACAAAAAATTAATTTGTTACAAATATTTACCAATTTAACTTAAAATTATCCTAAAGTAAACTCATGCATTCTAACAGCATTTCTTCCTCCAAGTAAATTATGGCAGCAACGACGTTTCCTATTCTCCAGAGATATTTTAAATAGTCAATACATCAGCTAAAGTGTCTTTCTGAATAACTGTTTCATTTTGGACGCAGACAGCTCTTCCATTACTAAGATTAAAACCACTCTCAAGCAGTTTATTAGTGCTGGTTGTGGTATTTAATGTATGGGATCAGAAAGGAGCGCGTAATAACAGTAATAGTAAACTGAAAGTAAAAAAGCCCTCTCCTCAAAGGCAATACACAGATAACCACCGACAGAGATAACGGTATCGCTATCTAATAAATTAGTGGAAGTATCTCGATTATAGTTCTGGTGTTCTAGGGTTTACAAAAGAAGCGAAGCATATCTTTTCCGACGAGAAAAAGAATTCTTAATTTCTATGAAAGCTTGTAGTTATTAATGCCATCCGTTTTCATCGTAATCAGAGCAGTAAAAACGAACAACCAGTATCGAAAGCAGTAAATCGTTAAAATCTTTACTTTGTGGTGTAAGTCTAAAAAAAGGAAATTTAACCTTTCGGTTTTTTGCTGGGGTAAAAAGTCAGTTTAATCTGAGATATCTGCAGAAGCAAGAAGTCGCTTGGAATGTAAGACAATGTGTTTTGCTGTTGTACGATTTTCACTGCGACATTTTCGTTTATTTTTCATGAAGGCACAATTGTTTTTGTTCTTTGTGAGACCACGAGAAAGCGTGGATTACTTTTTTTGAAGGGAAATGATGATGAAGGAAAAATAAAAATATTTTAATCTGTTTTCATGGTGGTAGAATTAAAATGTTCTGTTACTCCCAATGATAATCTACAATCGAATTACCCCCTCAAACATAAGTATTTATCTAAAAACTACGCTTTTACATCAAACATAGTGCAATATTTTGTAGTATAACGCCTACTTCGATCATTTCTTTAGTAGATTACAACTATACAGGCTTCCATCGTTAGAAAAATAAAAAAATTGAAAGCAAAAGTAGTAATTGATGCTAACAAATATATTGTTCAAAGAAATATTACAAACACAGAAATCTGTTTTATGTGACAAAGGAACCTTATTCATATTAGTAGAAAATATACAATTAAAGACTTATTAATTAGCAAAAAGATATCCTCTATATGTTTAAGCTTATTTTTTTAAGGTATCCGACTACGTTCGGAACCGTGATTTTAAAAAAGGGCATAAATGGATAATTTTCATGATAGTTAGTGTCACTTAGATTAGAATACATGCATAAAATTGTTTTAAGGACATTTTGACAAAAAAAATATTTAAATCCAATATTTCGGCAAAAAATTAACTTAGAATAACTTTTTTTCAAAATGTTCTCCTTTTGGGAAAAATGCTTCTATAATAATAATACTTTGCTTATATATGAAGTAAAGACTTCTCCATAGAGTCTCAACTAGGATTTTTGAAAAATTCACATTATTTTCAGAGTTACAACAATTGAAATAATTATCGGCGTTTTTTTTTCTTAAAATTTCTCCCTTCTGTGGTAGTAAAACATGGATAGACCCACTTCTAAGTTATATATATTTCAAAAATTCTAGTTGAGCCTCTGTACAGATGTGATATGGTCGATCTTTGTCGATCATATCTTTGTGGGTCTTCAGCGTGAATTAGAGGTGTGGGGTTCTCGAAATGAAGAGAGAGAGTCATTTTAGAATTCTTAATTTGACTTTATTAAGAGTTTAACTTACACTCTACCTTTTCCTAACAGAAATTTCTCTAAATTGCCATCCCGCTTGCTAAAACTTCTGCCCTTTTAAAGGCTATCTTATTCGCATCTATACTTTCATTTCACTTCTTGGATTTGGGTTGGAAAAGATTTGCCATTAATCTTGGCCGTCAAAGAACCCAGAGGTTATGCTACGGAAAGGACGTGTGAGCCATCACACAGAGGTCTGAGCAAAATATTATTATAACAGAAGCATTTTTCACAAAAGGAAAATATTTTGAAAACGGGTCATTCTATGTTCATTTTTTGTCAAAATATTGCATTTAAATAATTTTTTATTGTAATACTATTCTTAAAACAATTTTATATACATTTTCTAATTTAAGAGGCACTATATCATAAATATTATCCATCTATACGCTTTTGCAAAATCACGGTTCCGAACGTAGTCTCGGATACCTTACAAGATAGACTCTTTTAGTGATATCATAAAATGACAAAAATATCACTGATATAATTGTTGTGCAAAAAAAATTTATTTTTAAAAACATTTGTAGTTAATTTACCAAACAGAAGTATACGTATATAATTTTTTTTATCGATCGTGCCTAATCGGAATCGAATTAACTCTGATCCAAATAACAATCAAGAATATTGAAAATTAATATACTGAATATTTTTCAATGAATACATGTTTTTTTTTCTTTACAAAATAAATATTTAAGAATTATTTTTAATTTTTTTTTTTGCTTATGCTACATTTTAAATGAAGAATTAATATAAATAAAACATTATCTTTTGAAATATGAGATGAAATTAAGTTTAGACATTATAAGTTTGCAGAAAACTTAAGAGTTAAAAGGGTAGCAATTCTAACATTTCCTTGATAGAAATAGAAGATAGTATTTTCTTGATCTGGCGGTGATGCAGTAAGATAGGAGAGACTAGAACTGGTTTGAAACTAGACACCTACATAGAATCTGAAAGAAGGGAATATAGATTGAAAGCCTTATGCCCCTGCAGGTGCTAGAATAATTTATGATAATGATGAAAGAACAATCAATTTTACTGTTGTTAAGTAATTAGGTTAGTCTACGAAATATCCATTCATAAAAAAAATTCTTATAAAATATTAATCAATTCTAAAAACAGATGTCTCTACAGAGAAGATATTAAACCCATTTGAATGGTAAACGACCCATTTGTATTACATGTTGACAAAGTATGAGTCTCTATCCCACAATAGCAATTTGTCATTAAGTTAAACACTACGCTTCTATCTAACATTTATGTACCAAGGAATAAAATATATGGGATTAGCTACAAATCTACAAGTATTATTATTATTTTATATAAATTTCTTCACCAAGGTATAATTGCTATATTCACATTCAATCTAATATCTTATTGTTTTTACACTTTTCAAAGTGAAAGGACTGTCAATTTGTGATGGACTCATCGCGCTTTCTACTAAAAACTCCTCTTGGGATCTTTGGGGCCGAAAAGGCAATTCTTTCCAACCGAATCCAGGAGCGAAGCGTGATTATGCAAATTAAGAACCTTTTAAATAGCAGAAGTCTAACGTAACCAAGGTGACCTTTGGAAAGTGATTATGCTAGTCTGTGGTTAGGAGTGTTAAAATTAAAACAGAGAAGTTATCCGACATTCAAGAGTTCAGATATTCGTGCCAGTACGTTCAAGTTAAGGTGGATACCATTCCACGCGAAATAAAGAAACTACATCTAGGATTCGAGAGAGTTGCTGCTACCTAAGATATAGGGGCAGGACCGTTCTATTAACTATTAGGAACTGTGTATATACTGAAATTAGGATAAGGCCGTTAAGTTAAATATAGTGGTCAGGGTCTTCACCTCAGATCCGCTAAGTTAAAATATCAATATCCTCATTGTATATTGTTTAAGTTAAGATCTTAATAAAGAGATATTAAGATTATGCCAACGCCTGGTTTTTCATTCACTCCTACACATTTAGGCCACAAGGAAAACATAGGAGAAGGATATCACCCACGGGTGAATGCCTTACATATTTTAAAAGCATATTTATCAGTTACTAGAGATATATATGATTAATGAACGAAAATTTGATAGTGCTTATAATAATTCTATTCCATTAAATTTTTTTAAATAACTGAATTAAACTGAATGCATATAATTAAACAGTTAATTCATTATAATTAAACATTCAGAATTCCGAAAAATGCTTAGAAATTTTAAGTATTAGAAGTTGATAAGCGAGATTTCCTCCCCCTTCCCCGTTATTCAGTTGATATGAGGATAGAAAGAACACCAAAATAGTACACAGATTTTCAATTTATTTATATGCTTTTAAAAAAAAATTCCGCTTCACCATAGAAACAGCACATTTATTGACTACGTGTGATATTATATAATATCTGTCTCCAGTACTTTCTGCAAGCTCGTTTTTGTGTATATCTTACAATAAGAAGCTCGGAAGCAAAGTAAATATATTTATGACGATTATAAGGTTCTGTTCCATAAGTTTGAAATCTATGTATTGATCAAAATATTCCAAATCTTTAATTAGTCAGTTTGAAGAAATTGCCTCATATTCATAAAAATTACTTCTGGATTATGATTTTGTACTATACTCCCCTTGGATTACAAAGCATTTTTAAATGAAATTTCGAAAAAAGTAAGAGTAAAACAATTTATGAATGAAACGATTCTTTATTTATTAAACAATCAGAATCTTGCTGGAAATAAAATAGAAGTTTAAATGTTCTTTAAGAGGGCTTCTTATTTTATACACTGGTGTGCAAAACTTAAGCAACAGGTGGGTTTATTGCCATAACTTCACGAAAAATCATCTGAGAGACATGAAATTCTGAAATGAGGGAGAGTATTATGTACGTAAAGGATGACGAAAGCATCGGCGCTGAAAAAGGAATACAACGCATACGGTATGGAATCAAACAAAAACAAGCTTTATTGAACGCATAGTATCGTGACTCATGATTGTCTATCCAACAGGAAGAACAACAAGCAGATGTTCCTTAATATGGTATATGCCCTCCCCTTACTACAATGGTTGCTTTGCACCGTCTCCGCATACTCAGAACCAGCTGGTGCAACATTTCTTGAGGTAGGAGTGCCCATTCCTCAATCAACATCTGTTTGAGTTGTTGGTTGTACTCCGGATGATGTGAGCGTGT
>BMAV01027528.1:267768-321385 GCA_019973955.1 Trichonephila inaurata madagascariensis | reverse complement strand
CTAAGCTGGTGTTATAGGATTATTCCTCAATTATTTTTCGTCTTCACATTTTCTAAAAATTGTTTTTCAACAACTTTCCATTTTTTTTCTTTCATTATAATGTATTCCTTATCATTTCGTTAAATAAATTATGTTTTTTTTTCTTTTTCGAAAAAATGTAAAGTTATTTTCGTATTATGCTGTTGAATATGAATTAATGTATTTGTTTCCCTTTATTTTTTGCAGCATTTTACCAGTAAGAGCAAAAATAAATTTTTTAGTAAGGATTCCAACTATGTGCATTTTTTTTTAAATTGAGGTATGAGGAATTTTTCTGTTGGTTTTAAGATTTGCTTAGCAAATTATATGAGGAAAAATTTAAATTGAAAGCAAAAAAAAAAAAAAATTAATATCAAAATGAAAAAAATAAAAATTGCTGGAAATTTTTAAAAACTTACATAAACATGGTCCATTCTGAACAAAGCGTTTTACAAACCAATTTTTAATTTGTGAACACAACTTTGTTGCATTACGTTTCATTTTTGAAATGTCCAAATAGATAAGAGATGTTTAATTATTTACAGAAAACAGAAAAATTACTATATAAGATATATATATATAAGTTTGTCTTTTCTTTTTTCAAATTTTATACTCAACGAAATTAAAGCAAGAAAAAGTATCTCCCTCTCTTGAAGTTGCTTACTTTTTTTAAAAAATCAAGCATAATTAATATTAAACATCATTGTAATATTAAATAAAAATAGGAATGCTATGAACTTAACACATAATACTCAAAATGTCCTACGTAAATGTTAAAGTTTTCGAATAAATTGCAGATGAGCTAATGTAAGAAAACTGAATTGAAAATTCGGTTAAATTATTGTTTAAAAATTAATAAATTTATATTTTTTATTAATTGATATTAATTCCATTGTTGCTAAATTTTATTGCGTGCAAGTTCACATAATTTCAGTACACAATGTCAATTGCAGATAGGAATTGAAACTCACAATTATGATAACCAGAATAATAATAGCTGCAAATAACTGGTTTTGATGCCCCCCTCTCATCGAATATTTCACTTCTCTTCAATATCATGTTAATGCTTTCGAAATAGTTATACGATCCATAATCATGTTATACACCGTAAGTTTACATTATCGCTACTATATTAGGGTACAGTCTATCTTTTCGGTTCAAAAGGAAAACAAATGAAAACAAAACATGAAAGCTGGAAGAATTATTTTTTTTTGCATTTTGCACAATTTCAACATCAAGCACGATTTACGAAAAAAATATTTATATTTTTGGTAAAAAAAGCTCATTGTTTGATAAAAATAAATTACATATGAACAAATTGTACAAACACATCAACATACATCTTTATGAACAAATTGAAGTAAGCAAGTTTCCATAATTAATTATTAAATCATCCCTTCTTTTATAATGAGTTGGTAGCATCTCCTCTCCTTTTCATAGTGCTAATTAAATATTTAGGAACTATTATGGGCAGCAAGGTTGAAACCACTCTTGCTTCAGCTTAGTTAAAGACCTTGGAAGAAAATTTAAGATTGCCATCTGTCTATTTTGGTCGTTCCAAGCATGCGCTTTTGAATTAACTTACAGAAATAGAGATGTCATTCCATTGGTGCCTTGATTCAAAAGTATTCGTCAGCTTTATTAAAAAGACCACAATGTATTATCATCCATTAAGATAAATTCAATGCCAATACTTTAGCATAAGGTGTGGCATACGGATCAAGAATGTTTCTAGCATTATCACAGTTATCAGGGTTTAATACATGTAGGTCAACAATCAGACATTACAGTCCATACCATTGTAACAGTATCATATATATAAGCCAGTGACAACCTTCAGACTAAAGTGATAATTTTGGTCTAGTGGTTAAGTTACTCGGCTTTGGAACCGAAGGTCGCTGGTTCTGAACTGTCGGATAGGTGCCACTTCATTGGTGACCCCAGCTGAACAAAGAACAAACTTAACAACCGGATGAATTATCGTGGTACCACACACACAACACATCTACTAACACAAAAAGAGCAACCAAACACTAGTCAAACTCACTTGACGCAGAAAAGTCGTCCGACTCACGTGACGCAGCTCCTCCAATTAACACCAACAACTGACAATTCGCAAAACTATTACATTGTTCGTTCACCGACCCACTGGTGGGGAGGAGTGTGTAGAGGTATCATCTATATATATAATCCAGTAACAATTTTCAGACTAAGGTGATCATTTTGGTCTAGTGGTTAAGTTACTCGGCTTCTGAACCAAATGTCGCGGGTTCTGTCTTATGTGATAGGCACGAATTTACCACCATTCCACCTTCTGCGAAAATGTGTTTTTTAAATATGTTATATTGGTAGCACGAGCATTTGAGAGATTGTTCTCTTTTGTAAGCCCGAAAAACAATCTGGATCTCTCTTCGAAGTAAACCAAGACTTGTGAAGATTGCAGCAAGTATCTACTTTTTTATTCAGGAAACAAACATATTTTGTTGAACAACATAAACTTCCAAACTGATCCCGGAATTTTTGGACTAAATCACGAAAAACGTTAAGACATCAAACTGCATCAGGTTGTAAACAAATTTCTATACATTCGATTATTTGCCACCTTAATGATAACAATATATTATAAACATGGATAGTGGTTAAAGATCAATAAGCATTAAATAAAAATTCACGCAAACTAATTACACAAGTGTGATATCCAGTTTCCCCCGACTCCAGTTCACGTGAAAGGGGTGGCGAACCTTTATAGATCAACGTGCCATTTTTTCTAAAGAAGGGCTTAGTGAGATATGCACGTGCCGTCAAATAATTTTGACTAATTATTGTTGAAAAAATAATAATATAATAAATACTAACGACTCAAAACTCTTCATTTACTACGAAAAAAATACTTTTTGTACTGTATAGTTGTAAATGTTTTAGCTACACGTGTAATTTAAATTCAAGTAACATTAGTGTGACTTCTGTTGTTGCAGATTGTGTGGAGGACAAATAACTTATATTAGGATTGTAAGATGTTACTTTTAGTCGAATGCATGCTGAATTGGAGTAATCTGTCAAATGGTTTCTAAGCAATTAATTATTTTTGCGGTGGTTCACTTTTTTGACAAGAGGATTTGTGATTTGTTTCAGAATGTCGTTTTACAGACACGATGTTTTACATACCACACACTGTTCCAGAATAAAAAGAGGGCTGCGGTAGCCCAGTGGTCAAGGCATCGGATCATGACAAGCATGTCATGAGTTCGAGCCCAGTACCACTAAAGACCCGATGTGTAGGGCAGCGATGCACGTTAATTTTGAATGCACTGAAACATCCTCCCGATGGTGTGGTAGTTAGGAGAGGGGGGTGCCAGCTCAGGTGTCGTACACATCACTTAACCATAATTCAAAATTACGTGGTCAGTCGCCAAAAGCCCTTGCGTAACTGAACAGTGCGACGTTGATATTCACTCCAGAACAAAAGACACATACCGCTTTGACGCCTTTACTAATCACATGTGTGACATTTTTTGATTAATCAAGTTTGAAATTCTCTGTTACACATAAGATCTTGCATTTTTTGTTCTTTTGCTGAACCAGCCATATTAAATAACATTTAAGAATCGTAAATGTAACCTAAATAAGCTTCAAAATACAGTTGCACTAACGAAATTGACTATGCTGTGCGTAGACAAATTTTGCACCCTAAGCAAATGTAATCCACGACATAACTAAGGCAAGACAATAACAAACGAGAGTGTTCCCTACCACCCCGAGACCAGTCACTCCTATTTGTTCGTCATGCTTCTTGGTGAACTTTGTGTACACAATAACAAAATGCAAACCATTTTGATCACTGGCGTGCCCAAAATATTTTTTCGCGTGCCATTGATGGCACGCGTGCCACTGGTTTGCCATTCCTGGTCTAGTTCTTTACAGTAAACATTAGTTGGTATGATTGTTTCATAAAAAAGTATCTCTGAACTTAATTTTAATATCCTATTCATATAAATAATATTTGTTTGCCTTTGTTTTCATTTATTTAGGAACATCAAAATCTAACCATACATCAAATTTTGACTATTTTTCTTTCGTGTTACTATTCAAAAGAAGACTTTCTATCCGTTTTATAAATTGTCCTCTTATTTAAATCCGCTTCATAACGTAATTCCAATCAATGTTTTTAACATAATTTTTATTTGCTTATTTGATGTATTCATTACTTTTTATCACTAATTATTCACTTATTAAAAGTTTGAAATTTTCTCTTTACAATCCTCTTTTACAATTTCCAATTTGAATTTTAGCCACTGTTGATTACTGAAATATAAACTTACCTTACGTAACTAATTTTTTATTATTGGAGTTTTAAAAGATAACTACGCAAAATAACTAAATAAAATAAATCACATTTACTTCTAAAAACAAATAACAATTACTCAGAAGAGTTAATAAATGCATATCTTTTTAGAAAACATAATAAAACAAACCCTTAAATTTGATCACTGATTAAATGAAATTAATCAGAACTACAAAAATTTAATGACAAAAGACCATTCAATTTTTACAAGAGATACTTTCCATTTGCAAATATCTCACGAAGATACATTCTAATCAATTTGCAATATCAATCGTTATTCCACTCTTAAGAGTCTTTAGAAATGAAAAAAAAAATCTTAATTCGAACTTTCAACGCAACTTGAATATCACTAAACATCGACTAACTAATCACTGCGACCAGTGGTTAGCCTCTTATACTACTAAATATTGCCATCAAATTTTTTAAAAAAAATGCTTCAAATATCATTAGAAATAAAATAAGTTAAACTTCAAAAAATTCGAAAAATACCAAAATTATTTCCTTTAAAAAACTTCAAAAAAAATTTTTTTAAAAAAGAAAAGTTTTTTTTAAAAATTTAAAAGATCTTAAGTAAATTTTAGTGTAAAATTTTTATTTATAGTGTAAAAAAATATTTTAATTTTATTCATAATTATAACCATTCCACAAATAAAAGGTTCAACATGATAAATAAAATCAATTAAATTATTTCAATTGGAATTTGAAAACCATTGAAATATTGAGGATTTTTGTGAATTCTTCTAAAGAATAATAAAGCTTACCTTCCTATTGAGTAGATTTAATTTCTCCCCCAAAAACGTAGCAAGTTGCATTCTTTGTTAATAAAACAGCCAAGTGGAAAATACACACGCACAAATAAAAGCTTTAATGTTCCAAAATCTCTATTCTTTTTAAGTGGTAAGTATTTTGCAAAAAGCATTTAATTAAATATATGTCGTGGAATTAAATTTGTGTCAAATGTGAAAGAAGAGTTTTTGTAGGAAAAAGTTCTTTGAGTGTTTCAACATCTTTAAAATTCTTTTAAGTAGAAGATTTCAATTAAATAAGTATAATAGAGGCTTAATATATTGAACAAAATTGAGGCTTATTACATAAAGAAGTAAACAAAAAAGTTTTATTTGAAGATTGAATTATGTCTTATAACTCACTCTTAAAAATAATAAAAAGAAAAAAAAAAACATTTTTTTTTTTTATTCTCAATAAACACCTGCTGTACTCTTTAATTTAAAATCTGTATTTTCGTAAGGCTTAGAAATGAAGTTTTTAAATTGTTTGACTTTTTAATATTTTTTTTCATACTGATATAACTATATAATGGAAACGATTTTTTTGTTTAATCTTTAATGATTAATTTATAATGATCTATAATTATGTTTCAACATTTACATAAATATACTTCCATTTAAATACAAAACTCTAATTATTTTATCTTTTATTTCTGTGATATTTTATCGTATTATAAAGAATACTCACGTTGCTTTTAAGAATTCCTTGTATAAGTTTCATTTCATAATTAAACAAATTGTGATTATTTTGAAATTACTGAAATCTTATATTTACATACCATTTTCTCTCTCGTTCTTTTATTAATAAATTTTTCCTATTTTTAACGTGAATAACTACGTTCGAAACCATGGCTTTGAAAAGGGGTATAAATGAAATTTTTATATTTACAAGGGGAGGGTACGACTAAGGAAATTCACTTGGGGACAAGACTTGGTGTAATAGTAGTACTTCTTTAAGGTGTTCAACCCTCAATGTAATTCCGCCGAATGGCCAGTCAATTCGGAGAAAATAGCCTTCGAAATTCATGCTTATCTTTTACCTCCAACGACTCATTAGCGTGGTTGGTAGAACGCATGCTTTCTATGCGTGCGGACAGGGTTTGAATCGTGCGATTAACTTTTTTTCCCCCAATTCATTTAATTATTTTTTAAAAGTAAATAAATTTGCTTATGAAAGGTCTATTAAATATTAAATTATATTTTAGATAATTATTTTGTATTTCATAAAATAAAAAAATTACTGTCATTATATAAATATTTATATTATTTTTTTATAAATATATTTTTATATTAATAAATAATATTTATATAATAAAATACATTATAATAAGTATTAAATGATATTTTATATAAAAATTAGTTACAAATAGTTTTATAATGTCATGTACAATACATTGTGAATAAAAATATTATATATAATATAAAATAATCAGCAAAATATATTATTATTATTTATATTCATATTTTATTCACAATATATTATATTTCTCATTTTAAAACTATTTGTAACTAATTTTTATATAAAATATCATTTAATATTGCTTATAATATATTTTATTATAAATAATATTTATTAATATAAAAATATATTCATAAAATATAATATTAATATTTATATAATGACAGTAATTTTTTTATTTAATAAAATACAAAATAATTACATAAAAGATAATTTAATATTTAATAAACCTTTCATAAGGAAATTTATTTAATTTAAAAAATAATTAAATGAATTGGGAACAAAAATTTATTCGTGCAATTTGAACCCTGTCCGCAAGCATAGAAAGAAGGGGCCTTACCTACCACACTAATGAGTCGTTGGAGGAATTTAAAACTTAATTGTATAATAGCTTAGCATGAATTTCGAAAGCTATTTTCTTGGAACTGTCTGGCCATTCGGCGGAATTACATTGAGAGTTGAACACCCTAAAGGAGTACTACTATTACACCAAGTTTCGTCCCAAAATAAATTTCCTTAGTCTTGCCCTCCCCTTGTTAGTATTAGTTATATCAGCATATACATATAAAATTGTTTTAAGAATA
The DNA here is from genome assembly GCA_019973955.1 of Trichonephila inaurata madagascariensis. Taxonomy (NCBI): domain Eukaryota; kingdom Metazoa; phylum Arthropoda; class Arachnida; order Araneae; family Nephilidae; genus Trichonephila; species Trichonephila inaurata. The sequence continues at coordinate 314,197 of BMAV01027528.1, read as the reverse complement.
TTATTACAAGAAGAAATTATTTAAATGCAATTTTTTGGCATCAAATGAAGAATGACATATATTCAAAACATTCTTCTTTCATGAAAAATGTTTCTACAATAATTTATTGTTTATAAATAGCTAGGTTTTCTACACAGAGCCTGAACTAGGACTTTAGAAAAATTCTCCTGAATTTCAGAGTTTTGATGAATTGAAATAAAAATCAGTATTTCCTATTAAAATTTTTCTACTCTGATATATTAAAGTATCAATAAATCCATTTTTAAATTATATATTTCAAAAGTCCTCGTTCAGGCTCCGTACTAGTCGTAGCTATATATAAGCAAATTATAATTATTATAAATACACTTTTGATAAAAAGGAGAATATTTTGAAAAAATGTAATTTTTCTCTCTTTTTTTTGCCAAAAAATGACATTAATTTTTTTTAATCGTGATAATATTCTTAAAACAATTTCAGATGTATATTAAAATTTAGGTGACACTAAGTAATAAAAAAAAATTATTCATATATTTATACGCGTATTCAAAATCACGGCTTAGAACGTAGGCAGTCATCACAACCTTAGTCGACATTTTTTTTTCTCATTTCCTTTCTCATGTCTACTTCACGTCTACTACATCAGCGCTTCTCAAAGTTACAATATTTGCAACCTAATATTCAGTGAACTCCCTCTACCCTCTCCATTCAATAACAATGTGTTTAATTCAATAATACTATACTTTGACGCTAAAGCTACAATACGACTTTAACCCCTTAAGTACCACCGGAGTAGATAAATGTCTCGCTCAGCCAAAGCGTTAATTGCTATGGAAGTCTTATACGTCTTTCCGAAGTACGATCTTTTCTGTGCACTGCTATCCATAAAACTATTCTGAAGGCTTGGAAATGCAATAAAAGGACCTTTGCAGTGTTTATGAAGGATTTGCTAATTTTAGAGGATTTGCTTATTTATTCCCTTTCTCCCCCCCCCCTCCCCACCACATCACACACGCTTCGTCTAGGTGGAAAACTGTGGCATTGGGGAACGAATCGCGTAAGTTTTAATCGGCAGCTAAGGGATTAATTATAAACCGTACAAATTATGAAGGTAAGTGTTAATTTTTGTATACAATGTTATGTATGTAAAGCCCACGGCATCAAGGTTAATTATTAAACTTGTTCTTATTGTGAAATTAATTATAAAATGCATTGTGCAGTACTGATACATTTATAAGTGTAAATGTGTATTTTATTTTTTATTATGTCAGAATGTATTTTGTTTATTTTCAGTAAATTTATATTTTCTTAAAAAAGTCTTTTGTTCTCGACTTTTCAATATGGTCGCGTTCCCCTTGTACAGTTTTTAACCCTCCCCCTTAGGGAGGCATGCTCCACAGTTTGAGATACGCTGTACTACATCGCATAACTCAATTTAAGGTATCCAAACGCGTATGGAGTACTTTCTTGAAAAATAGCATATTAAAACATTATAGATGGTTTTATAGGGATCAAAATACCAATAAATATTAATATTTATCTCTCTCTCATTGATTCATTAAGATTTAAAAATTTTAGAGATGATCGAGTAAATATTATAAGAAGTGTGACATTCTTTATTAAAGGATTATTTAAATAGCAAGCCATGACTCCAAAAAAATTCGTACTATAAGAAATACTTTAGTACATTCTCTAGAAAGTAATATAAATATCTGGCTCAAAAATTTTTTTAGAAATACATTGCTGATATTTTGAGTTATACTCATCCTGATAGATTTTGAACAGCTTAAATGCTCACTTCAAGTTTTTCTAATTTTATATCATTTATTCTAACTTGGGATCTAGGTAATGTAGAAACAAAACATAGTATGTTTCGTACAGCCGAAATATTTCTTAATTCAATAACATAAAAAGCAAAAAATATGTGTTTTGACGTGTTCAAATACCTTAAGCATTTCGAAAATTTTAAAGTAGTATACTGTACCAAGCAGGAAAAAAAAACTACTTTAATCCACGCAATGTTAAGGTTACAGAAATTTAAGTAATTTTAAATTTGGTATTAATTGCTCTAAGCACTTAAAATAATTCACATAACTTTCCAACGAAACATATTCACAAAATGTATTTTAAATTTAAAGTATAATTACTGAAACTCTTCTCCCTTTTCTTATTCTTTCGCTGCGATCTATCAATTCTCGAATATTCCTAAATGGTCGAGTTCACATCCCTGGGGGTACGAATATCGCCCAAGTATTGGTTGAGAATATTAGAGAACGAGTTAACAATTTAAAAATTACCAACTCTCAATGCATTATCTCATTAGACGATTTGAACGAATTCGAACAGCCTTCGAATACTCTGAATTGATACCATAAATCGCGAACGAGGTCCCATTTCAGATAACATGTGACATATTTTTCAACTGCAAAGTTTAAAATTCTTCCTCGGAATGAAATTCCCGAGAGACTAATTTAAACTAATGAATTCCTACAATTAAAAGGGGAAGCAGTTCCGAGTCGATGATAGGGAGGCATCGTTGTTGGCGGCATTAATTTATTCAGCAATAATAAGAGGGCGAAATATTAACCTCTAGGGTACATGGCTGTTGGAATTAATACATTGCGCCGAAAATGAAGCCTAAAGAGGATGAGACATTGAGCTAATCGCAGGCATTTGCATAAAGTCCTGTATCTACACGAAAAGGGACGGGATTCTGTCCGGGTAATTAATTGCAGTTAGGAGGAGGAATGACTGCAGGAAATGAAACGGTCATCACGAGTCGTTAATGAATTGCTGGGAAATTGACTGGCGCATTGGAAATTGCCACTGACAACATCCTAGCTCGAATGTAGGCTTTTTGAAAGGAGGAGGAAATATGCAAAATGCCGGATAGACGAACAAATCGTATTTGTTTCAAGGACAAATAACGACTTGAAATGTTCATCATCGGGGTGACCGATTAGCTGGAGAGGCAATCGAAGAATTCGCAAAGCCATTGTGAGGAAGATTCGAAAAGAGTTACTGAGAGAACCGAAATGGCGAATGCTTTGAGGAAATAATAGAAGAATAGTTTTTTTTCAATTGTTAATCTTAAGGAATCTGAATACCCTAAAATCATGTTTTTTTAAAAAAATTAATGATTTTTTTTTATGATTTTATTTTATAAGCCACCTTTTATTAGCTTTAAAACAATATGAAGTATTTTTTTTATTTTCCATTCTCTATAAAAACACTACAAGTGTTTTAGTAAAAGCAGATGCTATAACTTTACACAAGATGTCAAATTTTATAAAATGCGTTTTACTCAAAATGTGTGTTTTTCGAAAAGATGAAATAAGGACAGCGATTGCTCGAAAAGTTTTTAAAATAATTTGCTGAAATTTTTTGTTTATGTTCTGTATCTAACAGTAGAAGTGTTTTAACATTCAGATTTTCAATCATTGTTTTATTTCAACATTTACAGTTCTTTTTTGTGGATATAATCACTGTTTTTTTAGACAATTTCGTATAATCGCTAAGATAAAGTGCTCTAATTTTTGTAAAAATTAAAATATCTCTTATAATGAAGGTCATTTCAAAAAGGAATAGCAAAGTAATACATCAAAATTGAAAATTTGTTCATTTACTATTTGTACAGCGCGAGCCCCGTTTATGTAATTTTTTGTCAATTTTTACCCATTTTTACCCATTTTAGCAGTAATAATTTATTTTTCTGTTGTTAGTCTTTTTTTTTCTTAAAATGTATTAAATAAATCTAAAAACACCAAAAAAGGTCCATATTTTCATTTTTTTTAAAAAAAAAAAGCTGTCGCAAGTAGTCGGATACCCTTATAAATATTAAATATTAGTCGAAATTATTATAAACAGATTACTTTTTGTATTTATTCTATGACAATAAATTTTAGTTTTATGAAGTTTGTCTACAGTACAATTTAGTTGCTTTACAAAATTCGATTTCTTTGGAATGTCCCAGAAAAGAAACAAATTAAGTTTCTGGAGTTATACTGTACAAAAAAGAAATATTTCTGCAGGCACAAGTCATCAAGAAACTAAAAATCTGTTTCCACGACTGATCTGGCATTATATGGTATTAAGAAATGTTTAGTTTATGATGTAATTGAATTCTGATTTATTCGAATGGGCAGTACACGAACGACATACGATGGAATTAAAATCAAGCTTTGAAGTATACACTTTTATTGAAAATGAGCGTATATTTAACATTTTTTGTCTTCTAAATTATTAATAAAAAATTAGTTCAAGACTAAATAGTAAAAATCAATTTTTTTTTCGTTTTTCATTTTTTTCTTTTTATATATATAAAGAAATTTTACATTAACATTTCCAAAATTGGTAAATGATGCATTTTTTAAAAATTCGAGTATTTTGATTGATTCAAAAATTATAAACATAATTTTTCTGAAATGCTCACTTTTAATGTAGAAATAAAATCATTTATATAAAAATTGGTATAGTTTAATGAAATATAATGAACTAAATGTTATTTTTAACACGCTTTTATAATTTTTACTTGAATGTAATGGAATTTTTGAACTCGATTTTTACCCACTTCAAAAGATCAGATTTTTTCGAAATTTTGCACACTTGTCAAGGACCGATGACAATACAATAATTTCAAAATTTCGTTCCATTGTCTGATCAGGATCATAAAAAATATCGATTTTAACAATTTCGAAATTTGGCGACTAATTCATTATATCGTTTCCAGATTTGGCGACTAATTGCATATACCATTTCCAAATTTGGCGTCTAATACCATACTCCTTTTCCAAATATGGCGACTAATTCCAGATATGGCGACTAAAAGACCCTACCCCTTAAAAAGATGCAACCCTAAAAAGGAAAACGCTTGTTATTATATTACAAATAAAACAAACAAAAAAGTGTTCTTTATGTGAGAAAGGGGGAAAAAAGACTCGTGCATGTGAAGAAAAATAATTTATGTTCTAACTGCTAAATATTTTTTTATTTTTATAAAGCAATATGTTTAGAAGTGATTATACGAATTAACATCATAGCAATACGTTTAAAAGGTGATATAATACGATTGACATTTAATATTTCTTCCTAACACACTTTTATTATTTAGACCTGTATGTATAAAGACGGAATCTTCGAAATTTAACGATATGAGACTCTTCCGAGTCCCCGTAAGCTGAAAGAATAAATACCCTTCAGACCCATTAATTAATATCCATTGAAGAGCAAGACTAATTCCAGCGGCCACATAATTCTGGCTCCAAATATCAAACTCAAGTATAAATTCAACAAAGAATAAATGATAGTTTTACAAACTAAAAAAACAGGCTTTTATTGTAGATCGAACTAAAAAATGAAAAATAAATCATAGTTTTTAAAAAAACTAAAAAACACGTTTTTTTAAAAAAAAATTTTATAGTGAATCGAACTAAAAGGTAAAAAAATAATTCTTAATATAAGAATAAAATGATTAATGAGAAAATTAATGTCATTGTGGTAACAGCTTGGGGTGTGCTTTGTACTACATTTTTACACTAACTCAACATTTCGGATTAGAACTAGTAAGAAATTATAACAAAATTAATATAGAGCACCCCACACTTTTATCCCAATGACATTAATTTTCTCGTTAATCATTTTATTCTTATATTAAGAATTATTTTTTTCCCTTTTAATTCGATTCACTATAAAAGCGTGTTTTTCAGTTTTTTTTTAAACTGTAATTTTTAAACCTTATTTTTAATTGTGAATAACTTTAAATTATCTATAATTTTTGTAACTGTAATTTTTCATAAATATGTGAATCTATTTTCCCATAAACACATATTAATATACAAATCACAAGTTATTTCTAATATTATTTATTTAGCTATATAGTTTTACTATGAAAAATCCCAATTTTATGTGAATTCAAAACATATACCTTCTAACAATTGCAGTAAGAGATTTGGTTGGTTAATTCAATCCCTTTCAAAAATAGAAAATGTAGAACAGCGGTTGCCACACTTTTTGACCTCATGGACTAGTAAGTTCATAATTTAAATCCCACGGACTACTAATAGGATTTTGTGAATGTTAAATATGTTTATAAAAAAATTGTGATCTAAGAACGCTATCAATGCATCTTAAAACATAATTTAACGTGATAAGGGAGTATATTCCACATTTTTCTGAGTACAGCGAAATCTTCTCGCGGACCACTACTTTGGCAAATTCTGGTGTAGAACATTTCTGTTGCATTATATTGTAAAATATAGTTTTGCTTTTTTTATTTTTAATATGAATTACATTAATAAACTAACATTTAACGTCAAAAGTAAGTCTGTTTATTTCTCTTAAATTATCATAACATTGTCGGAGTTTCTAGATATTCATATAAAAATTCCAAACAAAACATTAAACATTTCACATTATTTTGCATAAAATTAAGTCAATTCAGTTGATTTGATTCTTCTGTACCAGACACCCTCTAAAGGATGTATAATTAATTTCATGTATTCTACTCTACTTTCAATTTTCACATACCATGAAAATCTGGTTTTAAGTATATGATTTGTTGAAGATAATGTTAAAAAAAAAAAAAATGGAATTTAAAAAAAAAAAAAAAACCCAGAAAATTAAAATTTTAACACTTTTATTGATTTTTGTTGTTGCTGTTGTTGTTGTTAACGGGGTTTTCAGAATAAACACCAGGGTTACTGGCGATGGGATACTTAAATTTGAATCAAGGACAAGTGACAAGAGCAACTTCTGAGAAGGCACCCCATTTAATAGTGAGGACATTCAGCTTCGACAGATATAACATTTATTAGTCCAACCAATTTGTAATGACATCAGGGTTTGAATTCACGATTTAACAGAAAAATTATTGGCTTCAATTTCGCTACCCTGTCCACTCAAACTTCTCGGCACAATCAATGAAATACAATTTCTACAAAAAATTAATCCGCATTATAAACTAAAAAATTTTTCGTAATAGTGAAAATATACCACCTTTTTTATTAGATAAAAATTCGCAATATACTAAGTATGTATAAGATAACAAGGTACTTTTTCGTTTCACCGGAGCAAATCTCGCCAAGCAGGCTTTATTGGCGTCTACACACAATATACACCTAAAAAATGTCAATAAATGTTAGTGTATTCGATGTATTAATGAAAAAAAAAATGTTACCGTTAAAAAAAGACCGCAACTTTTGTAGAAAATGTGGACATAAAAGGTTACTGAAAGGAATATTCTGTTTGGGGTTGGTTGTGCCAATTTTAGCGACTTTATCGCCTGGACCGGCAAAACGGAAATTACCGATGAAACTAATATTTTTAACAATAGAAGATCCGGATTTTGAATTTAGCTAAAACCGCCGTTGGGGATCAATTTGACCCTTATAAGAAATTCAACCTCACTAAAAGTAAATTTATTTTATTGACAAATTGTTTTGAAATTACGTCACATAAGAATTTTTTATTATTTATTTATTTATTTCATTTTTAAACTTCGTTTTCCCCCATGCTTTCAGAGATGCTTTTTTTTTAATTGTCAGTATATAAATGTGACAACATATAATGAAGTGTATTTTATTGCCGCCCATCAGATATAGGGGTTAGTGACACTGACTGCTAGGCCGTAGGGCCTGGGTTCGAATCCCAGAGAAGGCAATAGTGTTTTTAAAAATATAGTGCCTTCGCGGCTCTAAATATTCATCGAGCAGCAGGTCCTCCAATGAGGCAGGTGGAAAGTCCGGGCCCCCCCCCCCCCAGTGTGTTATCTCTCAAAATTGGTGTGAAACCGTATCAAATCGTACTGTCACCTGTATAATGCTCAAAGCTACAGCTAACCACTTGTCGCGAGGAATTTTGTGGGCCTCTATTTGAGGTTTCCGTCGATCCGGTGGGATAAGTAACATTTTATTTCCGAAATAATGTTATATTTTACAATATTACATATATTTATATATCATATATATATATATATATATATATATATATATATATATATATATATAATAAATATATTTAATTATGAAATAAATATTTATTTATTAATTCATTTTATTTGAATTAATCAGCATTTTTCTTTTTAATCATGTCCCTAGAAATTTCATTATATTGAGCATCTAGGGACATTCGAAGAGGAAAAAATGTTTATTTTTTACAAAAGTGGAATAAAACGACATTTAAGATTAAAAAGTAAATTTTAGTTTGACTCTAAATAATAAATTAATTAATTTACTAAATGCTGGTTTAAAATTAACGAAATCCTGTTTTGTTTAACTTCTACTCTGAAGCTACACACATAATATACAAATTCATTAATTGTAACTTTTGAAAAATGAATGCAATAAAAATAGAAAGCATAACAAGGTATTAAAATTTAAAATAAAACTTATCAATTAATAATTATCCATCAAAGAAGAACAAATGCTAAACACATTAATCATCTTTAATTTTAGCTTTTTCCGTATTTTTTCCAGCTTTGAAAAATTGATCAAAACAAGCTTTCAAAACTTTTAAGAGAAACTTCATTAAAAATATACATTAAGGATAAAAAAAGATTTATCTGGAAATTACGCGTATTAAATTCTCATATTTTAAAATGGTAAACAAAGCTAAAATTTTCTTTTTCTTATAACACTAAGCAAAGTAAGAGGAACATAAATTGTATGTTTCTTTTTATTTCAAGAATCCTTTAACGAAGTTCAAATTGTACTTGTTATTAATTTTTCCCAACTTTGTAATCGACATTGAAAAATTAGTGGTAGTAAGAAATGAAAAACGATTTGGTAAAATGAATGAATCTTTAATAGCGATGTTTGATATTTAACTTTAAGTGAGAGGTATCATTTAAATCTACAGACATCTTCCCAATAATGAATTATTATTTTAAAAGGCGTCTCAGGGGTGTTAAATTTCTCTAGAGGTCTGAAAATATAAACAATTTTCAAACAGGTATAATTCTTTAAAATTTAAACTAAATGATTCGAATCTTTTACACATTATTTATAAAGGAATGGGGCTTCAGAAAAGAATAAAATGCTTAAAATATAATCATAATTTTAAAATTTATAAGCATATGAAAATAAGAAACTTTTCTATAAGAAATATTTATTAAGTTTTACGTCGCGCATGCTATTTTCTAAAATAGTAGCTTTAATTACTAGCTATAAGTTCATTAATAAAGTTAAATGTATTCTCATTACACTGTAGCTATTTTTATATAAATAGAGTTATAACTTACATATTTTAATAAATAAAAAAATACATTTTTTAAAAATATTTAAAAAATTGCAATGTTTTACAAATATTTTGAAATACAAAACATAAATAATACTAAAATTAGGTAGGGCTTAAAGAGTATGATGCATTTTATAATTCTATAAAGTTTTATACATCAGAGGCTACTATTTTAGAAAATAGCTTGCGCAACGCAAAAAATACTTAATATTTACCATAGAATTTTCATATGCTTATGATTTTTAAAATTATGATTATATTTTAAATATTTTATACTTTTCTGAAGCCCCATTCTTTTATAAATAATGTGTAAAAGATTCGAATCATTTAATTTAAATTTAAAAGAATTATACCTGTTTGAAAATTGTTTATATTTTCAGACCTCTAGAGAAATTTAACACCTATGAGACCCCTTGGTATCCGACTACGTTCGGAATCGTGATTTTGCAAAAGCGTATAAATGGATAATATTTACGATACTTAGTGACACTTAGATTAGAAAATGTATATAAAATTGTTTTAAGAATAGTATTACAATGAAAAATTATTTAAGTACAATATTTTGACAAAAAATTAACATAGAATGACCCATTATCAAAATATTCTCCTTTTGTGAAAATTTTTTCTATTATAATAATATTTTGCCTGTATATAGCTCAGACCTCTGTACAGAGGGTCAACTAGAATTTTTGAAATATATGACTTAGAAGATGGCTTATCCATGTCTTACGACAACAAAGGGGAGAAATCTTGAGAAAAAAATGCCGATAATTTTTTCAATGGGTTGTAACTCTGAAAATAATGTGAATTTTTCAAAAATCAGAGTTGAGCCTCTGTACAGAGATCTGAGCTATATACACACAGGCAAAGTATTATTATAATAGAAGCATTTTTCCCAAAAGGAGAACATTTTGAAAAAGGTTATTCTAAGTTAATTTTTTGCCGAAATACTGTACTTAAATAATTTTTTCTTTTTAAAAAATGTCCTTAAAACAATTTTATACATGAATTCCAATCTAAGTGACACTAAATATCATGAAAATTATCCATTTATGCACTTTTTTAAAATGACGGTTCCGAGCGTACCTTAAAACTGCGTATGTTTTCAATGTGTACATCAGGAGCAAATAATATATTATTATTTAATTTATTCGTTGAAATTTTTAAACTATTTGACATTAAACTCGTATAATTAAATTTTGTTTACCATGTCGCACGTGAGGAATCCCGAGAAATACTTCTGTAAAAACCCAAACAAATATGTGCTTGTATTTTTTTTTTTTTTTTTTTTTTTTTTTTATTTAAAAAAAAAAAAAAAAAAAAAAAAAAGCTCAAACAAAAAAGTGAGCCAAGCTTTGAAAACTGAAATTTAGACTAATAGAAAAATTTAAATTTTTTTAGCAACAAGAAAATCGCAGTAAAGCATACGGTATAAAAAATGAATACTTTCTTTTGTGACCAGTATAACAATGTTTTTTGATACTTTTTTCATAAAAGAATTCAGTAATAAATCTGTATTATACAACTATTAATTCCAGTAAATTATATATTATATATATATATATAATTCATTAAAATATTTTAAATTAAAAAAAAAATATCTTACGATCAAGAAGAGAGATTGCCTTAAGGCTATAATGTACAACATTTATACACAATTATTGTAAATATACTTCTATTTTTAACAAAATAGCAAATGTTAAAAGTATTGTAAATTACAATTTTTCTTCCCTCATATTAAGACCAGGGTAATGGTGACTAAGAACTTTAAAGAATGTAGCAAGTAAGGCATCCTATACAAAACTTTGCAAAAGCAACTTTAAAAAGAATCAAAATATCCTAAACATAATGCTTCACAGAAACACAGCAACATTTTAACTATTAATAATATTCCTACACTGAATTATAATTTCTCTTCTTCCCCGTGGACGTGGCAGCCTTGTGGTTAGGGTCAAGAACTCGGGGCTGGCGGGTCGCGGGTGTAACTTAAGACTCGCCATGTAGAGGTGACTGGTTTTTCTTTATTAATTTATTTGCAGGACTCTTCATGCATTCCATTGTATAACATGAGACTTACAGATGTATGTGGTAACAGCATTTTCCATAATTTGAACCTAAATATATAAATACATTTATTTAATACAAATATGCCACCAACCGGCCGGGGGGGGGAGGGGTACAAATATAAAATGAAAGAGAATACCTATAAAATTTTAAAATCTATACAGTAAGCAAAATTTCTAAAAGCCTTAACATTAACTAGAACGTCCGTTGGTGTCGATTGGACACCGGAGCCTATTTAGTTTGTTCTCCTTTCCGCATTTTTACAGGGATATTGAAAATGTTCGTGACTTTTAATCAATGTTCATGGTGATTACACAGAACAGGTTTTGTGGCTCTTGGTTAATTAGGAGAGATAAATATTATACTAAATATACCTAGAACGTCCACTGGTGTCATTTCGACACCAAGGCATTTTATCATAATAAATAGCAGTCGTTCAGAAAAAGATTGTTTACTAAGTAGATACCATCAGTAAAACAAACTTCCGAAAGTAATATTGTACATTTATTTGGCCTTAAATGGAGTGTTAATGGGTTCACAGCGGAAAAGAGTTTGTTATAGTAAAATCGTTGTGTCTAAGTGTTTTGTTACATAGTATTTGTTTATCTGCTATTACGTTCAAATTACACAAATGCAAGAAATTTGAAAAATCAGGTAAATACTGAATTTAAAAGGAATTACAAATTCACTAAAACTCAAAAAGTACGAAATTAAAAAGTGGAATGCAAATGCAACTAAAAAAATTCGTGTCTCTTTCATGAAAATGGTGTGTAGAAAATGTACAGGAAAAACTGAATATGACTGTATTCATTGCAAATGAGGTATGTACAGTGCCGGTTTAAGTTCTTTTTGGCCCCCCCGCGCAGAATATTTACAAGCTCCTTTGGCACTAGCTGATCGAAATTTATAACCAAAATTCTGGTTAAGTTCAGCTTGTCTGGGCCCTTCTGAGCCCCTACGGGTCCCTGGGCACCCGACCTTAGGACCCAGGGGATAAGCCAGCACTGAGTATGTACAAAATACCACGCATAAAAACAATAAATAATGATGAAAAAACTCGCATTCTCACAAAAATTATGATTTTGTTTAGTATACTAATATTTATGAATATTATTATTTTATTCCATTTTGCAAGATTAAGTAATTTGTTTTGTTCCAGTTTTTATGATATAAGGGGTCCTAATGTATGATAGTTACATAAAGTAATATTAAAAGTATTAAAACTGAACTTTACTGTGAACAGTAGTCCAGCAATTTATACATATAACACATATATTTAGTCATTACAATTATTTTATACACTTTATATCACGGTGTCTCAACGACACCGGCGGACGCTTAAGAGCAATTGAAATCCCGGTCGCTCTAGTGATATAGCTTTCAGAACAATTGACCAACAAAGAAGAGAAAGGTGAACAGGAAATATACAAACGTTTTAACTGCCTCAAATTGTCTCATTTACAAAAATATAGATTAAAATAGACAATAGACATAAGACATTTTTGGCAGTTTCACCATCCTGTGACCACATGAACAAATATCACTATCAATTAAATTAAACCTAGACACAAATAGTTCTTAAAATTTCCATGTTATGTAATTGATGAACATTGAATTTGCCAAGAAAAACCCCCCCCCCCCCCCTGCTGGTGTGACAGTTTGTAAAGAGGGTGCCGACTCAGATGTCATTTTCGTCACTTGATCGAGGTTCAAGATTATGAGGTCCAACCCCAATAAAAAACGTGTTGCTGTACAGTGCGACATTAATATCATTCTCACATATATTCTCTGCTTCCCCATTACAATTGAATTTAAAACTCTAGGAAAAAGCTTCAAATTAAATATTTTCTCTCTAAATAATCACGTGCGCTTAATAAATATTCCCAAAGAATAATAGTGAGAGAGAAATTATATTTTTCAACCAATATATATATACAGAATCTAAATATTAAGACAGCATTTCTCAAACTGTGGGGCGCGAGCATATTGAAAAGCTGAAAACAAAGGATTATTTAAAAAGATTATTAATTTACTGAAAGTAAATGCAAACAAAATACATTGACATAATAAAAAATAAAGTACACATTTACAATGATATAATGTAGTAAATATATATATATATCAGAACTGCGTAACGTATTTATAATTAATTTAACAATACTAAGTTAAAAACAAATGTTTAATAATTACCAGTGACCCCATGGGCTTGTCATACATAAAATGATATGCAAAAATTAACACTTATCTTGATAATTTTTGTATGATTTATAATTAATCTCTTAAATGCCGATTGAAAATTACGCGATTCGCTCCCCAATGCCCCCGTTTAACATGTTTATGGTGTATTGGGAGGAAGGGGTAGAAAAAGAGAAGGAATAAGCAAAATCCTATGAAAAAAGTAAATCCTTCGCAAACACTTTGTCAATGTCCTTTTATTGCATTCCAAAGCCTTCGGAATAATTTTATGAATAGCAGTTCACAGAAATTATCGTACTTCGAAAATACGTATATATACGTCCGGAGCAATTAAAGCACTGGATGAGCAAGACGTTTATATATGCCGGTGGTACTTAAAGAGGTTAAAGTTGTATTGTAGGTTTAGCATCAAAGTATATCGATTTCAATAAATTGTTATTGTATGGAGGGGGTATGATGAGGGGGGTATGTGATGAGAATTATGATTAAATATTGGATCAAAAATATTGAAAGTTTGAGAAGCACTGTATTAAGCAACAATTTATTTAAAGAAGTTTTCATAGAAGAAAAGTATTGTAAGATAAAGTATTTATAGCAGTACACTTAAAATATGTGAGCTTTATTTTAAAATATTAAACATCATCTTACGTAACCTGAAACGTATTATCCTAAGCATATACACAGTTAACATGGTTGTATGAATATTCATGTAAAGTTTATAATTCTCTATTTGTTCGTAAAAGGCGACTAAAGAGACCCTGGAGTCTAATGCTTATGAAACTAAGTCTACTGTAATTACTTTTCTAAATAATTAACTCTCTTATATTCAAATTTTTAGAATAGTTTCATATAGAACATGTTTATCAGAATTTTATCACATGAGTAGATTTAGTAATAACTTTAAAGTAGTTATGCAAGAATGTGTGCCACACTTGCTTCCGCCATTTTAATGAAAATTTGGAGTTTAATTGTCTAGAGAGATAAATGTGAAAAGATGGAAACAATTTCATTTTATCAGAAATGAGGAGAAATATTCTCATTCATTATCATATATTCTAGATTTATCATCTTTCACGCTAATTAAAAAATATTGCCTATAAGCGATTTTAAATATGTTAAGTCAAAAACAAAATTATTTTTTTGAAAAAAGTAAAAATTCTATTATGTATATGTGTGTGTGTTTAATTTTTTTATTTAGTGTTTTAGGTAGTTCAGAAATTCTTTGTGCTATATTGTATGAGATATATTAAATCCCAACAGTACACTATACTTCAGGACTAAGTAGTTCTCCTACTTTAAATCTCATTACAAAAATTTTCTTTTTATTCCTAAAAGATGTGTTCCCTTTAAGCAGATTTTTTGTTTATACTTTTATTCGTGATTCTTTATTTTATAGGCTTCTATTATTGTTAAAAGGTTTTACTTCCTAGCCTTATATTATTATTAATTATTACTGTTATTTTATACATAAGCTTTATACTATTATTAAAAGCAATTTCGCTTTAGACATTTTGATTTTCATTAGTTTTTTTCGTATATTCATAGTTTTGATTCAATAGATTTAAATTTTCTGAATTAAATTTTGTCTATATATATTTTTTTTCAAATGGGGATGTGCATTGATTATTCCCTAGTGCATTCCTTGATAGCTGTTATCACTTTTTAGTGAGGCACCATATAGGTAGTATATCAATCACCGCAAGTAGTTTTGACGCCCAGGCCCCCCCCCCAGAGGAAATTACCTCAGCTCTAGTTAAGCGAAATTGTACTATGAAATTTTATTTTGTCGAGAGCATCCAAGCCCAACAGGCACTCTATGGATCTTTAACATGCCGCATAATCATATGACATGAGCACTGCCGATTTTTCATATTACAAAAATCCACTGACTTAGGCTGCGGTCCAACCCGCAAATTTGAGCATACAAAGTCAGCGCCTATCCAACTACGCCCCCCAATCAGAATGCTTACACTTGAACTTAAAGTTTTCCTTCGGTTTAATTTTTCACCTCAAATATAAATATACCTCCTCCTTATGTTGGTTGAGGTGACGAACACCCTCATTGGTGTGATTTCTGGGGGCATCCAATCTCATATCATCTCTCTCGTTGACTATTTAAATATTATTCATTCGGTAACTTTTATTTGTACCGAGGCTTTGTTCTAGCTCGGAGGTTCCCAAGCATTTGTATATCACATACCTCTTGCCATGTTTTTCGGTTTGGGGTAAGCCCCTGATTACCTAATATTGAGTTTTTGCAAATTTATCAATTTAAATTTCTTTTTGACAGCTAGTATAGAGCTCTCTTTAAAATAATTAAATTTCTAACTGTAGTGAAGTATAGTATTCAAAGCTTAAGAAGCATATGATAATCAATTAGATTAAAATTTCATTAATACGTAAAGTAACTGAACAATAAAGAATGGCCTTTAATGGGATGGATCAATCTGATGCTTCAATAACACATTTTCAACATTTTGTATCAATCTTGTCAAGTTTAACCTTAAATCTCCTCTATTAGCTGTGGCCGGCTTTTTTAAAAAGTTTTTTTGAAGATTGGCAATCCTATTAAAACTCCTCACTAGAAAAAGCACAGTTAAAAACTTTCTCACGATGTTCCATAATTTACAGGTATGCCTTTTTAAAGCCAAAATTGCTTATATCCGTTTCGAAAATTAACTGCAAGATCCTCTTTAGTACCTTTACGATCAGTTCGTATTGTAATATGAACATTTTTATCAATATGGCCACATGAATTGATTTTCTCCATTGTGGTATTACCACAGTCAAATCATTTCCAAACCTAGTTTCAAAATCTGAATAAAGGTATTTAAATGCTTAGTTTAGATTAAAACGTTCCAATAGATTGCCTGTGACAAATTGAAAAAATTCGTGACCTCCAATATTATACTGCTTTGATTTAACTCTGAAAAGAGAAGCTGAAATCGTCCTTGTTTTAATAAAATCTATGCTGACAACATATAACTTAATTAAATTTGGTAAATAAATCTGTTAAATAGTTAAAATCTGGTTTCCACTGGATTAAATTTTCTTTTAAAATTAAAGTCACGACCCGGTTTTAATCACAGCCACTATCATAGACCCTCATCCTTGCATCATGGACCACAAATTATTCTTTCGCTTACCCCTTATCCTTTCGGACCCCTTGTTGGTCATCATAGATCCCTAGGGGTTGATATAGATCCCTTTGGGAATCACTGTTCTAGCTTCAAGAGCTAGTTTGGCTGAACGAAAGAAAACCGGAGTTAAAGAGAATAGATCTCATGGATCACTGCTACAGGGAAAGGGTTCCTTTTTTAAAGATTTGACACGATTGAGAGAGATTTCCAAAAGAGAGTACATATTTTCTTCATTATATAATCCCCATGCTTTAATTACGAAGTTTTCTGAATTTAAAAAAAAGAAAGAAAAGGAGAAATATGAATGCTGTTATGTGTCAAATCAGAAATTCTGGTAAAGAATTATTGATATCGAAAAATTAAATCGAATTTTCTTTAAAGTATTGATTACATATATATATAACTGCAGAAATTATTAATATAAATAAACCATTAATAATTCAGACATTAATATAGAAAAGCACAATAATTCAAACATTAATATAAATAAAGCATTACCTTTATCTTAAGATGACAGTATACGCATCAGAAAAAAAACAGAATGAAAACAAAAAACAAACTGAATTATTTTGTGATGCATCTGAATTTATTTTGGTTATGAGAAAATATAATTTTTATAGCGTTTTCTAAAATTTATTCTGTGTTAGCAAAAAATATAACAGAATTGTTTTTTTTAAATTTATATTTTTTGTATGTCTAATAATATCGTTTTTATCGCTTAATGAATAATAAATTATAGCCAACTGAAAAAGAATATGTAAGCAATTGCATGTCATAAATAAGACGAAAGAATATTAAATTCAAACAGAAACATTAAACATGAATGTATTAATGTTAAAGATTGATAGAAATAAGATAAAACTAGAAAACATACTTTAAAACTAATATCAATTATTTCCTATTAAAACTTCCTACTTCTAAATTAAAATTTTGAGAACACATTTTTATCGATATCCGTTTCTCAAATTATATTTATGAAGTTTACAAGTTTTTTACCCTGGATTTCTTAAAATTTCAATTATTATACTATTTTTATATTGAAAGCAACATTTTGTGCGTTCGTTAATGGTAATTACCTTACGATAATATTCAAAGAATCATACTTTAAAATTCAAAAGCCTAAGATACCTAATCTCTAAACAAAGAGAAAATGAAGGTTCTTGTAAGACACTTTTCCTAATCATGTATTCGAGAACATAATAAATGATAGACCTGGAAAAAAAAGTTTGTTTGGTGAACCCACACATGGAACACTAAACATGTAGAATGATGCAGCTCGTTTGCAACTCAACTCCCCTCCAACCGCGATGGCACCGTGTAATTAGAGCAACAATGACGGATACTTGAATTAAAAGGACTTAGCTGGAGGTATTTATAAAATGGCTAAGCTACCCACCCACTATTTTATTTTGCTTTTGAAGAAGATTGCCTTCTAGAAATCCTTAATTGGAGCGCTTCGTAATTAAGCTAATCAGACCTGCTTATGCTACTGCCTTTATAAGTAATCAGGGAGCGACCTTCTTTAGATGAAGATTGCTTTTGATGCGCTTAGATCAATGAAGTTTGATCTGGGATGTCTTTTCGAAGGGCTATAATAATATTTTTTGGGACCGTTGACAAAGGATGTTCTAATAAAGCTAAGCGATCTTAAATGTAAAAACAGCTTTGTTGTAAATAGATCGATCCGAACTACGCACTTCTTTTAATCATTATTCGTAAGGATTCATTCATTAGTATACCATCATAGAGCTTTTGAATTTAGTAAAAGAAAATAACTTTAATTTTTAAATATCCCGGGTATCTGAAAAGTATGGCTACACTTTCAACTATTAATTACAAATAAATATGAGGGAGGATATTCACTCACGTTTTTCTTTATATTCCATAAAGAACATGCTTTCCTTTTACAATCTTATTGCAAGATTTCAATGAGCGTTCTATTAGTTGCGCATAACTCATCCAGTCTGTAACGCTCACATTCAATGAAGCATCGTGAATATAGTCGTAGTAATTCAACTTTTCTGTTCATCAGTGTCACTAATTGAAGAATGGTAAACAGTATTTTTCACGTATCACCACAAGAAGTCCAAAAATGGTTTGTCCATAAATCTAGGTGGTAACGGTATTAGACTTTCTTTTTTCGTCCATTACCTGGGAACTCTTTCTCTCTTCCAAATTTCAGTGTAGTAGTGCCCCAATTACGCTATACATGTGTTGTAAATTTAAGTTTAACAAACCATTCTACAACGTGTGATTGTTCTTGTGGTGAGTGAGCGAATATTAACGTCGCACTATTCAGCTACACGAGGGCTTTTGGCGACGGACCACGTAATTTTGAACCATGGTCAAGTGACGTGGATGATCTCTGAGCTGGCAGCCCTCCCCTCTCCTAACTACCACACCACACCAACGGAAGGACGTTTCAGCTCTCGACAGATTTAACGTGCATCGCTTCCCTACATGGTGGGTCTTTAGTGGTACTGGGCTCGAATTCATGACATGCCTGCCATGATCCGATGCCTTGACCACTGGGCTACCGCAGCCCGTTCTTGTGGTGAAGCTATTTAGAAATGAGAATGTTGCAAAATGGGGACGTTGTGCGATCTAAATTGCATTTCATTGAACACAAAGTTTTAACTTTTCTTGATGGATGATCGTCACTACGGAGTCATAAAAGCGTTTCCTACCATGCATTACTACGCGATTTCCCTTCGTCTAGGTGTACTCTATCTGTTCTAAACATTTGTAACCGTTATACTGATACACCCTGTATATATCGTTAATCTTGTTTGTTTTTATTGTGCTACACATGCAATCACAAGAAGGGGACATAGACTGCATAACTTTAAATATATTTTAATTTTCCATTGCCTTGTTTTAAATGTTTCATTCCCAAAATTTTTCGTATTGCTTTCTTTGGTTCTTAAGCATCTTTAGGTGATTTTTAATTGGATTTATTCATTTACTAATCTTCCGACTTATGTTCTGTTCTAGCTCCGGTTTGGCACCAGGTTAAGACCACGATATGCTATGCTATAAGTGGTCTTAAAAGTACTATATTATTTACATATTTCATATTTTTTGGATCGTGTAAATAAATTTAGATTTATTTTTCCTCGATATTTGTACTTGATATTTAGCAATGGTAACTTATTTATAGAATATATTTAGTATTATTCTTATAATGTTAAGATCATTATCCATAATATTAATGAAGGCTTATTCTTTCTATAAATTTTTTCCCTACGGCCCGTTAGTATAGGTAAATTTCAGGGGAAGATTGTGTGTACGAACTGAAAATAATATTTAAACCCGCTATATTAGTTCCTAAGGTTAAGAGTTTGTTGTTATACCACAGCTTAATTTTGACAGGTACTGTCATTTAATACTTCTATTGCTTCTTTTGATTTATAGCAATCTAGGATATTATATATATATATATTTATATATATGGGGGGTATGAGTGGTGTGAGCGAGTGTACTTGCGTGCATGCAATAATTCGCATTAATTTGATCTTGAACATATTTTAAATTTGTAATGGTTCTGGGGCCATTAGTAATTGCACGTAAATACTATCTACCCACCAAACGGGAATCTTTTGAACTATATCCATCGACCAATAGGCACATTCCGTTCACGAAGATCATGTGAGATAAACTTCCGTTTGCCGCTTCCTATATAAATGCCGAGATTCTGGAAAATCCGCCCTCTTTCTCTTTTGTCTGTTTGTCTTCATTATGTAGCTGTTGTTTTGTGTGTGCCTTCGTATTGTGAATGTGCCAATGCTTTTCGAACTGCTATATGACTGTTAATCGCCATAATTATGTGTTGTTGCTCATTATTTTCATGTCTTCAGATAAAATAAAAATATCTTGAAACCATCCCTGCATCTATACTTCAACAGCTGGAATTAAATCACCTCGACATGTGCAAATAAATACGAAAAATTACTCCCCACAGACCACACGTCAGAGTTAAAAAATGAAAATCTTACGTATATATATATATATAATCCTCACACTTATAAAAATAATCGAAAAAAGTTACTTTATATTATCTTTAGAAATCACAAATCGTAGTAATATCAATATGCTTCATAAAATACTAACTATACACAAAACGTTACATCAAAACGAACAAAAAATATTGCTACAATTGAAAGCATTGTCCTATATCGGTTGTAGAGAGAATCACTTTGAAAGATATTCTCAGAACTTTATCCATTCGAGACACGCTACGCAACACACACACACACACACACACACTTTTCTTTCTTTTTCATCTATATTTCTCATCACATTTACTAAAGACTCCTTTCTTGATAACTAAATATTAGCACATATACACACATACAGACAGTAGCAAAAGGGACATTCAACAAAAATCCGCACAAGCAATACGTAACACGTATCAAAAAAGTATAATACACGTTC
The DNA here is from genome assembly GCA_019973955.1 of Trichonephila inaurata madagascariensis. Taxonomy (NCBI): domain Eukaryota; kingdom Metazoa; phylum Arthropoda; class Arachnida; order Araneae; family Nephilidae; genus Trichonephila; species Trichonephila inaurata. The sequence continues at coordinate 293,153 of BMAV01027528.1, read as the reverse complement.
CCTCAATCTTCTTTTTTTAAACGTTTTTTGCTTCCTTTTTTTTAAAGGAATAGAGGGGGAAAATCGATGAGAGAGGTGGGATTGGGGGTGAGAGGATAGTGCAGAAGAAAATTGAAGAGGGACTTGCTTTTATCATTCAATCTCCGTTTTATTTGCCCCTGAAATGACTATTTGCTAAGCACCCCGAATAAAAACTCTCTTTTCCAATGATTAGTGTTCTTTATTGACTGATGAAGAAGGTCCAGAACCCTCAGATATTATCCGGTTTTTATTTTGTGTTTTTTACAACTCGTGTCCGGGATTTTTTTTTCTTTTTTTCCCCTTTTAATGTTCTTATTTCTTTACGGTCCTGATAGATTCGCATCTATGTCAAGAATAGCTAACCTTCCCAATCATTGATTTTTTTTTTTTTTCGGGGGGGTCGCCACAGCAGGCTGGTTTTTTTTTTTTTTTGAAGATAAATTCGATATGAAAGTACCTTTTTCTGAAGATGTCCAAAAGCTTAAGGTAGAAAAAGGAGGGAAAAAAAAACGATTTTTTTTAACGAGGTCAAAGTTTTTACAGTTTTAGCAAACAAAACCGAAATGTGCTGTAACTACGTTTTCAGGAGAAAACTGTATTGAAGGAGATTAAAAGAAAAAAGTTTATTTAAGCGGAACCGAAAAGTTTTTCCTCCCCATAGGTTTTCTCCTTCCTTCGAAATAGAAAATTAATTAAAGGAAGTTCTCTTAATCAAACTTTGTAAACAAAACGACTTAATTCGAAATAAGTTACTTCGAAAAACATTGGGAGCAGAAATTATTTAACGATAATTGAAAGGAACAACGTAAGTTTACATTAAAAGAAATAGAAATTAAAAATATAAATGAAAGGAATATAAGCATTATATAATGTCACTTATTATTAATTTACTAAGAGTTTTTATTCACTATTATATAAAACTTAATAAACTTCCATTCTTAAAGTACTTAGGCTTAGTTTCCAAAATACAGGGTTATTCGTAATTCCGTCTAAGTTTTCAAGCTCTGTAGTAAAGAAACTAAGACGAATATAGCAAAAAGGAATGTACGAAAAAATGCAGAAAAAAATTCAAGTTTGGCATACATCAGCTCCTGTTTGGCTCTTATCAGCTCATTCACTAGGCATACATCAGCTCCTGCCTCTCGACTCAAAATGGTACTATCAACATTATACATCATGTATCAACCTTTCCTTGTTATCCGTGTTATCTTAAAACTTGGCCTTTTATATAAGACTCAAATTTTCGTACTCTCTTTGCTGCGTGATATGGCAAAACTGCGTGAAAGAACAACATGCCCTTTCAATGACTTTGATATTATCGAGTTGAGTTGAGTGTGGCAGGAATTGGGATATTGCATTGAGAGATGTATGCCTTGTGACCACGGGTTCAAATATAGATATATAAACGAAACTTGAAATTTTTCTGTTTTGCCTTATATATTCTTTTTGGTTGTGTATGTGTTTAGTTTTTTTTACTACATCGCGCTGAAGCCTTGGAGGGAATTACTATTAACCCCATATATAGCTGAAAGATTTTTGAAGACCGTGGAGTGTCCCTAACATTTAAACTATTCTTAGCGTTTCACTTGAAAAGAATGAGATATTTTTAATGCCCTAAATATATTCAAGCCTTTAAAATCAAACACAAAAAAATTTCCTATATTTTACAGATTATAAATAATTAATATCTTGAAAAATTTTATTAAAAAAAATTTAAACTATAAAAGCTGTATATTTAAAAACATCAGACGTTTAAAAAGGATTTTTCTCTCTCTTATATATAGTAAAATTGTAAACTAAAACTCACACAATATAAGGGATGAGCGGTCATAATAATTGAATGCTTACATGTTTCTGAATGTTTTAGACATTCCTACTGTTAAGATTAAGTCTTCTGTTCGAACAGATCTTTCAAATATTTTTCAGGCATTTGAAATAACGTTGAGACATTTTTTATGAGCTAGATATATGCTGACACATTATCTTAAGCTACTTACGAAAAAGAATGTCTCTTTGGGAATTGCATTAGTAAAGACTATCCATAAGATATTCAACTTTTATGATGGATCAAGAAATTGCGTTAAATGTCTTGCATGGCCATGGTAACTTTTTCACATGGGAATCACTAAGATCTTATATGTATGTATATACTGAGCGAAGGAGAAAATAATCTCATTCTGGGTTCTAGAAATTCAGGTAACCATGAAACGATATTACATATTCTTAATGCTCTAGAAGTATGGATTAGAATATAGCTTATTAATCTCCAACTCACATAAATCACTTAAAAAAACAGAATATTATACGATTTTAAAATTCAGTAGGACTTAAAATATTAAAGTGATATATATATATAAGGATAATTAAATTAGATTAAAAATTAAATTCCCTATCTAGCATTTCACTTTTATTCTGTAGAAGTATTCTATGTGGGTCTCTTTTGATGTTTTTTCTGTTTTAGCTAATTGAATATGAATCTCCGCTGGATTGACTTGTATTCCGAATTCCCGAATTAAATTATTTTTCAGTTCGTAAAAACTTCTAGTGATCGATTATGATTTGATGTAAGTCTTCACAGCTCCATCTACTAACTTGGTTATATATAAGATCTTCTGTTTTTCTGTTATATCAAAGGAATCGCATGTACTTTCAAAATTTCTGAGGAATGTCTGGATGGGCATTTCCAGGTTATATTTTTGGAAAAAAGTCTGTGTGTAGATCTTCAAATCGAATATCATTTTTTATAATGTGGTTATAGGTTTTTTTTAATTTTTCTTCATCTGCATCTATATTCTCTTCTTGCTTAATTTTATTTTCGTTCTATGCCTCCATTTTTGAAAAATAAATTTCTGAAATTTTGCTGGGAGAAGACGATGATTCTAGTTCTTTGGCGGTAAGAGCGATGTTTTTCCAGGGATTAATAGCTCGTTTTTCTATTTCGGCAACCTGATGTCTTCACCAAAGCTATGAACAGCGCCGTCGGAGTACCATCAAATTTTCTATAGCACTTCTTACAGAAGTTGGCATATTGGAAGTTTGTTTATCTTTTAAAATTTTTTTACTACTAAGAATAGCTTTATGTTAAAATTCGAAATCCATTATCAGGTAAATCCTGCCGGATTTATTTCTGACATGATTTGTGAGTCAGAAAATGACTTAGTTTTTAAAAAGGAACTTTATTTGATCGAAGTTAGACATCCTCTGAAGCTAAGAGGTAGAGAGAAAAACGGACGCCACCGAAAATCTTAAGTGGGTTAACACTTAAGACACCGATAGCGGATTTCATGAGTGCACTTGAAAGTTAATGCTGACATATAGGGCTATTAAATAAAACGATATGGAATTATACATGTTTAATCTAATTTAATTATCCTTACATATATATATATATATATATATATATATATATATATATATATGTATGTATGTATGTGTGTGTGTGTATAAGGATAATTAAATTATATTAAAATTAAACTCCCTACACAGCACTTAACTTTTATTTTGCATTACATCTTCAAGTATTAAACTATTACCCCCAATTATTTCTCCGAAACATAAGGCCTAACCACTAAACATTTCTGATCCCAGATCATTATATTTAATAGCTCTATATGTCAGCATTAACTTTCAAGTACGTATCATAAAATACGAGATACTTCACATAGCTGACGTAAGTGGTAAAACACTTAGATTTCACTGCGGCGTTCTTTTTTTTTCTCTGCCTCTTAGCGTCAGATGATGTCGAGAATTCATTGAATAAAGTTCCTTTTTTAAAATTAAGTTTGAATCTAGCTTGAAACATGTCAGAATTAAAGCCGGCAGGATTATATCTGCTAATGGATTTCGAATCTTTAACTTAAAACTATTCTTAGTAGTAAAATAATCTTCAAATAAAAACAAACGCCAACCACCGTAAGAAGTGCGATAGAGAATTTTATGGAATTCTGACTGCGCTGTACATTTTTTGCTGAATACGTCGGGTTGCCGGATAAAAAAAGAATGCTCTTTGGTAAAGAGAAAGAAAAAACGCACTCCTAACCCCGGGAAGAACGTCGCTCTTAGCGCCAAAAAATTAGAATTTTCTTCTTCCCCTAACGAAATTTCGGGAAATAAAATTTAAAAAATTGAAACAAAGAACGAAAATAAAATTAAACAAAAAAGGATACTGAAGATGTGAGCAGAATAGATGCAGATGAAGAAAAAATAAAAGTTAAGTGCTATATAGGGAATTTAATTTTAAATCTAATTTAATTATCCGTACATATATATGTTAAATACTCTCGTGCCTAGAAATTATAAGCAAATAACCCCCACAGTTACTTGCAAGTTGCTATGAATTTGAAATTTTCTATAAGAAAAATAAGAAAACAAATATAAAAGTAAGGAAAAAAAAAGATGAAAAAATAAGTATTTTTTCCAAAACACAGCTTGAATCTTCTTTGTAGAGGTTCCCCAATTACATAAAAATGTTCATTGAACCATTCGAAATAATTTCTTCGGAGTGAGCTATTTTAAATTCGACAAACATTTAAATTAATTTTCATGAAGATTTGTTAATCATATTTGGCATCTTTTTAATATTTATATAATTTTTAATAAATTTATTTATTTTATAATTTTTAATATTTATCACGTGTTTTATGCTTTTTATTGGGTTTGAAATTCGTAAAAACATTCTCAAATACATTTTATTATTATTATTATTTTTTTTTTTTGCATTTATATTTTGCGTATTTATGGAAACAATTATGTAATTGTATTAATATAATTGGCCAATCATATTTCTAAAATTATGTATGTAACATTTTCTCTAGGAAAAATTGAATAAACATTTATTATCCTGAATTACGAATATATAGTTAATATAAGGAATGCAAAAAGAACAAAAGTAAAATCACAAAAATTTTCCGCAGAATTTTTTTAAAATTTTATTTTTATAAAAATCTTTAATTTGAAATCACTTATCACTCATAGAACTATAATTATCAATAAAATGTGATTTAAACTTAAAACATAATTAAATATGAAATTTTTTTAGATAAAATAATAGAGGTAAAATAATTAAAATAAGCTATTTTAAAAGAAAAAAAATTGAGGGTTAAATTTTCTATCCACATGTTCTCTCTTTTTCGATAGTCTCAAAGATGGTTCTGAGAAATCAAATAATTATTTCTTAATTTTTCCCTTTGTAGAATGTTGCCTGTTTATTCCAATATTTCATTACGGCATATCCATATACGAAAATATTGACGTATTTTGGTATTGCTTTCGTAATATGCTCGTTTATATTTATATAATACATTTAATTCCCAAATGACAATAAAAGAAAGAAGTTATTTGCACTGGTTTTAATTTACGCATTGTATTTAAAATCAAAATTATGTATTAGATTTCTAATATAAATACCGCATTTATTTTAGTTTCACTTATGCTACCGTACGTGGAGTTATAGTAACTGCATGATGCTTGAAAAAGCATTTATTTTTTTAAAGTTCAAACACAATTTATTAAATAAAAGTTTCCAACATGTCAAAACAGTTTAGTTACAATTCTAATGCATGAAATTAAGTCTTTTTTGTACTATTTTAGAAGTCATTTTTTTAAATATGAAGCTATAAGTAATTGTTTAAAACATTTTTAAACTCTTGTACAAAATATAAGTAATAAATTGATATTTTAAAATTCTTTTACAAAATATAAAAAATAAATAGATATTTTTAAATTCTTGCACAAAATCATGGAATAAGGAGTTTTGTCTTACTTCTAACCAATTAATTAAGTTTAGGAAATAAATATATTCTTTTCAAACCCATACGATAAGGCAAACTTTTTAAATTAAATAAAAAAAATAAATAAAAAAAAAAATGAAATCATCAATAGAAAAAATTTATAAGAAATAATAATTCGTTAAAAATTTTAAAGTGATCCCTCTCAAACTATACCATTTGCATAATCCATCTTGATGGTTAAACAAAAATGAATGTAGTTTGTCAGAAATTTAGTCATGCTAAAAAGTATTTGCATATATTAACTTTTATTAATCCTTTTCCCCCATAAAACAAACAAAAGAGCTTTTTTTCTGATTTATAACATTGCTTGATAGAAATTATTAAAGCAAAATTCTGAATCATTGAAATTCAAATTAACTGAATTGTTATCAGAAATTTGTATTTAATTTCAAGAATGATCACCATATCTAAAGAAAAAAAAATATTTAAAATGCTGTTATACAAAAATTTAGAAGTTTTATGCAATTTGCTAAGAATTAATAACGTTTTTCTATTTAATTAATACAGCATTATTTAAGCACAGTGTCGAAAAAATGGAAAAATTTTCTTAACTTCTTTAATTTTCATCGCAGGGGAACAAAATTGATATCATTACTGCTAATAAAAGAGAGCTAAATTATGATACTATTGAATCAATTAATCAACTAAATTGATGTACCTAATTAAAGTGTAATAAAAGATTTTCTCAAGATTGCTGTTTCTTTAATTATTACCTGCCAAATTATTAGAATTAATTGAGTTCCTAAAATATTCTAAATATGATAAAAAATATTCTAATCAATATTTTTTAAGTAATATTTACATTAATAATAAAATTGTTTTACAATTAAAAAGTACAGCCCGGCACTTACTAAATAGGACGTGATGCACTTTTGTATACCACGTGTTGTACCTAGTGTATAGAGTACTTTGAAATTCAAAAAGGGATCAGAAAAGTATAGAAATTGTTGGGTGGGAGCACCAAAGAGAGTATGCCTCAACTTTTTTATCGCTACAGACCGGTAAACGTTTGATGATTTTTCCACGGTCCAATGAAGGGGGAGCGTTGATTGCTTATATTTTAGATCGTTTTTATTTAAATTTTTTAATTTAACTCTATTTAAAAATGTCTTCAGATTAAAATACAATAAAACTGTGACGGCTCTATCCGAGATCTTCTCCTTAACAAATCCTCTTGGGGAATCTTTGGGCCTTAAAAACTATTTTATTAAAACGCTCCCTCTAAAGAAGAGAACGTGAACATGTAAATTAAGATTACTATATAAAGTTTAGGCTTTCAAATTAGAAAGAGAGAGATAGGGTAAGCTGTCAGCGGAGCATTGATTAATCAAATCTCAGATATTTAGTATTTGATAATTGTAATAATTAAGGTGATGATTTGCCACTGGAGATTGAATATAGATTATATAGCAGGAAGGCAGTGTACTTGAATTGAAGTAAGTGTTAGTGGTAATTCAAGTCTTCTCATACTTCGCGTATATCGTTAATTGTCTACATATTGCTTTAATTGGGTGCATCTCTTGGTTTTGAATGATCAAACTTGTGTTGTTGTTTGTGTTGCAAATAAACTAAGTAATTCTGATTATGGCTAGTCTTCCTTCCCTTCCCCCACATCTCTAGGCGTGGAAGCAAGATCCTTACCAAACTAAAAAAGGAAAATAAAGCGATCTTACATGGAATAAAAGTGATTTCAATGGAAAGTTACAGAAACCCAAAATAAATAAAATAGAAAGAATTTAATGTTCCTTGGGTGGCCCAATACCATTTGATCAATGGACCGACATCAGTCCACGGCCGGTAGAATGGGAACCACTGAGGTAAATTATATGAAAGTCGGCTGCAAACCGGTGTATGTTGAGTAAGGCTATAACAGGATAACCAGCTGAATAAGCAATATTCGTGGAATTACTTTTCAGGGAATTTTTTTTCCTTGCTTCAGAACACGTGTTAAAGAGAAGCAGTTGCAGCCAAAAGAGGCAGTACAAGTAGACGAACAAATTTAGAGTAGGCGTTGTCAGACTGAGAAGGATAGGTGCTGCTCCATAGGTGAAGGAAGAAAAATGTTGTCTAACGCAGGGGTCTTCAAACTTCAACAGATTAAGGTTAAAAGTACATAAACATATTACAAATACACATTTTCAAATTATTTAATCATCCTCTTTTAGAAGCAATTTTGTAACTGTATAGGCCTAGTGTTCGAGTGGTAGCGTATTGCGCTTCCACACCACGGGTCTGGGTTATATTCCTGGGCTGGGCAAGGTTGACTCACCCTTTAATTCCAATTGCAGTGGGTCGATAGATGAGTACCAAGCTTGCTTGGAGACTTAGACACTGAGCTTCTCGCTTCAGACTGACCACCTGATGGGGGCATCAGCTCATGCACCTCAGCGCCCAATGGTCACGAATACTGGGATGGCCACAGTAGGCCCTGGTCTTCATGGGCGGTTGCGCCACTGACTTTGAGTTTAATAACTGTATAGCAAATACACCAGTAATAATATCAAGTTTTGCAAAATTGCAGTAGTGTCAGAGCTTTTTTCTTTTTTTTCAAAAATCTAATTGTCATCAAAAAATAATTTTTCTAAAATACGTTTAAAATTTACATGATTTTGTGATAAATATAAATATCGCACATAATATCGCACAATATTTTCCACATACACAATCACAGCCATTACATAATTGTTTTTTTATTAATTTTAACGTTAAAATAAAGTAAAAAATCTAAAATTTCGAATATTTAAACTACTTTTTACACAAGCTTTTATTCGATGATTGAAATTATCTTCAGATTTAGTTGGGTAGCTTAAATTCACACTTTATTTATAAATTCCTCAGTATACCGACAACACGAAACATTCACCAATACACAAACTAATGAAAAATAAGTTCAATATCATTAATTATAACTATTCAAAAAATTTATTGCCCTGTCAAAACTGGCATAGAATTGTTAAAGCGGAAAAGAAATATTCTGAGCAGATATCGAAGAACATTTGACAAAGCTCAAAACTTGGTAAACTACATAACGACATTTTCAAATATTACTCACTTTCACGCCACATTGCCATTTAAAAGTTTTGAAACTCATTCCAATGCGCTTTTTTCTTCTGCGGCATCCATCATGATAACGAGGGAAAAGTTATCTTTCTCGTTTTGATCCCGGACATATATTTACATGTATGAAATGGAAGACTATCATCCCATAGAATTTTCATTGGATGGAATGAATAAAAAAAAATAAAACAGACACAAAAATGGCTCTGTTGGAAGAAAGTGAATATTAACAATAAAAAAACGTCGTCTTGCGAATACCACGAAAATCAATTTGGTGCGGATATACTTCTCCATGCCTTCCCCCCCCCATCAATTGCAGAGAGGGAAGTAAGAGGGCAAGAAGCTCAGGAACAGGATGGAAACGGAGCAAGATATCAAATTTCCGGAGCTCTAATGAAGTTAGATAAAGGAGCAGAGGGAGCATGCATAGAAGCGTTTTTCTGGATAAGATGAATACAGACTGCACATCTTCAATCTCCTCCTCTTCCCCCTTTCCCTTTTCCACAGAGTTTCATGGGTAAAAAAAAGAGACTGCCTATGGTGAGTTAAATGAAATTTTGGTTTTGTAATGACGTGTATTAAATCACTTGTGATAATCACTTTTTGTGTAGCGTCTAACTCAATGAAAGCTGTAGCTGGGGCAGCTGGTTATTGATAGCACTGTCCTACAAAATGCCACTCTTTTTGGTTACAAATTACATAAAGCCTCATGAAATGTCTTTTTAAAATAATAATATTTTGCCTTTATACAGTTAAGACTTGTATTTATCTTGAATAAGAATTTTTGAAATATATAATTTAGATAAGAAGAAACATCGGTTATATATAATTTCAATTGATTGTAACTCTGAAAATTTCGAGAATTTTTCAAAAATCCTAGTTTAGACACGGCAGAAAAGTCTTAGATATATATATATATATATATATATATAGGCAAAATATTAAGATATAGAAGCATTATCCGGAAACGGAGAATATTCTGAAAATATGTGTCTTCTTCAATTCCTAGTATTAGTTCACACTCTCTCTATATATTTATTTATATATCTTGTTCAAAACTTCAATCGTTAATAAAATACTTTTTATTCATCCACTTTAGTTCAAATATATTTTTTTGAAACTGTAGTGGACGGCACTAAATGTTAATAGTTTTTCAAATATTAATTCTTTAATTAAACTTAACTAATTAATCATAGTTTAAGAGATATATTTAAGCCAATATTATTTCTCTAGATGGCTGCACCATCGAATAAAACATCTTTTGTAAAATTTGTGATGAAGATTTAACTTAACCTGAATAATCATAGGCTAGTTTGACGTCAGCATTCTTTTTACACTGGTTTTAAGATAAATTATATTAAACTTTTATTAAAAAATATAATTGCAAATTTACTGCGGTTAAGAAGTTTTTAATGTTAATTTAAAAAGTGTTTTGCCACTTAATATTGTGATTCTGTCATACTTACATACGTATTTCTATTAATTGTAATTATTTAATAAAACGTAACTAAAATAAATTTTTTCCTTTTTGATTTAAATAAGAATTGACTTATAATTTTATACATATATATATATATATATATTATGTGTTCTTTTAGATTCTTTACAAAAGTTGCATTTGATTTTTTTTCTTTGTAATAATATTCTTAAAACAATTTTATATGTATATTCTATTCAAATGATACTAAATATTCAAAAAAAAAAAATTCTTTTATACGTTTTTGCAAAATGACGGTGCCAAACACAGTCAGAGTAGAACCGAGCCAAATTCTACTGTCTCCTGAATGGTGCTCGAAGATACGGCCAATGACAGGCGCACAATTTAGTCCTTTGCCATGATGAATTTTGTGAGCCTGGATCAGGTGGCATTAGCAACTACCACACTTATAACATTTTGAGTTATCAGACTTGCCACGATAGATTTTGAGCAATTTAAATACCCACTTCTGGTAAAGAACCCTTTCCGGTTTTTCTAATTTTATAAAGCTGATTGTAACTCGGCCTCTATAGATAGCGTAGAAGCCAAAAATGCACGTTTTGTAAAGCCAAAAGGTAGTTCTGTTCAATAAAATAAAAACATGTTTTTTGACCGAATCCGCTCATTTCAACGTGTTCGGATACCTTAATAAACTTTACTATTGAATTTACTTATGACTAGGATTACACTGCAATCATCTAATGCCGGGGTGGGCATTACGTAGATCGCGATCGACCGGTGAACTGCCAAGATATGTTGGGATGACCGCCTGAAGATTTCAGCAGTTAGTAATTATATGCCGAAAATTCAAGATTGGCTGACAGTACACAGACTGTCTTCTACAGACCATAACTAACTTTAGATGAAAATGTTTTATTTTTTAATGCATTTTGAATTGTTTTATAATAAATGCATCGTTTGATGTAATTATATTTGTGAATATTATTATTAAGTTTGTATCTTGCGTTTTGTTTAAACGCGGTTTTATAAAAGTGTTGTTTTTTCATTTTAGTTCTGTAGGCAAATACATATTCCGCATTTATTATTAAGTTATAATGATAACCTTTTCCTTACCTCACCACATCTACGGCATTGGGAAGTGGTGCACACAAAAGCTTTTCGAAGGGGAGGGGTGAAAGACAAAGGTCCCAATACGCAGCCAAACATATTTTTTTTTTGATTTTATCGACTGTCGGGAACAAAACACAGCAAAAAATAAATAACTGAATAAATAATCAACATTAATAAAAAAATTACTACTAAAAATACTTTATTGCATTTTATGTGTTATATACATGGGATTATAATGAATTGAAAAAAAATCAAGAGCTATGAGGGAGGGTCCGGATCCGTGGACCCCTCCCCCGCCCTTGTGTGCGCCACTAACACTAGGTGAACCGCAACACCTGGAAAAATTAAGAAGTAGCCCTTACTTTGGAAAAGTCTGCCCACACCTGATCTAGTCAATACTTATAAGAAATTCGCTAAAATCTACATAGCTAATTAAAAAAATTTTCAACATAAGATGCATTGTACATTCAAAAGGCTCTGGAGTATAAGAAAATTATGCATATATTACGGCGATAGCGATAAATACATAAATAAATTTCTAAGAATTATGAATTAATAGTTTTCAACAATAAGATATTCGAAAAACTTTGAATAACTTAAGTTCAAGTCCCTTTGGCAGTTTTATAATGCATAGGTGGATGTGAAGTATTAAAATAAAAATCAATAAATTTTATTTGTTAACTATGTCTGGTGACGTCAGAACCTATCGTCTGGGTTCCTTCAGAAATAGAATGTTTACCAGTTGATCTTTCTGTCTGGAGAAGTGAAGAATTTAAAAAATTCCATTGGATTTCATATGGTATTGAACTAAATTATTTAATGTAATATCGATAATCGGAACTTGTGGAGAATAATACTGGAAGCATTTAGTGGTAAAAGATATCTTTAATGGAATTGTTAGCAAAAAAAAAAAAAATAAAAAAAAACTGAACTATAGATTAGTAATTTTTAACCCTTATTTGGTCAATCGACCGATTTTTAAACTAGAAGTTTGGTACTACCTTAAATAGATTTCCTGTTCCATGACATAAATCCAAAATATTAAAGTAAACAAGCGACATTGACATAATAAGGTGCTTTCAATAATACTATATTATGGAAGGTTAAGACGCTGGTGTTCAAAATTAAGGGACTTCATGTATTTAGCCTAATTTTACAAAAAAGTACTAGTTGGTCTTAATAAACATTAAAATTTTAATATCGTTTAAGTAAGCATAAAGTGTATTTGAGCTGTAAAGTGTATTTGTATGCCCATGTGCCGATTTCTGAGCGGCATTTACTTGCACACCTGCGCAATTTCTAGCTTTTTTTTCAATTAAACAGTTGAAACATTAAAATCTGTGAAGCCATAAATGTTTGTATGAAGGAATGGAGTATCAAATCATGAAAAGACTTTATAGAAGGTAGTCTCATGAAGATTGCTGTAAAGTTAAATCTATTTTATTTATTTACCCATCATCCGTGCTTGGTATCTTGACTATTTGACGCTGAGCCTACCAATAACGACTGACGACGTTGTTAGTCGGGTATAAAGTTAAATGTAAGTCCAAAAACTGTGTACAAATTATGAAGATAGTTGAAGGAAACCGGAGCCACCTATAGCAAAGTTGTGCAGAAGACCTCATGTAGTAGGATCCAGTAAAGTAAGCACTGGCATTAGAGCATGAATCCTTTTAATGGTGTAAGAATGCATAATGTTGGACAAGGGTACAGTAATCGAAGTTTTTGATAAAAGCTTTGTGACTTCTTTTAGGTAAAAGGAAAAAATATCGAGGCTTTATGTCGTACATTTTTTCAATTGTGCGGTTGCCCCTAATTTCATTTTTGACTGACAACTCATATCTAAATGAGGCTTATCTCTGGCGGAGGAACTGTTAAAATGGGATGATATTCTCCTGATGGATTGGTCAGTTTTTGAAGAACTTACTTTGTTAAGCACATTTAAGATGCTCTTGGAAGAGCAATGGTGAAATTAATGTTTTCTATCTACCACACATTGTTTTGACAAAAATTCCTTCATAAAAAGCGCACAAATTTCTTCAATGATTATCTTTAAAATTTTAAGAGTTTTCAAGAATTTCACTATTGATTCCAAATTTTTATCTATAAGATACTATCGGTATGTCAAGTAGAGCCTCCTCGCCGGTTTCTTTAAGATAAAAGGCCATTGGAAGGATGGGAAGAAACTTATCACAAACTGATAATACTAGTTAGCTTAGTGATTCTTGTAGGTGGCCGAACGACTTTCGAATCAGATCGAATTGGATTATTCAGTTTTAAGAAGCCTATTCAAATGGATCTGATGTTGTAACAACTCTCGTTGATTGCTTTTTATTTCCTTTTGGTTGAAGAAACAAGAAATTTATTTTAACTCATTTCATTATAGCCCATTTTGTGGCACAATTGGAACAAGAATTTCAAGTATCGTGGTTCGAAGACGTCATCACAATGATGATTTGTATACAAAGAGACCGATTAGATGTGTTTCATTAAACTAAACTCAAAGAATGAGGGATGATTAAATGGACTAAATTCATGTGACGTCATAATCCCATGATACTTTAGACACGCGTGTTTTCAGCCATTCAGTTCATAAATTAATTCGACGTCATAATTACATCAGAAATGTAAACACGCGTTTCTAGCCAATGAGTCCATATGCTTCACTGTTGCCAGCTTTTGCTTTTTGCAAAAACTTTCCTTTAAAAAGTACATATTTGTCAACGATATTATAATGCACATAGTTAAAAAAAAATGCACTTAATTTAAAAGTATTCGTATAATGCTATTTTTTTATTAATTTTGAAAATTGTTTGAAGAATTTTAACTCGTGAACTCTTTACCCAATAATCAAATTTTAAATGTTATTTTAACTTTAAAAGTCAAACAACTAGTATGTGTTAATTTTTAATCAAATGGGAAACATGTGATTGCTGTTATCATGTGATCATCGTGAATTTAATCCATTGAACTAGAGAGCATGTCAATTGGACAACACAAGAATGGCAGTCTCTATTTTTGCAGACAAATCCAGGTTCATTTTAGTAAGTGATCATCACCATGTTCTGTTTCGAAAGAAACAAGTAATAGTTACCATGAATTCAGCATTGTTCAAATACATGTTTACAGCCGAGTTTGGAATCATAGGGTTTGACACAATTTGGGGTTAGATTACACTTACTTTCATGCATTTAGTAAAAGCGAAAGCAGTGTGAATGGTAAAAAAAATATCTAGATGAAATCACTGATCAATATGAGTGATCCTAGGTGAGTGCTGCATTTGATAATGTTATGCTGATGGACGATAATGCTAAGCCACATCGATCTATACTTATAGATAGAATATATCTTTTTGACCAAGTCATTAAATGAATGAAGTGACTTAAAATCTATAAAGCTTTTTCTTTTTGAATTTATATTTATAGAGCAGTTGTAACTCTAAATTTTAAAGTTGTTACACTATACTATTTTTACTTTACCCATAAACACTATAAGCTGAATGAGGATTTGCGCTTTGTATGATCTTCTGCATCGGTTGGTGAGTCTGAACTTAATTTTACCAATAGAAAACTCCTGCAGTAATGTATTATGGCTAAGAAGGGCATTTTCAATAATTTCATTTTTGTTTCTGTAAAAATGTTTAAATTATTCAGCTCATAATTTTTGCAGAAAAAAATGACTTTATTTTTTTTAAAAAAAAATGCTATTACATAATACATTTTATCCTTGAATGTAATATGAACTAAGTAAATGTGTGAAAATATGAGTAAATATTTTTGAGTTTAACTGCATTACTTCCAAAATTTAGCTCTTAAGAAACTTTGCCCCTAAAGTTTCGGGAGCTTCTGTAGTGCCCTTTGAATAAAGGTATTAAACTGATATTTTGTACTTTTTATGGTAAATGTACTGAAATTTGTTGTAAGCTTTTAGCTGAAAAAATATATAAAATATTTATTAAATGTAATTTAAAAAAAGATGATTCATTTTTTTTCTATCGTATATACTTTCGAGTGATCCACAAAAGTATAGATATAAAAGATGTGTCGAGTAAAAAGTTCTTACTTTTTTGGCTAGAATAATAATATTTTCTTGATTTTCAACTATTATTTAATGCTCAGTTATCATAAATATTAATTAGTGTTCCTTTTTAATTTGATCTTACAATCTTTATTCAACTTCTGTAATTTCTACTTAAAAGCACAAGATCGTTCTACCTTTTACACGATTTTTTAAAGTTTGTTTACTTAATCCAAGAAAAAAAATTAAAATTCTTGAAGTTTTCTTATAAATACGTTTTACAATAGTTATACGGTGAAAGCCATTAAGAAAGAAACATAACCAAAGAATTAAAACATATTGAAAGACTTTTGCTTTTCAAAAAAACATTTCTTTGAAAAAAATATTTTATTCTAAAAAAGGATTTCTATTACTAAATACTCCGTCAAACTGTCTTATACTTCGGAAGAGCTGAACTTAGTAAAGAAATAAGTAAAAAAAAGTTTTTGCTCGTAAATAAATGCAGAAATTAATTCTATAGCTATTCTAAGAAAAAAATATATATTGGAGATGTAAAAGAGAAAAATTAATTTCTAAACATAGCTTTTAAGCAATTTTTTAAACTCGTTTATTTCAAACAATTAATATAACTAATTTAATAGAATTTTAAAAGAATTCAATACATTTAATACCAGTTTTTTAAGACTGCACAGTAACTTTTTTTAAAAAAAAATTCGAGACTGTAATACAAAAAATAATTTATGTTTTATATCCAGATTGTACTATTAAGTTGTTTCTGAAAGTGAAAAGTCCGTTTAACCAGCCATTATTTTACAATTTAAAAAAATGAAGAATTTCTGAAATTATTTCAAAATTTTATAAAGGCTCAATTTTTAAAATTGTTTAAATATTTCAATCGATTTATTTTTATTAGATTACTGCGAACAAAAGTTAGTATTGATATGAAAATCTGTTTCCTTGTTAGTTTTTAATAATTATTTTTCCATCTAAACCTGGAAAAAACACGAACATTTTTAAAATAATAACTTTAGAATTAAAAAAAATAACTAGAGATATATCTCTCTTATAAATCCATGCTAACTTTTATAGAACATATGTTTGGGAGTAAATACAAAAATTTCAGGACTCTATCTTGAACAGAAAAAAAGCCTTACGGATTAGAGAACACTTTTATCTTCAAAATTAAAAGTCAGTCGTACTTAAAGTCGTATTTAAAGTTTGTAAAAGATTAAAACAAATATTGCCTTTGAAGCTCTAATTTTTTAAATGTTGTTTTCCAACTTAATTTTTACTCTAAAACACTAATTTAATTATGATTGAAAATATTTTTTTAAAATTTCGGAATATATTTTTACACAATATTGATAGCATTTATTATTATTATTATTGATAGCCTAATATTAACACAATATTTTCACAAAAGTTTTGAAACACAAAGAATTTATGTACAAAATAATAAGGATACTAGCTTAAGCTAAAAATAATCAGGTATGTACATAATATTTTTTTTCAGTTTTAAATGGGAGAATTTAGCAAATTTGAGTTTTTGTTGCGTAACTTTAAAATACTAAAATATATAACAACTACAATATGTTTATTATAATGTAGTTTAGTACATCATAGAAATATTCAGTTTTACCTGCAATACTTGAATTCAGAATACTTGTATTCGGAAGTCTAATTGCCGTATCAGCCGAGAGCTGATTTTTAGATACATCATTTTCAGTAGTATTCCATCTCTTCGAAAGAACGTTTTGGCCATGGCATTTTTTTAACAGAAAAAAATTAATGAAAAGTTTCTATGTAACATAAATTATTTTTTAAAACAAAAATTAGTCTTGAAATTTATTTTAATTAATTAACTGTGAGAACTCTAAAAGTTTAAAACATAACCAAGCAGAAATTTCTTTAGTGATGAAAATTGAAGTTAAAAAACAATTAACTCTGAAAGAGTTAATTGTGCTAACAAATATTTTGAATTATTTCAATTTAAGAGTAGAAAAATGCTTTAAAATGTAACCAAAACCTAATTTTTAGAAAATTACAAATATCTTAAAAAGTAATTTTTGTTATAGGATCTGAATATTGGTGACACACTTCCCAATGATATGGGCCACAAGAGAAAGTGAAAAACTTTTATTCAGTATTTTTTAAATGTATAGAGTATTGTGTAACCTTAAATCAATTCTTATTCCTTTATAAAATATTACTAAATGATAATTTAAGTACTAAAATGAAACTTAACTTATATTACTAAATGAAAACTCTAGCTTTCAGCTTCCCTTAAATCTGAGGGCAATCACCAAATTAATTTTCAACTTAATTTTTCTTTAATTTTTCTCAAAAGGAAGTAGAAAAAGGAAAGAAAAAGTCATCATTGTAGATATATTCACCTGTTTCCTAACTATTACAGAAAAAAATAACGCTTATGAATAATGCATGTAAATGTTAATTACCTTTAATCATGATATCACAATTAGAAACAGACATTGCAGTAACAAATTTGAATAATCAAGCAATTATACACTAGAACAAGGCGAATGTCAAACTTGTATCTCTTCAGGAAAATCTTCAAACATGAATTTAGATCGTGGTTAAGAAATTTCCAGGAAATCAAGCCATCATAACACCCAACGCATTTCATTCAACACGCTCCTCGGTAAAGACATATCGTAAATCGCGTGAGCCATTAAATTGGTAGCACGCAAATGGTTTCAAGTCACAGATCAGAATTCCCAGACACGGAACCTTCGCATTCGCTAAGACGTTAACTCTTCAATACGGCATAGCGATAAATAATTAAAATCTGCAGCGGATCGCCAACTAGGCTCAATTTCTCAGTTTCGCTGTGACCTATCTGATCCCATTAGACCACAAACAACGTCTATTGAGCATCTGGAATTCTATTACCCCTAACAAATGGTTCAATTGGACTGCCATCTTTGTATCGGTGAGACAGTGAGATGGCGCCTTCATTTCTAATGGATCGGCTTCGCACTGTGATATTGCGCTAAAGGACAAGTTTCCAATTACTTGGGCGGCATTGCCTGGTTTAATCAAGATCTTTGGCGTATCCTCTTGACTCCTGAGTTGAAATGATACTCTGCGGGGAATCAATGACATTTTTTATCCTTGACTCTGCTTTTCTTTTCTTTTCCTTCTCTTCCTTACTCTTCGATTTAGCTATTTTTCCAATAGCTAAAAAAATGTTTCCATATGCAAGATTTAACTGATTATATAAGGTATAAGTTTTGTATTATGTATACATATAGAAAATCTTTTTTCGTAGGCACCGACTTTTTAAAGAAAATTAACCCTTTAATACATGCTTATATTTTAAAAAAAAAAGAAAAGTAAAATAAATCATTTTCTTTTTTTTTAGAAAACACATTTCATAGCCTTGTTTTGGCGAAAAATAATATAAAAAATATACAAAACTAATTAAAAATATTATTTTTATATTTGACATTAATCCAGTTTGTAGAGAGATAAGAGCCTGATGTTTAAATTTTGGAAGTACATCGATACTTTTTTCACTTTATTTAAAAAAAAAAAACATATTTTTATCTGTAAAAATAGTTATTTTAACTTTTTCTACAGAAATAATAATAGTAGTAGTATTTATTTTAAGAAACTATTCAAATTTTTTCTCTCTGTTATATTTGGAACAAAGAGTCCCAATATTGCAATTATTACACATATAACAACACTTTTTTATCTCTTTGCGATTACTTTAAGCTCAACATGTGCTGTAATATCTTGTAGGAACTTTTTTTTTTGATGTTGGTGGAACAAAATTGGAGAAACTACGTTCCATTAGTCGTAAAATTCCAGAAGATCTTGTTCTACCCGGTTTTTGTTATATTTGTATCACTGTAATAACTTTGTATGTATTTACTAATTTGTTTCTGAGATCTGAGTACTTTTTCCCTCATTTTTTTTATACAAAACACATGCATTCCAAATGCTGATATCTAGCAAATGAAAAATTACTTTTTAATAATATTTGTCTAAAAAAAGATAAATATTATTATATGAAGGACAGACTGCAGTCCTCCTCACGAGTGTAGACGGTGATCGCTTATATCTATGTAAAAATTACAACAGCATAAAATAACCCTTCGCACAAATTATCTCGTTTGTGCACTGTTTGGTCAGTTTAATGCGATCGAATTAATTCGCGATCACACATGCTAAATGGTTAAAGTTTCAAATATGTACTATAAATATAGCTCTGTTATTTTGACTAGGTTTAAATTCAAAACATAATTTACTCAACATTAAATTTTAAAATAAACTTTTTTTGAAAAAAAAGTGTCTGCATACAAGGAGGAATCAGTTTAATTCTAAACAGCTCAAAGATTGACACAAAGGTAACTCTTTCCAAACACGGCTTCAGTAAAAAATATTGACTATGTCATAATCTCGCTAAATAAATCTTTTTATACATGAAAATTTCATCTATATGAAAATAGTTAAAAAACAGTCCCTTCCTTTTTTTTAAAGAAAATGTTATAGTATAAGCGCATCTTATCGGAAATGTATTCTATCACCATCAAATAAAATAATAAAAAGAGCCTTGGCTGCATACTTGGCTCTTACTCTTAGCTCAATATAATGTACATTATATTTGGAAGGACATGGGTAGCCTAGTGTTTAGAGCATCAGACTCCAGAAAAGAAGGCTTGGGTTCGATGCCCAATGCCACCAAATACCCTCCGAGTACACACGGAGTACGTGCTCGTTAAATCAGTGGGTCCGAGAGTCTTGTGGGCTGAATCACTAGTGCAGATGACTGGAGAATATTTCACTCCCCTTCAGTTCTATGCCTAAATTGGGGAGGTGGAGAGGGGTGGTGCCACCCTCTATCGTCCCTTCGATGAATTTCGCCGAGCTAATTTGTACTGTCACCTGTATGGTGCTCAAGATCAACGACAGGCGTACTTCCAGCCCCTTGTCACGATGAATTTCGGGAGCCTCGTTCTGACTACGTCAGGCAGGTGGCATTAGTTACAACACATTATATTTGGTGTGTATGTATAAATAAGTTTAACAATCTTTGTTAAAAAATACCTTTTTGCTTTATTTTCTTTCAACTGAAAGAACGTCTCATTGTGTTCAGCTACACGAGGGTTTTGGAGACGGACCTCGTAATTTTGAACTAGGGTCAAGTGACGAGGATGATACCTGAGCTGGTACCCCCTTCTCTTGACTACCACATCGCACGAACGGTAGGACGCTTGAGCTCTCGACAGATTTAATGTGCATTGCTCTATTACTCTGTGGGTCTTTAGAGACACTGGGCTCGAACTCATGACATGCCAGCCACGATCCGATACTTTAAACGCTAGGCTACCATGGCAGCTTCAGTTGAAACTATTTTGATAGTTATTAAGCATTATTTTAAATAAGAAGTGCTCAATATTTTTAAAACGTCAGATTTGTCAATGCTTTTGTGAAAAAGTTCAAAAATCAACTTATTAATAAAAATAGAGGTTCTGTGAAAACTTTAGACAAGTTGACAAAACAATAAAAAAACAAATTACACACAAATGATCTTTTGTAAATAAATAATTAGCAGCTTAGCATGTTTTTAATATACGTAATAGATCTATGTAAAAAAAAAAGTCAACATCAGCAACATAATGTATTGAAGTCCTAATCAAAGAGCTAAATGGAAAAATATTGAAGAAATATGCAAAAACAATCAGAAGTAAATGTGAGAATCATTGATTTAAATAGAATTTTAAATGATATTTGGTGCACTGTTCAACTTCCGGAAAGTGATTAGGAAAAGTATTTTTAGACAAGTTCAAATATGGGATGGAATTTATGAAAATATGTTACAAAGATATAGCCATATTCAATCAGCGAAAAAATTAAATATAGGCGAATTGTATTTTTGGCGTTGAAATGTATATGTAAGAGAAATATATATATGATTGGAAAAAAATTTCAAATCTTTGTTATTCACTAAATACATGTGGTCATTTTGTCTATTTCTTATACTCTTGAACGTAAAAATTTCCCATCTTTCGATATCATATGCAGTCAAAATTTTAGTTGAATATACAAATTTTACTACCTTCATATGCAGAAAATGCGCATGCTAGTTAAAATTAAACTTTGCTGCATGAATTCGGCTTTACTTTGCTTACAGCAAAACTTGAACGAGTTTTAGATGATACTTTCAGACCAATTTCTCGTTTTCTACCAAATGAGAATCAAGGGAATACAGCACCATATGCGTTATTGAATTCAGTTCATTTGCATTTTATCTCTTATAAACAGTTCATTTAGAAATAATCATTTGAAAACAGCACAACTTACTGCAAACTCCACCCTCCACCAACTGCAGAATTTTTGGATGGTTTGTAATGTAGCACTTGGGAATATAACTATTCTATAATATTTCATTATAATCTTAAAATTATACTTTACATGACATTAAAATTCTTGAAGCACTTTGTTTTACTCTTACATGCTTTTGTTTACCCAAATGACTTTGGGGCAAGCAATTATACTTCAAATATTTTGATACGACTTTTAAGCTTCAGGGAAACAGAGCTGAAGGGTAGAATTCCCTTAAATTCTTTGTTAGAGAACAAAGAATTCATCAAATTTGAGAATTGGTGTTCTAGCATATTCAATTCATTCATATATTATATATAATACTGAGCACAATATGAATAGTTTAAAGTATTTTTGCATATTTAATGTATTAGTTTATAAAAACTCTCTCACATATCTAATTATTAAAACCTCTTCAGTAATTACGTATTATCACAACTGTATTGGTGACATTATATGAAATGAAGTACATGGTTGACAATTCAGCGCGTATGACCCATGCGAAATAGGGGTTGCTAACTAGTCGGATTATCTTCAATGTCGACATTGTTGGTATAATACGTAAGTACCACATCTTTTTATACATTTTGTGTGTTTGGGAATAAATAAAAAATTCTATTTGTTTGTAAAATTTTCACAAAGCATCACAATAGTTTTTATAGTTTGAAAAATAGAATCTTTGAAAAAATCTGAAAGAGAGAGAGAGTTAAGGTAATTTTTGGTAATTTCTTATAAGGCTTCCACGTAAAGCTAATTAGTTGTACCATTAGGCCTGAAATTAAGTTCATTGAATAGTAAATCTCGTAAAAATATAAAAATTAATTTTATAATTTATACATTTTTTACAAGTTATTCTATGAACAAAAACATTAAGGTTATTTAACATCTTAACCCTATAACTATTGCATACATTTTCAAAACAAGTTTAATAACGGTAATATTTTTCTTCCTATTTAATTTTCAGAATCACGCCAGTAAAATAAATTTCATAATGAATATTGAGTGTAACATTTATATAAACATATTGTAACACAAAACATATACATCACACAAAAAAGCGTATTAGTTCCAAAGCTAAATGTACAAATGTAATATATAAACTAATGAAACTAATGCATAGCTTATACAAGATGGCTTGCATTCATTACAATATAATACTTACAAAAAGAGCACTGCAGAAGAAGAAAATTAGAAAGTTCTCATCGTAAAAAGGTGAATCTAATTCTCTCCACTTTTACGCACAAGATTAATTATTTTTTTTATGCCAGAAGTCAATTCAGGTGCCCCAAATATTGCTTATTATAATTGTAAGCTTTGGAGAGGCATGTAAACAACTAAAAAAAATGTATAAGATAACAATAAGCAGTCAACAACTTATAAAGTAACAATAATGTTTTAATTGAAAAAGTAACATTTTTAGAAACGATAGAGCATGCGTTATGAATACAAATAAGTTAACTTCATAACTCTTATTGTTCTGCACTTTTTATTTAACCAATAAATGTTCTTTGTTATTTAAACATATTTTAAGCTTCAGGCTTATTTTAAAAATTATTTTTTTTAAACAGAGAATTATTTTTTTATATAATTATCACGATAAGTATAATGTATATATAAATATATATATATCTGTAATTATATTATTTCTTTTCCATTTTCGAAACTTTTACTTGCATCAAATATATATAAGCAGATTTCCTTCTTTTGTCCCTCTTTTAATTTTCTACACGTCTTAACTTTTAAGCAAATTTATTTAGTCTTAAGAATTAAAATAAAGTCTATTCTACTCTTGTTTATTTAATGGTTTACACTTGAATTTTTAAAAAAACACGTTATAAATTCAATTCAGGTAGGAATTATCTTGTGTAATCTTGAGAAAGAAATTTTTCTTCTGTACTTAAGAGACGAGGAATGTTTGCTGGAGAATTTGAAAATTTCCTTATGAATTCAAGTAAATGTGTACATAAAGTTTGCATATCTAATTAAAATTTCTCTCAGATGAAAACTTTCGAGCCCTTAATCCGTTCTATTTAACAAATGCACATACTTACCTAAAGATAATAAAACTTTCATGGTAAATAATTTTTCGAATAATTACTTTTATCAGGGAATGTATAATATTTAATTGAAGTGTTAGAAGGAAACAAATCAGATAAAATTGGTTAAGGCAATATTTGGTAATTAATTGTCTGATGTGCAGTTCTGTAATTTATCTTATAATGTAACTATCTGATTGATTGAATGATTATTAAAGTCGGTCTTTAGAGTTACATGAGGGTGACAGGTGGGACTCCCTATGGCAGGGGTGGAGAACCTTTATGGATCTAGGTGCCATTTTTTCCAAAAGAAGTGTTTAATGAGGTACAGACGTGCCGACAAATATTTTTGACTTGTGATTATTGGGAAAATATATAATAAAACTAAACACTAAGAACACACAAAACTTTTTATTTACTACGAAAAAATTCCTTTTGCACTATATAATTGTAAATGTTTTAGTTATACATGTTATTCAAATTAAAGTAACATTAGTGTGACTTCTGTTTGTTACAGATTGTATGTATGAGGATGACACATAACTTATATTAGAATTGTAAGATATTATTTTTAGTAGAATGCATGCTCAATAATAGTCCTCTGCCAATCGGGTTTTAAACAATTAATTATTTTTGATGTGGTTCATTTTGTTGACAAGTGGATTTGGGATGTGTTTCGAAATGCCGTTTTATAGACGATGTTCTGCATACCACTATTCCAGAACATAAAATGCACACCTTTTTGTCGCCTTTACTAATAATGACATATTTCTAGATTCACCAAATTTGAAATTCTCTGTTACACTTACTATCTTGCCCTTTCAATTTTTTTCCCCGCTGAACTTGGCATGTTAGATAACACTTAAAAATCATAAATATAATATAAATAAACTTTAAAACACGGTTGTGTCAATGAAATCGACAATGATATGCGTACACAATTTTTGCAATTATAGTCCACGACCCTAGCGCTCCCATTCTTTTCGGGGGGGGGGGGGGGGGGGTCCGGGGTCGAAAGTTCACCATTCTTGCATCATGCTTCCTTTGATTTTGTCGATTTTTGGGAACAAAACACAGTAAAAAATTAATTATTGAATAAATGATTAGCATTAATTAAAATTAATCAAATTAATCATTAACAAATACTTAGTTAAATTTTACGCACTATATACTTAGAATTATAATCAATCGGAAAAAAATCAAGGGCTTTGGGGGGAGGTCCGGACCCCCTGGACCCCCCCTTTGTGTGCGCCACTGGTCCACGACATTACTAAGGCAAGACAATAACAAACGAGTGTTCTTCCCGCCGCCCCATGACCGATCACTCGCATTTGTTCGTAATACTTCATAGTGAACTTAGTTATTTTGAAATAAAATGCAAATTATTTTGATCATTGGCATGCCCAAAATATTATGTCGCGTGCCATGAATGGCACGCGTGCCAATGGTTTGCCATCCCTGCCCTAGGGAACCGAACTCATCCTAAGAAGTTTAGAGCTACAAACCAACCCTCCCCCCCCCCGAAAAAAAACCCCATCAACACACTCAATAATGGCTGAGTGTGTT
>BMAV01027528.1:234749-267182 GCA_019973955.1 Trichonephila inaurata madagascariensis | reverse complement strand
AAAAAAATCATATACTTTGAAAAAGAAATGACATTTTACTTTAAAAACTATGTATCTGCATTGTAATGCAAAATTCGTATAGAAAGTTTAGTACTTTTTCATAATAAAATACCAAATAAGGAATACTTTTTCTTAAGAATGATGATTAGATAATCGTTTATCATTCAAATATCTATAAATAGAGGGAAAAATATCAAGGAATTAAATTTCAATTAACTTATATGAATTTTCAATAGAAAAAAAAAACACAAAACTCTTTGAAATTTAAATATATATATATATATATATATTCCTGAAGATACCAATTATGCTATGATTCAAAAAATATTGTTGAACCCCCCAACCCCCCTCAAAAAAAGATCTAAAGTTTTATGACCCTTCCTCCCATAAAAAATTAAATAGATTTTCCATGTTGCATCAAGTTGATTGAAAGCACCTTTTTTCACATCTGATAAATCATTTTAATTAGTCAAATTTATATTATCTAGCGTATTTGATTCTCACCCTGAAAATGCAATATAAGCAAAGTCCTTGGTAAAAAAATGAAATGCGAGGGGAAAAAATTTAATCAAAAAAATTATAGTTTTGGAATAAAGTATTTTTATTTGCTCTAAAACTTCATTTCAATGAATGACAAAAGATATTCATATAATAAAGAAAAATTGGCTATTCATTTCTATACATATTTTGCCATGAATTATTGAAAAATATTTCTTTTTAAAACACGTTCACAAATTTTAAATAATCACCAGAGGCGATTTTATCACTCTAGGAAAATTATGATATTTTTTACTTATTCTCGCACACATAAAATTTCCTCATTATCAATAATTTGCAGGTATTGAATAAGAGGGATATGAAAATAATAAGTAAGGTTCGATTCTATTTCTGTGGTTTGCCATGGGTTAAATGACATAGTGCTGTGTATTTTGTCTCTTAAAATATCTTTTTCATTTCATATTATAATTTTATGTACTTTAAATATAAAAGCATTCTTTCAGCATTATATTTGAAGTCAAATCATCGTATTATTTTTTCTATATATTAGTACACTTAAAGCATCCTAAACAACTTTAGATTCACGAAGAAAATAAAAAGTAAATAACTATTATTCGTTCAGGATCAAGACTGCTTTTTATTTTGATTCGATTATTATTAAATTGGATATTTTTATTTATTTCTTTATTTATTTAATCGCAACATGTCTTTCATTGAGCAATACTAAAGGTAAGATTCTGAGACATTTTCAATCAGTTTTGGAACCATTTCGATCAACCTTAAATAACCAGGCTCATTTCGAAATCGTTTTGTTATTTTGATACAAATTACTTTCCTTTTATATAACTGTCCCATTTTTCTCCCTCAGACATGAATAAACTATAGACAAATCATGGACTTTCAGACATATCGACTTGGAATCGGAGACGGAGAGAAAGTCTAGACAAATAATGGGGGATCCAGTTCTTTAGATGTCCTTTATGAACCCGTTTTCAGTCTACTAGAGTAGTCTAGCTTACTGACCATAGGTTAAAGTAGGCCTAGTTATATTTGAAAAAAATAAAAAATAGCATTTACCTGAAAATTTGTATTTTAATGGTCAATACAGTCTTGAAGATTTTGACTTTAATTCTCACGTTATGATGTAAGTACTACTGGTATTCAAAACTAAGAGAAATTTTACTTCTGGTTGATTCTCTCCAAAAGTACTTGACACATTTTAATGCAAATGTATTACACAGATTCAAATAATGCAGAAAAGCATTCTTTTTCAATATATACGTTTGATTGTCAATACGGTCCACCAACACAGGAAAACCCATGAAAGAGAAGTGGCAAAATTAAACAAAAATGAGTTAATAAGGATCATGTTTCTCCAGTGGCTTAATGTACACTCCCCCAACCCCCGAATTGCGGGAGGGGTCAGGAACTAGGAGGTCCAAAATCTGATCTTGTACGGGAGCCCTAATATTTTCTGTTACGCCATTGCGTTTCCCTAGTAATATCATGCAAAACTTTCATAATATAAATTTCTATTGGAAAAGAGTCGGTTAATGAGTTCTTGAGGCTACCAGTACCAATCCTGCAGCAACGACTTTTTTAGTTCCTGTATCAACTTAGAAGATTGATTAATGTCGCACTTCGAAGATACTTGAGGATTATTGATGAACATTGTAATTTTGAACCATATTCTAGGGAAGAGGATATGAGAGAGTTTCTGAACTGGAAACCCACTCTAAACTTTTGTACCACAACAACGTAACAACTTTGTGTTTCAGTAGACTTAATATGCCTCATCCGTGCAACACTACGGACCTTTAAGTGATTTCAAAACTCAGAACTCGTGACTCGTCTGCAACAAGCTGGTCACGATTTCTCAACTATTCCGCTAATCTAACCATATTGTTTTGAGAGACAGAAAGCGAGTTCTATTTGCCCTCCAATATCACATGAAAGAAGCTGTACGTGTTTGAGGTCTTGAAAATGGGCTGTTAAATCGAAACCACAATAACCTTACTTTCCAGAATTCAGCTTTCAAATGAGTTTTAAATAGACAAACATGTGGACATCCTTATAAAGGAAATCAAGATCCAACTGTACGCTTAAAAAGAGGAACATATATATCCAAGTCTTCAGTCACAATGGTTAGTCACAGAAATCAGTCACACCCCCTCTAACAAAAACATGGATGTCTGTGTATCCACTCAGTGTAATACCTGTGTAGACCACCAAAACATGGCTATCATAGCTATCACTTTCTAAAATGTTACATAATGTGTAATAGGTATATATCTGGTTACTTCCAGTTTAAGGTAGCTCAAAAATTAGTGATTAGACTGAATCTTATCTCGTCAATACAAAGAATGTCTCACACTGATCGCTGCGTTAATACCCTGTTTCCTGCCCCTAGTTATATGAGCTATCTAATGTGTTAAAATCAATGGGTCACAAAAAAAAGTCTTCTAGCAAATCTCCCTCAAATAGCCTTCTGAAAACAATATCCATTGAAATTTGGGTTATTGCACCCGCACGGAGTTTACGAGACAACTGAGAAGTTGTTATTCTGCTGTTACCCCTCTTTTTGTAATAAACAAAAACCAATTTTTTCATTGGCCATCGTGGATCTTGGAATACTTTGCTCAAGTTTCTCAGAGATACTTTTCAGGCTATACTTTCTCTCTACTGTTCGGGTTGCATTAAGCCTTCTTGACATAAGTTACACACAAGGTAGGATGTTACATGAAAGTCTGAATTTTTAAATTTATTACTGTAAAGAGTCACGAATCAAATTGTTTATAAAATTTAAAATTATATTTTTATCTGCATCTCATAATAAGTCACACCTTATACAGAATTTTAATGAAAACACCAATATAAATTTGGGCTTCATTCAAAAACAAGATATAATTAATAAGATAAATAAAACAATGGTTAATTTCTTATTAAGATTTTTTAGATGGTGACATTACATATCTACACTTTAAAATGTAAGCATAATTTGAAATATTTCATTGACAAACAGTCACAAAATGAATCAATTTACAAACATGCTTATTTTTTATTAGCTCTTAAACTCAAAGGTAAATAAATTTATTTTATAAAAAGTAAGGAAATATTATTTAAAAAGTTTTACTCGCAAAGCCTAATAGAAACAACTTTGATATCGCCACAGCGTTAAAGATCAAGCCATATCCCTGGCATCAATAATTAATCCATTTAGTTTCAATCAAATATCCGTTACGGTGTTAAATACCGGCATCTTTATGCCAAAAGTGTCATTTATTAATAAGAGAATCCCTTCTATTGTAGTGGCTGTTTTCGATGTTAAGACCTTAACGTCCGTTATTTCACGACTAGGCTTAACGAAGAAAAAGGCCTTAAGCCGCGGAGTGACAGCTGCTGGAAGCCAATAGCCGTAACAAATCCTTCAATTGGAGCAAAAGACTCATCGCTCTTCCCCGTGCCGGACTCTGACAGAGTAATTTCCGCACTAACGATATTATTCCGGATCGCTAAGTGCCGGAGTGACCGGACTCAAAGCAGCTAATAAGGTGAAAATGTAGCCTTTTTCTTTCGCTCACCTTCCGTTTTCCTTATTTCTTTCTCAGCTTGTCGACCCGGGGCTTTTGTAGTAATGTGTTGCAGCTTCACGCACGGCCGCATCTGCCGGACTTCGATTGCTAGGCCTAAGCAAAGGATTTGTGCCGGATTTCTACATGACTGTCTTTTAAACCGAAACGAGTTATCTAAGACTTAGGCAGATTTTTTTAAACAAACCAATATGAAAAACCATTATTTTTTTTTTAAACAATGCAAATATTTCTTCTGAAAAATATGAATGTCTTTTAATTGATGTAATTCACGATGTGAGTTATGCTTATTGACTTCGTATTGTTTAGGTTATTCAGTAACTATCTGTTTCTCAAAAATGTCATTTTGTAAAATTAATGTGCGGTATAAAGTTAATACCATAAGCCCTCATTTGTTCCAATCGTCATTCATTTTTAATGGCTATCAGATAAATCAAAACTAGCGAAAGAAGTCCAGCAACATGTTAAACTCCAATGAAAATATCATTTATATATGTTTGCAGGGATAATTAACTTATATTTAAAACATCTCCTATTTACCATTTACCTTTAATTTTCCATAAAAAATTCGAGTCTTAAATTAAACATCTAATTATTTTTTTTTCAGAAAAGATATTCTAAACATAACAATTCCAACCCTAACTCATTAAATTTTATACTCTTCATATATACGCTTCAACGCTTTACTTTCCACTCAAAACCATAAACTAAAAAGTGTTATTTAGCAGTTCTGAAAATAAGTATACAGCCCAAGTAATATTATTAAAATCCATTAGGGTCACTTGGCGTCCGTTTCTATCTGCGGAAAGATGTGTCAATTGCTCGCAGAATAAAACAGTTTTTTACACTAAGTTCTGGATGCTGACTTGAAACATCACACACATACACTTGCTTCCGATAGTCTGCGTATAGGTAATCATCATACGTGTTTATGTTACAATTACTATTAAAATCTCGCTTTAGAAAATCAAAATACTAGTCAGCAATTCTTCAAAATTTCCTTTATTCAAGCAACAGCAACAAAATTCACCTTAAGGAAAAAAAACAAGAATGACCACGAAATAATCACAAACTATCCACGCCAAAAGTCTGCGTACACTTACAAAATAGATCTTTTAAAGACCTTTTATTGTAAAAAAATTGTACTAAATCGTGTTTTTAAGTAATTATAAGCTTCTTTTATGATTTATTTAGGATTTGAGATTTGAAAGCTTTTGTGGTTTCATGACAGGCAACAGAATAGAGATCGATATATTATTGAAAGAAAAATCATCATAAATCTTCAAAAAAGGGGGGAAATTTTAAAACAATTCATGAAACTGTTAATAGGTGACATTCATTGAGGAAAAAGTGTTCATAAAACTACAAATCAACTAAAACTTTAACGTCCAAGCCAAGATCCGGCCACCCGTCTGCAGTGTCACCTCGAGAATCTTTCTTAGTATAATACTCTTTACAAAAAAAAATCTCAGACTATAAGCTCCACAAATAGCTGGACGTATTTCTGAGAAATTGCAAAAAAGTATGAATTTAATCACAATTCTAAGAAAACTGAAAAAGGATGACTATCATGCCCTAATTGCACTCAAGAAACCATTCATTTCTCGAGTGAACAGAGCTAAGAGAACCTTTGCCAAAAAACATGTAAATAGGACAAATAATTAATGGAAAAATTTAATACATTCAATTGAAAGTAATTTTTGTAATTTGGCATCAAAAAGAACAAAAACATGCCTGCAAATATTCCTGGACAGATCTTAAGAAAGAGAATCCTTTTTCTGTTATCAAACATGGAGAAGGAGGCATAATGTATAGGGGTGCATTGGACGTCTTTCGGCTGGTAATCTGAAATTTATTGAATCAACAATGTACAAAATTGTTTACTTCAACTTATTGAAGTAAAATAGTGCATATGCGGAGAAATTTGTGGTGAATGATGATTTTTACTTTCAGCGGCACAATGGTACCAAGCAAAGGGTTCACATTGTGAAGTCATTGTGAAGTCATGGTTGTTCTGACATGTCTCAAACCAATTCCGAAAATTAACCTAGTCTTCCCAAACCTAAGCACAATACAGCATTTGTGGGATTTACTCGAGTGAATAATCAGGGAGAACGTAATAGCATCCAAGGAAATGCTCAAATCTCTCATAATAGAAGAATGGAACAAAATAACCACATATGAGGCAACTAAACTAGTTAAATTCATTCTAAATAGGTTGAAAGACATTATGAAAGAGGAAGGGTATACCCTAAAAGGTAGTAACCTTTAATTAAAATTCATTATTATATAAAGTGTTTTTTCAGTGTACTCAGACTTTTGGCGCAATCGATTTGTGTCGTTCTCAAGTTATAAACATTTGTATTATTTTATGTAATATTCAGGTGATTGTTGTTTATACTATTTGAATTTAAGATGTTAGAGGAACCAATAAAAATAGTATTGATTCATAAAGACTTCATTTAATTAGCGATCTTTGCATGAATATGAAAGATGATCGTCTGTACGCAGACTTTCGGAGGCAAGTGTATATATACTAAGGGAGAGATTATAGCGCTCAGAGACCTTCGCATTGGACTGTTCAATACTATTTACCCTTATGGATTGAATATAATGTCAAAAAACAAAGTTGTATTACATGATGTTAAATAAAATAATAAAGAGTTATTTTCTATTGTCTGATACTTAATAAGTATTATAATAATAGCATAAGTTACAGAATTTCAAGTGGTTAACGCAAAAATTGGAATACGGCAGAAAAAATAATTCCTTAGGAAACGCGTGTTGAAATGAATTAGTAAATTTGTGGAGAAAACTTTTCAATATACTTTTACATTTGGAATGAGTAAAACAGAAATTATGATCATGATGTATATTTTAAATGATAACAATCTTTCGAGTTCTCCTGAGTTTCATATAAGAAATATTTTTATTTATTTTTATTTTCTTAGAGAGAAAGTACACAAGAAAAACATTCAAAAAAGTACTAACACAAGCTATAGTACAGAATATTGCAGTTTATTAATAAACATAATTCTTCCGTTATTTTCAAAGAATATTCTTTTTTTCAGATAAAATTATTGTTATTAAAAAGCCTTTAAATATATAATAAAAGAAGGCAGAATGATATTTAATTGTAATTACATTTCAGAGAAAGTTCAGAGATCTATAAATGTTGTGTATACAAGGAGTTGGTACTTACCATCCACACACACACACATGTCATAGTTCAAGATAACTTACAGAGGTATGCTGATATACTGGTCACGTATATTGGTATGCATAAAGGTATATTGGCTGGTATATTGTTATATATAAAGGTATGCATTCAAATCCATGACCACAAATAACGATTCAAATCACTAGAATGCAGATCACAAAAGATTTGTGTTATTTTTTATAACAAAACTGCTTTTAAATATGGAATGCCTATTGAAGATCTATTTAAATAATAATATATTTCTAAAATATAAATACAGTTATATATATGTGTATAGAAAAATTAATAATCGTCTTTTAGCGCTTAATAAAAAACTGTGCATTCACTTGATAAATGTTGAACATCCTTCCATTTTTAATATCCAAATTTCAAAAAATCCTTTTAAATTCCGTATTTATTGATAATGGCTATAAAACATATATTACGAAATCTAGATGGATTTCGCCATTTATTCTCCAAAATGTCATTGAAAGTTTCTTAAGCATATAACTATAATGAAAAACCATTTAGAAATTATTAGTCTTGAAAAATAAAATAATTTTTTTCTGTGCATCATTTTGATTTCGAAGACCTTTTTAACTCGATAATTGCTAATGATATGACTAGAGTTTTCTTAAGGATATATATTATATCCTTTATATAACACAATAAAACTGAAAAATTAAATGTTCTAAAACTTGTACAATATGAAAACACCATTGCTTTCAATCAAAATATTTATTAAAATATTGGGGGCCTGCATTAAAGTGTACTTGATGATAATTGTTTGGCCAAATTCTTTAAGCACCTTTTTTGAAAAAGACCATGTTGATAATTTCTCCTACTTTATTTCCTTAATATATATAGGTGATTTGATTGATTTAAGAAATAGTGAACTTTAATTAAATATTGCATTGGGCACTTGTTACACTAATTTATCTAAAACTATTTTTTATCTTTAATAATGTTAAACTTTTGGATTTAGATTGCAAATAACAATAAAGTAGTTAATAATATTATTGAGAAAAAAGATATATTTGCATTCCATACGCTTTTCTAGGATAGCAATTTGGATATATCTATTAATACTAGATTGTCCAAAGGAAGTCATTTTAACTGCTTTTTAATTTCGATTAGAAAAAAATTACATATATAATGAACAATTTCTTAGAATTTTTTAGAAAATATTTTTTTTCGAAGTGAAGAAATTTTTTTTTACTGTTAATATTTACTAATAACTTGTTATGTAACTGTAGATAATATAAAAAATGTTAAAAATTAATTTTAAACAATTTTTTTACACATTAATCATTCTTTCACAATGCAGTCATTTTAACTGCTTTTGGGCAATATAAGTATATACTCAGTCTTTCTAGTGTTAATAAGCTTTTACGAGGATTTTGTTTACGCAGAAACACTATTTTAAGTACATATAAAACAGAAAAATTCACCGAGCAAAATCGCCCTGTCACCTGCATGGTGCTCAAAGCTAAGGCTAACGACAGGCGTAAAAATTCTATCCCTTAGCTACGATGAATTTCGCGGGCCTCGATCTGACTTCATCAGGCAGGTGGCATTAGTCACAACAACAGCAGAAAAATTCAACAAAACATTAAAAAATTGAATGAAAAAGAATTATTGTTTGAGTGATGATTATTCTGCAAATTTGTTAAGGACATACACACGTCTATCTCGAAACTTTTTATCACGAAATCATCACACAATACTAGGATCACAAAGTCAATTTGTTAGTGTCGGGTGTAAGGATCACAAATACTTTTTTCACAGTTTATATACTTCCCAACACATATTTAAAAATATCTTCTCCACTAATACATACTACCATTTCACACAACCATTCAATTAATAATCAATCAGGGGTATCAATGTGCACCTTTTTAGGCATGTTGGGAATGGTGTATTAGTTTTCATGTATTTACACGATCTACACTTAGTCCAGAACGGCTTTGCGATCACTTCAATATTTTAATTTCTTTGAACTCTGTTGTGTGAATACAATTTTGATGAATTTTTCTATAATTCTAGATATTCTTCAAACCCTAAATTGATTAATTTCTCATTCATTTAACTTGAAGTTTTTCTTATTTATTATCTTTTTTTATTCTTTTTTGGATTTTTCCTAATTAGAGCCAACCGAACTAAGATGTTGGTTATTATCAGAACAATTTAACCTTACCTTTGCATTCATAGGCTTGAAATTAATTGTTTTTTTTTATTTAATTTTGGTTTCAATATATTTGATACTTTTTCTTTCTTTTTATTTATTTCTGTGTTTTGTTGAGATTTTTTATTTTATAATTTACTTTATTTATTTCCTCCTATTTTAAAATTATTTTATGTTTTCCTATATTCCTATCCAAGAAAAAGTACAATTCCCTCGTGATAACTCGAAAGATGTCAAGATCTAGAAACTCTTTCAATAATTCCCAGCAAAACCGGAAAAAATAGTCCCCTATCTGATCCATTTTCTTTAATTTCCTTTGGTAGTTAAATTAATAAACATTTATGTATTTTTCATTATTAAATTCAATAGATTTACTTCCGAATTCCATTACTCGAAATGTATGCTCCGAACTGCACAAAAGAAAATTAAAAATTTCAAAAGATTTCGCTATCATCGGATTTCACGAAATGCGCAAAATTGAATCACCTTCCTCTGTTCTTTCTTTTTTTTAAATGTTGTTTCTCCTTTCTATTACAGCTTATTACCTGTGCCTTTTCAGGGACTTTTCAGAATCCACAATACTCAGTCTTTCCCTTTGGCATTACCAGCATCACAGAATGCAGCCTCAAATATGCAAATTTTCCATCAACTCGCCAATTGCCTCATACATATGCATGCTTTCCTTCTATTAACGTATGCAATAGGAAATAAATGTATGCAAGCTCCTGGTCTCCTTCACCTTGCAAATTGTTCCAATGGGTTTTTAATGCGTCTTAGCGCAAAAATTTTTGAAAGGAGCAAGAAACTGCGAATGAAAAATGTCGGAGCGATATATCGCGTGAGATTATTTCTGGCACGTTTTAAAAGAGTTTGAATTATTCATACGAGGCCTTCCGTTCTCTGTTCGTAAACATATTCGAACACAAATATTTTTACGGCTCTGGGAGAAATTTTAAGCTTATTTAGTTAATATTTTTGTACCAATTCCTTTTAAAGACCGCCAGTGTTGGGTGTAATGATTGAAAGAGGTGGGCACATTGCTTGGTGGCGAAGAATAGGAATTGCTGCTTTTTGTAACGCCCATAGCAATAAAGTTTTGACAGACTTTTGCATATCGTACTAGAACTGGGTGAAAATTACAAAATTTGTCAAAGTGTGCCTCATGTAAGAGTATAATTGTTTAAAAGCTTTCAATTATATTTTGAACTCTCTCAACCACCTCTCATGGATAGTATAAAAGTAGGCTAATTTTATTCAGATAGGGTTTTCTTTATAAATTGTGGGCAATTAAGCATTCTTGTGGCAACATTCATTTTCTAAAACGTGAATTTCTTTTAAAATAATTTGTACTCTATTTAGGTCTAATTACATTGCACCTTTACAAATGCTTATTTTAATTAATTATTTATGCAAATCCTTATATTCTTAGCCTGTATTATAAGATAACTAATTATAAATATACATTTTTTTCAAAGCCTTTAAAGATTTTTGAAATTGATAGTATGCATAATAATTAAATGTACCATTTGTCTACTTTATGAATATTGGGAAAAATAGATTCAAACAGCTTTCATTTGCAAACAGTTCTGCATTTTTGATGTTCTAAAATAATTACAACCAAAGCAATTCTTTTTATTGGGTTGGAAGGAAAGTTCTGTCGTATTTGAAAGAAAATATTTGTATTCATTTATAAAAATATGTATTTAATATTAATCAATTATATATGCTCCGTTATTTGTTACAGCTTGTTGCTATCTTTCAGGTTACCTAGGAATTCCTGTTTTGTAGAAATTCTCGCCATTGGAGTTAAAATAATCAGCACTTAGAAACACTTTCAAGAAACTTGAATTTTCTTCCCGTTAGATAATTTTGAAGAGATCTGAACAGGTAATAATCAGATGGTGCAATGTCAGGTGAATACGGTGGGTGACCAAGGACTTTCCATCCTAACGCATTCATTCTTTGTTGTGTTACCATTGCAGTATGCGGTCGAGCAAAATAGTAATGAAACACTATTCCTTTTTTGGACACTAATGCTGGCCTTTTTTCTTTGATAGCTGCATTCAATTTATCCAGCTGATTGCCGTACAGATCCACGTTGACGGTTTTCCCCTGTTTCAGGAACTCGTAGTACACTGGACATTTCCTGTCCCACCACAAACAAAGCAGTACTTTTCGTTGATGGATACTTCATTTTGGAACTGTTGCTGATGATGCTCCTGGTTTGCCTAATATTCTCGTAAAGAATTCACTTTCATCTCCAGTAATCAGCTTGTACAGAAACGGCTCCACATTGTGTCTAATCAGATGTGATGAACACATTCTTACACGATCAGACAAATTCTTTTCCGTTAATTCATGTGGAACTCAAACATTTTGCTTTAACACAAACCCAAGAGATTTAATGTGATCTCCAACAGTTGTATGATTAATGCCAAACTCTTTTGCAATTTCTCGACTTGTTAAAAGTGGATTATTTTCCAACATGGATCGCAAAACATCATTATCGATATTGGATGGTAGTCCAGATCGATCACTTTCTTGGAGGCTTAGATCCCCGGAACGAAATTTAATAAACCATCTTTGACAAGTACGAACATTTACAATATCTTTTCCTAATACCGCACATAAAGTTTTACATGCAACCGATGCGTTGCTTCCTTTTTAGAATTCATACAAAATGCAGTGTCGTAAATGCACTTTATCTCTCTATTGACGTGTTTTTCACTCTAAATATCACAAGTAAATGATGAACGGTAAAAAAAATGACTCCTTTTATATTATATACAGCAGCTAAAAAAACAACAACAAAAAATCCGAATGGCTCACTAGCCAGATTTTTTATTTACAAGAAAAATCACCTGCCTATTTAAAATAAGGAAGAATTTTCTCTGCAACCCAATATTTATATTAACAAATAACAGATGGACAGCTTAATGTACTTACGTATTATCGCAACAATCACCAACTTTATTAATAATTTGCCAAGCTGGCTACCCCGATTTCCTATATGTCGCACGTGCTGAATTGGCAACCAGGTGCTTTGTTTCATGTAATGTTGCCAATAGGTTGCGCTAATAAAGTACCGAGTTTAATTCTGTAAGTAGGAAAATGTTTGGTTAAAGTGTAGAACAGGGGACTCCTTAGCGAAGTCACTTTTTTGGTGACCGGAATTGGTTGCCAAGCGAAAAAAATATAAATTTTGGTGAAATAAAAAAATAATTTCTCATTAACATTTCTTTATTTTGATTTGTAAAATTCAACTTTGTAAATTCTCGGAACTCGTATCGTTAAATTAAGTTGCTTGGGGACTGATTCCGGTCGCCAAAAAATTGACATTGCCAAGGGCCCTCTATTCTACACTTTAAACAATTCAAATCATGACACTCATAAAGAATAAAAAAGCCGATCAAATCATAAATATGATTGCGTTCTAAATACTTTTTTTGAACATGTTGCGTAAAATTAATGTTTACAAGTTTAATTCCACCTAAGTCTGTAAATATAAAAAAAAGTTGTATTTTATTAAATCTTAAAATACCAAGGAGAACAGTTACAAAGAAAGATAAAAGAAAAGAATTTATCATTATACCTATTCAAATAAATAACGTGTCTTGATGTATTGGTTATTAAGTGGACTATAACGCAAAATTATTTTAGAATCCAAATATTTTTAGTTTGAAATAAATTCATTTTGTTAATACAACTTCCCACATGAAATCTTTCAAACAAACTGAACTCTTAACAAAAACATTAGAATTGAAGCCAAACATTGCTGTGGCAACGTTATGCTTTTATTGCCAGATACTAAACTCTTATTAGTTTATAAAAGTTACTTTTCCCACGTAATAGTACTTAT
The DNA here is from genome assembly GCA_019973955.1 of Trichonephila inaurata madagascariensis. NCBI lineage: Eukaryota > Metazoa > Arthropoda > Arachnida > Araneae > Nephilidae > Trichonephila > Trichonephila inaurata. The sequence continues at coordinate 253,851 of BMAV01027528.1, read as the reverse complement.
ACTATCACATAACATATCACTAAGCTGTGCACCAAAATGCCGAAATTGTTGTTTATACAGGCATTAATACTTGCTAATACAGATGATCTTGGAAATGATATAGAGAAGCACTTACGAAGCAAAGAAAACGGGAAGTACTATTGTGAAAATTAAATAACTGGACTGGTCTCAAAAATTAGCTTTATTGAAGACAATTTACAAATACCTTTTGATCCCCTTCAACATACTTCTCTTCCTTATCAATACAATGCTGCATCAAATAAAAACCCCTGCCGAGGTCAACAGCTTGTCGTCAAAAGTCATAATTGCTCCTATAATACGAGGGTTGATCAGAAAAAAAGGTTACAAGCCTCAGCATTTGCAAACTACATATTGCGGAGAAATTTTTTTTCCCACAGTGGAGACAAATGGCACTACTTGTCACATAGCTATTTTGCGGGTAGGTAGTGAAAGTTTCCAGATGGTTCAGGACGATTGAAATAACAAGACTCTTAAGAAATTAGTCTCTATTGGAAGTACGAGCCGTGTTTTGATTTTTATGGGAAAAGAGAATTTGTCCGCTTCTGCAATGAGCAGATAACATGTAGCGAAATTGTGTCACTCTTTTCAATCAGGCAGACAGGATGTCTTACAGAAGCAATATGATAAAGAACGGTCGTCCAAGTTCTTCAACGGCAGAAATCCCCACGGCACAAATTGGAGAAATGATTCAAAATGATCGACGGGTAACTCGGCATGAAATCTCATTAGAGCTGGAATTGAGCTATGGTAGAGTGCAGCATATCGTTTCTGATGGGCTGCGATATTCTAAGACATTGCTGTGAAATCTTCCGCCGAGACCAGGCTCCATGGGCAGGGACCTGATTTCTACCAAGACGGGTTAAACAAGTTGATTCTGCTTTATGATAAATGCCTAAATATACTTCTTGATTATGTCGAAATGTGATAGGCAAGTATGCTTCTTAATTTCCTTTTGTATTTTCTGTATATTGTTAATAAATATTTATTTATTCGACTTGTAACCTTTTTTCTGATCACCCCTCATAGCAAGAAAATGCTTGTAACCAGTATAACTTGACGAAACAAATCCAAAGACATCACGAATCAAACATTTCATATCGCATGACCAGATGATGCTCGTTAAATCTTTTGAGTTTCATAGTCCTTCCACTGGTGTGGTGGTCCAATTCAGGTATCTTTCTTATCTGACTGAAGCTCAAAAGTGAGAGGTTCGTCACTCATAGCCCTAGCGTTGCAATGTTAACCAAACACTTATTCACTCAAAGTATAACCGAGTTGTAAATATGAACTTACGAAGCTTTTTTTTAAAAAAATATGTTGTCAGAAATCCATTTTATCATCCTTCTAATCTATGTCAACAATGGTACATCACTAAATATACAACAATCCATAATGAAATATAACGATCTCATTGAAATCTATTCTTTAAAAATTTCCAAAATGTTTTCACTGCGTAATTATATCACAGATTTTACAAGTTTCAAAACAAAATATGAAACGAATTCAATTATATTGACTTTATATGCTGTTGCTTAATGTATAGGGCCAATAGCTGAATGCCAAGTCATCATTTTCATTTTCCTCTTCTGGCTAATAATTAAAGCTTTCATCGCATATGTTAATAATAATGCATCAATCAATTTAAAATAACAAATATGACTTTTTTTATCCGTAAAATTAAGAGTCATTAACAGAGTAAAAACTATGCTTCATTATGAGTTTTTGTCGCGCATGTTTACTCATTAATCCCTATTTGCAGGAAAAACCATCATTGATTTTTTTTATATCTTATAGCCTTTAATCTCTAGAAAAATACACAATATTTTTTCACCAGAACAACGTAATGTAAAAATTAATAAAATTATTTTCAAATAGCATCAGAATATTAAACATCTCATTAAAGATAAAGGGAAAAAAAGGAAAAAAAAAAGAGGAAAAAAAGGGACTTTCATTGCAAGTAACTCGTAATTATCCCGATTTTCTCTCATTCAGGCGAAATAATTTCTATTTATTTTTCTTTTATTTTCGTCACTTCTTGCGTTTTATTGTTTCCGAATTTTTACTCATTACAATATTTTAATTTTCATCTTTATCGAATTACATGCATTTTTAAGCTTTCCCATTCTTCGAGGTAAAAATAATGACCTAGGAAATAAAAGAATGGAAATGAAGTGTTCCCCTTCACACAAAAAATAGTTAAAGATGTTTATAATTAGAAGTAATTTATCGAGTTAAGCGGTGTTCAATTTAAATTTTAATCTGTTGCGAGTTCTCGTGCGTGCGAAAAAAATCCCTAGGAAGTATGAAAATTATACAATTTGATTGAATCTTTCGAGGAGCACAAGGGGAAAAAATTACCTGCCTTAAGTAGGTATATTCAGAGAAAAAGGCTGAAAAAAATCATATTCTAGATCACGAAATTAGAAACACAAATTAAAAGACGTGCTTAATTAATACATTAAAATTAATTCACCGTTCCTTTTTTTTTACCTCTTTCTTGCATCGACGTTCGTGAGAGGTAAAAAAAAATAAAACATCTTTAATTATTCAGAAGAGAAATATCATTTTGCAATTTCACATAAAAAGCGCTCTTCAAAATTAGTTTGGAAGATTTTGTTCTCTTCCTTTGTAATATGCATGTATTGTTTAATGAATAATAAAGAAATATTCTCTTTCGTATATTTAAAGATAACTAAAAATTCATCAACATTTTTTCCCTCCATTCATATTGATAAGTTTAATTATGTTACATCAATTTCAAAAAAACATTTAAGATTATGAGCTTAAGGATTTATATTTACTCTTGAAATTATTTTTAAGTACATTGCTTTATTATTTTACTATTTTTTGTTATGCTTTCTATTTTAATGAATTCCGCTTGCATAATTGTAATGTAAGATCTCAAATTTTTTTAACGAATTCTGAGGTTTCATTTATATAACAAAATGTTAGATTTGAAGGATAAAAATTGTATTGGGACAGTAGCGGATATATTATAGGTGATGTTATTCTATTAGTAAAGATATAGGAAAATGTGTAAAAATAATCTTAAATTCTAATGTCATTTAATAAAGTCATAATTTAATAAAATAATTTATTATAGCTTATAAATTTATGCATTTCATATTATGCATTTCATTGACTCCAAACCACTATCTTTTGCAAATTTCAATGGTGTTAAGGTATAACTCATTGGACGATGGAGAAGGGATCCGTTGTATTTTCAGATGAAAGCGGGTTATTAATTGGTATTGGTTAAATGGTATTAATTGGTAAATTGTATTGGTTAAATGGAAGTTAAGTAAGTACCTGCAACCTAGACACACTGGATCTACAACTAGAATTATGGTCTAGGGATTGACTTCGAATAACAGCTGGAGCTTTCTCGTGGTTCTCCAAAGCAAAATTATAAATTTCTACGTCAGTCTGGTGATTTAACTTGTTACGCTGCAATTTATGAGCAGCATTTAAGGAGTGTTTTTTAACAAAATAACGCGCAAGCCATTCAGCAATTTTAAGCCAACATGCTCTATAAAGTTTCGACGTGCTACTTTGGTCTTCTAGACCATCATATCTTTCATCAATCATCCCCGTATGGGATATCATTGGCGATAAGTACAACCAGCATTATCCGTCCCTGTATTAAACAACCAAGTATAGAGGCCCATAACTCTATTCCATAAACTGATATCCTGCACCAGTTTGACACAATGTATGAATGGTTGCATGTCTGCATTCAAAACTCTTATGGTTACAGCGGTTAATAATGTGTCGCCATATCACATTTGAAATGGCTTTTCTCACTTTTACATTCACCTGTGATCTTGAAACTAAAATTATTTAAATATGTTACCGAAACAAATATATTTCCAAAATTTCATTACACTGCAATAATTTTTGGCAGGATTTATCCTATTTCATTAGTGTACATCACCAAAGGTCTTCTTGTAGCTCTAAAGAGACATTATTCAAACCAACAAACAATGTAAATAAAATGTATTGAGATCGTAAGACATTATTTAAAAAATTTTGACACTTTTTAATTTCCTACTATTAGCTCACATTCTCTATATATATTTATGTATCTTGGTGGAATTTTCAATCATTAATAAAATACATTTTAAAGTTCTCAATTGAGCTAAAACTTTATATACATGATTATTTTGGATGACAAAACTGTAATTTAATTATAATTAATAAAAATTGAGTAAAACTAATTATTTAAAGAATTACAAATACAGCCACTTTAGCATCATTTTTGGCGACTTAGCGACCATTTTGGAGACTTGTTCCAAACTTGAAAAGGTTTTAATTTCTCACATTTTAAAGCGCTCATTTGAGCTGAAATTTTCTATACACTATTGTTTTGGGTGAAAATACGATAATTTAATTATAATGAATTACAATTAATTGACTGAAACTAATTATTTAAAGATTTACAGATACAGCCACGTTGGTGTCATTTTTAGCGACTTGGGTCAAATTTTTAGATTTTTTTCTCACGTTTTAAAGCATTCAGTTAAACTGAAATTTTATATACACGATTGTTTTGGATGACAATACGATACTTTGATGATAATTTAAAAAAATAAATTTCCACTTAACGTTATGATTCTGTCATATGTATATGCATGTTTATATTAATTGTAACTATTTAATAAAAAGTAGCTAAAATAAAAATTTTCTTTGTTGATTTTAGTAGAAATTGACTTAATTTTTTTTATATTACTTATTTATTATCAGTGTAAATCACCAAAGGGCTCCTTGTAGCTCTAAAGAGACATTATTTAAACCAACAAACAATGTAAATAAAATGTATTAAGATTGTAAGACATTATTTAAAAAATTTAGGATACTTCTTAATAAGTAATTTTATAGGATTTATATTAAATTGTTAATACCTATTTTAAGATAAAAATATAAATTTTTGATATGTGTTATATTCTTTAAAATATGTGGTATTTATAAACAAGTGAAAAAGTTCTATTTATGAACTTATAGTGGAAACATTCAGTAAATGTCATAGAATGGTTTCTATTATATACCTTTCATTAATGTTACACAGCAAAGTCAACTGAATGAGCCAAGTCATTTGATCTACCATAGTCAAATAATTTATCTCCGTAGAACCGCATTAGTGAAAGCAGACAATTAATGCCAGAGCAAATTAAACATAAATTAGTAGACTCAAGTGAATGTACTAATATAGCTTCACGTAGAATTACTAACTCTTTATGGTACCAACAAGAATTCTCTATTATACTCATTAGTCCATACAATGGTTAAATATATATCTAGTTTATTGACGGTATTTAACACAACACTTACAAGTGCGGTTAGTCATTAGAGAAATAATTTTGGGAATTGATTCGTAAAATTTGAATCAGCAAATTGAAATTTTTAATTGATCAGCTTTTTGAAGCATTGAATCTTTCATTATTTGACTAAATTTTTCAATAAACACAAAGGAAGAAAATATTTCATACTTTTTTTGTGCGGTAATAATTCTTAATATATATATATATATATATGTGTTGGAGGGAAATGATGAAATTGGAGATATGATCAAATCCCTAAAGGATATTGTCAATTCACCCAAAAGCCCATTGGGTCATTTCCCTGAAGAAAATCAGTGATTTGATTAAAACTCTGAACTGTTTTAGTGAAAAGAGGAAATAATATTGTTAAAAGAGTTTAAAATTACTTATTTAGTAAATCGTGCCTTTTTAAGTGTAGAGTATGTAATACAATAGTCATTGACAGACAAATTATTTATTCGAAACTAATTAACAAAAGAAATAGATACTTTAGCTGATATTTTTTAAAAAAAAACCATATTTTTATGTACAATAAAGCTTTAAACATTTTTTTCATGAATGTAATTAATCAAAAATGTTCATTAAATTTTATTAAAATACGTTGTTTATTTGTTCAATCACGAGCTACAAAAAATGTTACTTTTTTTACAAGCAAATCTTTTTACTTTACGTATTAATTTTTATTGCTCACAGGATCACTTCATAAATCCTTGACATCCAAATAAAGATAATTTTCCTGCAATATCATGAAGACTAACTTTTTAATTATTAATTAATTACAATTATGAAAAAAATGTTTAAAATTTTACTAAAAATATACTTTTTAAATAATATCAGCTAAAGTATCTGTTTCTTTTTTGTTAATTAGTTTCGAATAAATAATTTGTCTTTCAATGACTGTTGTATTACTTACTCTACATTTAATAAGACACGATTTACTAAATAAATACTTATAAACTCTTTTAATAATATTATTTCCTCTTTCATTAAAACAGTTCAGGGGTTTAATCAATTCACTGACTTTCTTTAAGGAACTGACTCAACAAGTTTTTATTTTGATATCTTCTGTGAATTGATCATATTCCTTAGGGATTTGATCAAATCTCCAATTTCTTCATTTCCCTGCAACATATGTATATATTTACTTAGAAACGTATGTGTTACAAATTATGTAAGAATATAGTACTTTTTTCAAGACAGTTACATGGCACATTTTATAAAAATAATTTGTCTAAAATTTAAATCTAAGAAATATGTATTATACCTTTGGTTCAACAGTGTCTCACTAAAAATGAATTATCTGGATAACATGACTGAACAAAGTAACTCACTACTGATTTTGTTGGGGCATATAATGACAAGTTACATAAGTTAAATAATGGATATGAATTTCAAGCAGAGATAATGCCCATAACAGATTTAAATACCATGTTTCATTAAGAGAATTTTGATTATAAATTCAGAGTTTGTGTGCGTGTACACATCATGGCAATCTATAACTTTGAATTAAGTCGCAGCAGTAACCCATTGTGGATTTTTAAACTTAGAATCCCATTTAAGGTATCCGACTACGTTCGGAACCATGATTTTAAAAAAGAGCATAAATGTATAATTTTCATGATATTTATTATCACTTAGATTAGAATACATGTATAAAATTGTTGTAAGGACATTATGACAAAAAAAATTATTTAAATACAATATCTCGGCAAAAAATTAACTTAGAATAACCTTTTTTCCAAATGTTCTCCTTTTGTAAAAAATGCTTCTATTGTATTCATATTTTGCCTGTATATAGCTCAGACCTCTGTTCAGAGGCTCAACTATGATTTTTGAAAAATTCACATTATTTTCAGAGTTACCACCAATTGAAATAGTTATCGGCGTTTTTTTTTTCTTAAAATTTCTCTCCTCTGTTGTAGTAAAATGGATAAATCCACTTCTAAGTTATATGCTACTAAAATTCTAGTTCAGCCTCTGAACAGAGGTCTGAGCTATATACAGGCAAAACATTAATACAATAGAAGCATTTTTACAAAAGGAGAACATTTGGAAAAAAAGTTATTCTAAGTTAATTTTTTGTCAAAATATTGTACTTAAATAATTTTTTATTGTAATACTATTCTTAACCCAATTTTATATACATTGTCTAATCTAAGTGATGCTAAATATCATAAATATTATCCATTTACACGCTTTTACAAAATCATAGTTCCGAACGTAGTCGGATACCTTAATGACATTAAATATAAATACAGTAGGACCTCAACTTAAAGAATTCCTCAGGATCGAACATTTCGTTCTTTAAATCAGGGTTATTGGTAATATCAGGGCCCGAACAAAATACGATTTTTTTCCACTTTCCTTTTGGAAATTCTATATAATAAGCAATTACACAAAAAACATCCATAGTTAGAAATTAAAAGCTTTTTATTCACCAATTAAAAATATTTTTAATGAATTATTATTCACCAGTTAATTGGAAATTTTTTATACAAATAGATGTTTGACAATCTTTTTTATTACTGACTCGAAAGAGTTCTTTTTCATGCACAGAAAAAAAATACTCCGTCGTTTACATCCTGTTGTATGTGGTATGGTTTGAAAGTTCTTAAACAATGTAAAGCTTTAGAGAAAACGTAACGGTTTTGTTAAGAGTTTCATTATCAATTTCTGCACCAGAATCGCTATTCATTGTCTTCTACAAATTAACAGTTTCCTGAATTTCAGTCGCACGGATAGGCAGTCCACTATTTTTTCTAACATAATCATTAAAATCTTGAAATATCCCCTCCGTTGGGGAGTGAGATGAGATAAGAAAAGAGTTTCTTGTCCTATTCAAAGCTCATACGTTAGGTTGCACTCATGAATTATCTGCACCCTTTCCCATCTCAATTTGCAACTTACAAGAAAAATCCATTTTCTGTTCCGGACAAAACGGAAACTTTGAAAAAAGTCCAATTTTTTTGAATGCAAACTAATAAGTTAATTCAACTGTTGAAATAATTTGTTAATTCTGAGTTTATTATTCGTCAAATAGAGGGGTTTGCCTTCCTTTTAATAGGAGATAGAGAAAAATTTGTTAAATAGGAGTTCGTTAAATTGAGGTCTGACTGTACTTCAAGTTTCATGTAATTTTCCTGGAAAAAATTAGAATTAGTACTGCACGTTTTTGTGATTTGTAGAAATGCATTTATTCTACTGAAAAAAATATATAATTTTTTTCAGATCAGGAGAAGGATATTTGGATAATCTCAATGAAACGATTATTTTATAAGTGTGTGAAATCAGTCAGCATCATTAAAAACAAGAAGATACCGAAATTCTAGTACTACGTTCACTTAAGTAATATAATTGCTTAAATCCCACAATTTACATACATTTATCAGAAATTTTAAAAGAGAAAATTTTGGCAAATTATGTTCTATACATAATATAAATTATGGTAAAATTATGACTTAGAATGCCTACTTTAAAAATTAAAATGCATATATTATTTTTTTAAGAAACTTTTATTTTTCAGTGTTCATCTTTAAATAAATAAAACTGAAACTACATTAACTAAATAAATTTAAAAATAAAAAAACTTATTAATAAACGAATTTAGTTAGTCTGAGCTACTTCATCCTTTAAAAGAAAATATTTCCACAAGACATTACATATTGTTAAATATTATACCCAGAAAAAAAGGAATTACTTTCGTTATATTTCAAGCTTCAGTATACTTAAAATTAAAGTTTTATAATGCGTCTTAAAGACTTTGTTAATGTCTTAGAACCAACAGGGAACGGAATGCACTTAGTTTGAATACTAAAGCACTGCTTTTATGTTCCTCCTACGAAAGATAATTCAATTCACAATCTTAAAAGTTTTTTCTTCCTTCATCTGTATTAAAAATATAATTAGTTTATGAAAAGAATTTTCTTGGAAACACTTTCGTGAATTAACTTTCTACACTAAGAACTTGTATTAAAGTTTTTAAACATTTTGTAGTAAATATACTTTTATATACACAAAAGTGTTATTCAAAATGAAGATAATTTGCATATTTATAGTCGAATTTCTCGACAACTACTAAATGAATGATAAAACTAATCCCACCAAACAAAGACTCAAACTTTTAATCTCAATCACTAAAGCACACGAGTACGTGTAAGTTGTGCATTTAAGAATACACATGCTGATTTTTGCAATTCATTCATTCACACATTGCGATGAATTTTGCTTGTTTTTACAAAGTGAGGAGATTTTAACCTCACACAGTGAACAAAAAATTAACAGAAAATTGATGACGTTAATAGTGTGAATTAGCGTCACACAATAAAGTAACACGCGAGAGAGAAGAAAGAGAGAGAGAGGCATCTCTCTCTTCTGTATATTTTGCTTATTTAGTAGTGGATATCCTTAAAATATAGAATAAAATATAGTTCAAATAACTCAAAAACACGCTTTTATAGTTAATCGAACTTTGTTGCATTTGAATTAAGCATCAGCGTCTTAGCTTTAAGGTAATAACTAGGAAACACAATAACGGTATACCGGAATACCGAATACATGTATTTTGAGTCATTTGTGCAATTTTGTCATACCGGTATTCACAAGTTTAAATTCCATTTTTTCGGTATTTATTAAAAGTTTTTTAAATAGTCTTCACTATATGCTTAGGGCTCAACAACATAGCAAAGTAGTATACGTTTATGTTTTTATGTTTCCCTAAGGGCTAAATTAATTAGACTGTGAATGCAAAGTTGCATCGTACAATCAAGAGAAGTGATAAAATTTATGAATCATCCAAGGAAGCGGGTCAAAACTATCCTATTGCAGTTCAGAGTGATACTGCGCATGTACAGGATTCGTAGTCTCATATTCGTATATGTGAAAACAAGGTTGTAGTTGTGAAGAAAAAGCGTAATATTTCAATATTTTTTAAATTGGGAAGTTTGTTATTCACATTGTATTTGCATACATACTTCAGTGTTCAAAATATTTTCCAGATTTATTGTACACTGAAGAGCCAAAAAAACTGGTAAGCGATGCGTGTGCAAATAAAGAGATGTGGAACCAATCAGAATATGGCGCTGCGGTCGGCAAAGCCTATATAAGACAAAGAGTGTCTAGCACAGTTGTTAGATAGGTTACTGCTGCTACAATGGAATGTCATCAAGATTTAAGGGAGTTTGAACGTGGTGTTATAGTCGGCGCACGAGAGATTGGACATAGCATCTCCAAGGTAGCGATGAAATTCGGATATTTTCACGTACTTTTATTTCATAAGTCTACCATGAATATCGGGGACCCGGTAAAACATCAAATATATGATATCGCTGTGGCCGGAAAAAGATCATGCAAAAACGGGACCAATGACGAGTAACGGGAATCATTAAACGTGACAGACGTGCAACCCTTCCGAAAATTGTAGCATATTTTAATGCTGGGCCATCAGTAAGTGTCACCGTGTGAACCATTCAACAAAACATCATCGATATGGGCTTTCGGAGCCAAAGGCCCACTCGTGTACCCTTGTTGACTGCACAACACAAAGCGTTATGCCTAGCCTGGGCCAGTCAACACCGACATTGGACTGTTGACTGAAAACGCATTGTCTGGCCTGACTAGTCTCGTTTCCAATTGAATCGAGCTGATGGACGTGTACGGGTATGGAGAGAACCACGTGAATCTATGGACCCTACATGTCAACAGGGGACTGTTCAAGTTGGTGGAGGCTCTGTGATGGTATGGGGCTTGTGCAGTTGGCGTGACATGGGACCCCTGATACGTCTAGATACGACTCTGACAGGTGACAGGTATATAAGTATCCTGTCTGATCACCTGCACTTATTCATGTCAATTGTGCATTCCGATGGGGAATTTCAGCAGGACAATGCGACACCCCACACGTCCAGAATTGCTACAGAGAGGCTTCAGGAGTACTCTTCTGAATTTAGACATTTTCGCTGGCCACCAAAATCTCCAGACTTGAACATTATTGAAGATATCTAGGATGCCTTGCAACGTGCTGTTCAGAAGAGATCTCCACATCCTATTACTCTTACTGATTTATGGACATCCCTGCAAGATTCATGGTGTCAATTACCTCCAGCACTACTTCAGACATTAATCAAATCCCTGCCACATCGGGTTGCGGCGCTTCTGTGTGCTAGTGGAGGCCCTACACAATATTAGGCCGGTGTCTCAGTTTTTTGGCTCTTCGGTGTATATATACTCATAAATAGTAACCCATAATAATGCATAAGAATAACTTAAGAGAACATAAAAATTATTTTGATTACGGTTTGGTTTCAATATTTTTTGTTGAAACCCACAGAGACCACAGATTTAATAGTAATATTTGCACTTTTTTTGTGATTTAAATAAATAAGATGTTCCTTTAGTTTTTTGTGATTTTCTTTTATATGCTGTTATAATTTATAAGTGACATAGTATTTTTTAGATATTTACACTCTGTCATAAAACTGGCAAATTAAAACAAAGAAACATCTGTTTCCTTTCTTTTTCGAAAATTTCCACTACCTATATTAAAAACGGTATCCCGGTGTTTAAAATCTAAAAAAATACCGAATACTAATCTTGAAATTTTTGTCCCATATTGTAATCCCTGAATGATACCTAATCTTTTAGTCATCAAATTTGGAAATGACAAATTGTTAATCCTGATGATCCTGATCAGGACAATGGAACAAAAGTATTTAATTATCGTATTGTCATCGGTCCTTCACAAGTGTGCAAAATTTCGAATTAATATGACCTTTTAAAGTTGGTAAAAACCGAGTTAAAAGATTCTGTTACATATAGGTGAAGCTAATAAAAAGTGTGTTAAAAATGAAATAGATTTATATAATGATAATGACACCTTTTAAAGGGACGCAATACGATTCAATTGGCAAAAAGTGGTCAAAGGTTTAAATATTTTTTTTTACCGTAAATTATTTTTTACATAATTTCCTATAATCTCAGAATATTTTAAAGCTCTAAATGTGTGTGTGAAAAAAAAAAATTCAAAATTTTGATAAATTTTATGTTTGTTTTTTTCATATCCCAATGGCAAACTAAAACTTTAAGCGAATTTATCTCAAACAGAAAAAAAAATAACATTTATCTTCATTTAAAATGTTAATGCTTTGAAATTTGTTTTACCTATTGTTAAACTTTGCGAAAAACAAAACATTTATTGAGTTTTTGAATATTAATCTGATATTTTTCTTTGTATTGATTTTTTATCATGAAATTATCAACAAATCGTTCGGTATGACGTTCATTTTGTAATTTATTTCACCATTGCAATGTGCGTCTAAATAATTGCGTGTAGTTAGCATGATGTTTTTCATTTCGGATGACTTGGCAAAAGGAGCTGCATTATTCATTTCATTTTCGTGGTTGGAACCTATATTAATGATATTTTTTGAGCATTAAACAAACTCCGAAATGTCTCTATCGGCCATAATTGGGCCTATACACAAATTATCATCAACTACCATAACAAATTATTCCGATGAAACAGTAGGACAATCTAATAATTCAGAAACTTTCTCAGGCATTTCCTTAAATGTCGGCTTAGTTTCAATATACTCCAGGTGTTTTCCGTATTTTTTTTTAATTTTCAGAAGGGAGAGCTTTTCTTGTAAAGGGATTTTCATTTTGTATTAAGAGAAAGAAAATGCCTGAATATATATAGTAGTTTGCAGGGACCGTTGTATTATTTCGTGTTAACCGATATTCCGTCTTCAGCTTTTTTGCGTTAAGCGTATTTGACTGTAATTGTAAAATCCTGATAAAAACCAATTCGGCACAGAAACGTGCACTGATAAAAATATGAGATTCTTGTAATACTATTTTTCTAAAAAAAATACATTGAATCTAAAATGATTTTAGAGAAAGGCTTTTAAGACTTGCAATGCATGGAAAAATTTAGAAACCAGGAAAGAATTCGAGAAATTGGTTAGAGCTACTCAAAAATCACTATTCCATTGAAATTGCCTTTTTCTGGATTTTGGTTTTGAGGATTTCACCATTCACAATATTTTCATTTTTAGAGACTTAGATATTTTAGAATTGTAATTTTCTGGATATTGGACTTTAGATAGTTCGATTTTTCGGAATATACGAATTCAAGATTATGGAATGCCTTTGGGGTATTATATAAGCTGTAATCCATTATTGGGATGGAATACATTATTGTAAAATAACTTTGTTACTTAAAAGATATGCATTCAGTTAAGGAAGTACCTGTCTCCTGTTGAAGCGTGGGGGGATTTCAAGTTATTTATTAAAATTCAATTCTCTCTCCTTGGTTTCATTTTAAAAGGTTCGATCCAAAGTAGATGTAATTTAATTTAAATTTAAAGTTTATTCTTTATAAATTAGAAAAGTTCGATTTAATATTTTAGCTTGGCTTATATATCAGAATATATCAATTTTTGTCTTTTTAAACTAAGGGCTCTGATATAAAATTCAATTATGATAGTGTATTGTAATATATTTTATAGTAATATTTCTCATATTTTTGTTGATATTAATAATGTAAATTGTTAAATGTGAATAATATACTCTTTTTAGTAGTGTACAGAAAAATCTTGTTACATATTGAATAATATTTCTTACATGAGCTGATAAAATAATCAGTTATTTTTCCAGAAATATTTTACCTTTTTATGGAGCAGATATAAAACACAACAAAATTATATAAGGATTAAATAGATAATTATGTTCATGACAAGGGGTAAAATTTATCTATTTTTAAAGAGAGAGTTTCATCTACACATAATTTCATTCTTCTATATTAAAATCGACAAAAATTTTAACCTGTGTGTGTGTGTTTCTTACGTTGATTGATGTTTTAATTTTAGAGTCTGTTTAAAATATATCAACCATTATTATCATTTTTTATGTAACATTTACATGGATGTCTTATGTGGCAAATCTTGGCTCGACAATCGATCATGCCAATATCACGGGAATTTACTTGGAAGAAAAAGTTTGTGTTAATGGGAGCTTATAGAATACGATTCTGATAAATAATATAAAATAATACTCTCTTGGCATTCTGGATAAGCTTATATTCTTATTCTCGAAATGTTTTATTTATTTCTCGATTTATCCTTTTCAACCCAATTGATAGTAGTTGAAATTGATTAATTGATAGTAATTTTAAATGTTATGATAAATCATATTAAATGTATGAAGGATTTTCGAATTAATTTATCCAGCAACAGTATCATCATTCCATGAATACATATTTTCAACCTCTCCCTTCTCTTCCTTCGATTAACTATTTACTTAAAATTATGTATATCATACAAAAAGGCATTAATTTTATGTACATCAGAATAGTCAATTACACCTGAATATGCAAAATGATACTATTTATTTAATTATGTTTAAATTTATACACTGCTGTTCAAAATTAATAGAGCTTGCTTATTTAACCAAATGGCTCTCGAAATGTACGGAACCACAGATATAAGTAAAAATATACACATATTTTTAGTGTCAATAACTTAACACAGCATATATGTGTCTGTATGCATATTGGTTCCACCGCCGCCCAGCCAGTATAGTTGATATGACACTCAGCTTGAAATCGAGTGGGTTCGGGTTAGAATCCTGAATAAAGCATGGTTATATCTTCTTCGAGAAAAGAAGTCGGGCTTTCGCCTGTCTCGAATGGAAAGCAGCGCACCCCTCCTATTATATGCTGGGATCATCATGTATGTAATGAATGTCTATATTCTTCTGTTTGTATTGTATGTCTCTGTTCCTCCATTCGTATTTCACATGTATCCCAAGATAAAAACACACGACAACAACAACATTGATTCTGCCTTTTAAGAAAATGTTCGTTATTTAGAGTTACTCACCGGGCGCGGACGGCCACATCGAGAGCAATTTGCAATGCTGTTGGTTCTAAAAAAATTTTCTATTTGTTCGATAAATGAATAATATTTTGATGTCTAAATGTTTAAGAGCCTTAAGCATTTCCAACGGACTTTTTTTTTATTTATTCAGAGATCGCTTCTGTTCGTCGTTCATTTTACTGTGTTAAAGATCTGATTGGTTTAGAACAACGTGCATGAAATACCACAATTTTTTGAAAAATGTTACAGATGATCTGTTACAATGAAATTTAAAATCGTTTGTTGCATTTGAGTATGCTCAATGCTTGGAGATAGTATAATATCAGATTCATAAAGCAAAGACTGGGCATGATCATTCATAAGTCACAACTGAAAAAAATTTTATGATATTTGTTTATTACTAAAAGGTACAACACAGGCTTTTCAACTTTCTCGCGAAATTTTTTCTTCCACAGGAATACAAGCAACAAAAGTTTTTGCTTACAGAAGGTTACATAAAAGAGATTTGTTTGCAAGAAGACTTGCTTTTTGTGTATCCCACTCGCTTTTGCGTACGGATGAGCCCATTTAACATGGTGCAGAAATCATTGATATTGAAGCAGGGTTTAATTTTACAGTATATGCAAGCATCAAGTCGGATGGATATGCAGACATCTATGTCTTTGTGACAATTTTAAAGTATGGGGATGAACACTTAAAGACCCATGTTTGCTTTTTAAGGAATCTATTGATATTTTTTCCCTTCCTTATTAAAGGAAAACGCTTGCTCTTGTAAAACTCATCTTGCCTTCGAATTTATGGAAAGCGAATGTATTCGCGGGATGAATTAGCCAATCGGAGTTCCAGTATAATTGGGATTCTTTCAGAGAATAATTATATCTTCGCTTCCCATACCTGGAACCACCCTGGACCTAAGAATAGTGGTGTTTACGAAGGAGATGGATGAACCCTTTCGGTACAAAAATAAATGGATATTGTGAAAGCTTTATAGCAGTACTAAGGAACCATACTCCTTATTAATCCATTATAATAATCGATCTTCTTTCTTAAGTTGATGAGCTTTATACATGCTACCATGCACATCTACTAAGCTTAAGATATCCGACTACGTTCGGAACCATGATTTTGTAAATGCGTGTAAATGGATAATATTTATGATATTTAGTGTCACTTAAATTAGAATGCATGTATAAAATTGATTTAAAGACATTATGACAAAAAAAAATTATTTAAATACAATATTTTGGCAAAAAATTAACTTAGAATAACCTTTTTTCCCAAATGTTCTCCTTTTGTAAGCAATGCTTCTATTGTATTAATATTTTACCTATATTCAGCTCAGACCTCTGTACAGAGGCTCAACTAGAATTTTTGAAACGCATAACTTGGAAGTCGGTTTATCCATGTTTTAAGAAAACAGAAGGGAGAAATTTTAAGAAAATACACCAATAATTATTTCAAATGGTTGTAACTCTGAAAATAATGTGAATTTTTCAAAAATCATAGTTGAGCCTCTGTAAAGAGGTCTGAGCTATATGCAGGCAAAATATGAATACAATAGAAGCATTTTTTTACAAAAGGAGAACATTTGGAAAAAAGGTTATTCTAAGTTAATTTTTTGCCAAAATATTGTATTTAAATAATTTTTTTGTCATAATGTCCTCAAAACAATTGTATACATGTATACTAAGCTAAGTGACACTAAATATCATGAAAAGTATACATTTATGCGCTTTTTTAAAATCAGGGTTCCCAACGTAGTCGGATACCTTAAAGGAGTTTTTTGTTTTTTGCATTATGTTGATTCATATACAAACTTAATTTTATTAAATATATGTCTATTATTTCTTGCGATAATCGAAAGGAAAAAGTCTCTTAATTTTTACATCATTATATTTACTTATAATTTGAAATAGAATAAAAAATTATGGGAAACTTGCAGAAATAAAAATAAAACTTATTTGAGTGATTAATAAATTCCATTACCATTTTGCTCAAGTATAGATTGTAATTAATACAGACTATAATGAGCTTAAGGACTATTGACATAAGGAGACCGATAATCTTTATGATTCTTTGGATAGTACTTTAAAAATTTAATAACTGCATAAGATATATATATAATTCTATATTTTGAAATACATATATTTCAGAAAATAAAAGATAATACACAAATGTAACAAATATAAAAAATTATATGTATGAAATAACATAGCATCAAATTAAATAAAATTGTAAATGTATGTTAAATATATAATTTTGGTGCACTGTTGGGATTTTTCATTGCCATTTCAATAAATTATATTTGAAAGTAACATTTAAATTATAAATAACTGATAAATATGAGTATAATTTTAGTTTTAATACAATGAAAAAAATTGAAGAAGCCGTGATGAATGTCATTTTAAAAACAGACATTCAAATGCGGGTGCATGCAAAATGCACAACAAACATCTAGTTGCCAACACCTGCAACATAGAAAACAAGAAAAAATAAAATAAAATATATCTTTAGTTCAAAATATGTGCCATGTTATGAAAAAACTGTTCTTATGTAACAATATCTATAAAATGGTATAAGTTAAATAATAAATCATTTTTGTGTAATATAAAAGTGACTAAAAAAATTTAGGGAAAAAAGTTAACACGCAAGTATACTTTTTTCCCATTTATTAATATAAATCTTGCAATCCTTTTCCTTGCTTGGGGCTGACATATTCGGTTTATAGTAATAGTAACAACACACAAAAAAAGAGAAATATTTCACCAAAACATTCATAGACAATTTCTTCATCAAATTTGCTGTACCATGTAGTCAAGGGTTAAAAACATTTTTAACCAAAAAGTGACATTATAACAATGTACTGCGCATCATTTTCTCTTGTTACAAAAGCGTCCCTCTAAGAGGTCGACTATATTCATAAAGATAAATATCTATTTTTCCTACTGCATTGTACATTGAGCGGCACCTGTTTATCGAAACCGCCCCTCACTCTTCTCTATCGATGTATTTTTCCTAAGGTAGACGTTATTCGAAGAGATAAGCGGAGACGAAAATGCAGACAGGCGGGAAATGCGATCGCCTCTAGACATTGACAAGATGCCCTCCCTTTGTTTACTAGGCCAAAAAATGTCTTGATGTTTTATGAAAGGCATAAAATGACGGGAAAATCTTTTGTACACTCTTTGAGCTATAAAATAACCAAAGCGGATATGAGCAAAGATCATTTTCAGACGCCATTGTTGGGTTTGGATGGTGGGAAAAATTGTTCAGGCAGTTTGACTATTAAATTGATATTTTGGAGAAGGGGGATTCTGTTCCGCAAAACTTTATGGTTTGAAAACAATTATTACTTTGAAAGACGGCAAAATGTTTTTTTATTACTATTATTTTGCCTGTAATTGATTCTAAGCCTATTTTGAATTGTCTCACATTTAAAATATTATGGTGCATAATATTGCGTTAAATTTATCATATTCTAACGTTTACTTATTTAATATAACTACATGTAATTCTAGATTAAATATTATTACGTAGCACTCATATATTTACTTGACGTTAAATTTGACTCGATTGAACAGTAAATAATTAAATGTAATATATCCCTTTAAGACCCGAATTATTTTTATCTTCAAATATTAAATTCTTCTGGTTATTAATACTATATGTACCCCAATGACATTGGAAAAAATAATACAAAAATTCCCTTTCCACCCCACCCACCCCGGAATGTAGAAGGTACACGCACGATCGTGAGGGTTGGGCGTTATCTGTGAAACAGGTCACCCATGAAATTTGACGAGTTATACATTTTTAGCTCTAAGTTGATAGAAGAAACAATCTTAATTCAACTAAAATTGTTAAAAATAAGGAAATTATTGATGAAAATTA
>BMAV01027528.1:133479-224749 GCA_019973955.1 Trichonephila inaurata madagascariensis | reverse complement strand
TTCTCTTGATGGATCAGACATACGACCCCGAAATGGAGTTCAATAACAATGCTAAGTGGGATTAAAGCCATAGAAACGACAACAGTCGAGAAAGCACATCAATAGTTTAGAGAAGGAAAAAAATGAAGTCGAGTTATGCGCATGTTAGGATTGGGTGAATGTGATCAGTGTGTCAGTGATGTGATGCGTGACCTTGGATGGCTTGAGTGCAGGGTGGGCCAAATAGGTCAGGCATCACATTTGATTTGGAATAAGATTTCGATTCGCGAGATCACAAAAGCTTAGCGTTTCTTTTTTTTATTTATTTTTTTTTTTTATTTTTGTCGGGTGTTCTTTCTCGAACTGTGCCCTGTTTGTGCACCATCATTTTTAGTGTCTTAAAATTAAGTTCGTTCTTCAAGAAAAAGAAATTTGCGTTAAAATAATTTAATTGAGTAATGATGATGCTTGTATCATGTTTATATGTATAAACTAAAGTTATTCAAATACGGTGACAGATACTGCACCTGTCAACGCTTTAATGTGAAATAAGGCTAAAATAAATATTTTGTTCTGAAAATATGATTGAAGTGTAACATTATACATCACCAGTGGCGCACACAAGGGGGGGAGGTCCTGGTGGTCCAGACCCCCCCAAAGCTCTTGATTTTTTTCCGATTGGTTATAATTCTAAGTACATAATACGTAAAATTTAATTAAATATTTATTACTAATGATGAATTTTATTAATTAATGCTACTTATTTATTCAATAATTAGTTTTTTACTGTGTTTTGTTCATGAAAATCGACAAAATCAAAAATAGCATGATACAAGACTGGTGAACTTTCAACCCCGGACCCCCTCCCCCTTGAAAAATTCCTGTGTGCGCTACTGTACATCACCATCTAAAGAATTTTTCGGTTATGTTTTGTTGGTTAATATTTAATACTCCCCCGATTCAAACTCTCAAAAACAAATTATAACTCTCTATTTACATTACTATAATTTGAAAAAAGAAACAAATATTTTAAAGTTATCACATACAATGTCAAACTTTTTTTCCCCTACGCCACACTATGATTTACAGTATCGTAGATGTTGTTTCGTTATTCATGGCCAATATTTGGACTTTTTCCAGTTTTTATTTGATTACTAAAATATGTGAATCAAAAAAACTTTAATAACTTTTAATAATTTTATGAAACTGCAGTTTTTATGTTACATATTTTCTAGCCTTTTTAGAAGAAACGCTCAAAAAAGAATTTTAAGAAATCATATGAGAGAAAATTTTGAAAAATTAATTTCTTATTTACATCACCTCATTGTTTACTTTTAATTATATTAAAGATATAATAAAATAAATACATGATTAGGTTTTATGATATCTAACGATATTCATTAAAAAATCATCACGTGAGTTACCATCTAAGCTTCCAATTATTCTTAAGTTCCAAAAGTGCTAGAAATATTATTTAGCTTTTATTGTGGCAATGATATAGCATTTCGACTTTTATTTTCCCTTTTAATTTGTGAATTTGGTGCTAATGTTTCAGTTTTCGATAGTTAACTTAATAGGATATATTTGTTATAAAAACTATATTTCCTTACCATAACTTGTGTTAAGTATATTATGGCGTATATTCGATTTTTTATCACAATAAAAAACTGACATATAAATTTTCTGGAGATATAATTTACGTTAAAAAAATAATTTAAAACTATCTATGCATTTCCTTATTTTTACAAACAATAATAAAAAAACGGTAACTTAATGAAGGGATTAATGAATTAAAATTAGAATAATCTATCTTTTCCTTCAAAAAACATCTGTAGCTTTAGTTGTATTTCATAATAAAAACTAAAAAGATCTTTAGATCATCAATATAAGAATTAAAAATGATTTTATGCCAGGAGTTAAATTTTATTAATCACATACATGTACAGTTCCCGATTAATTAATCACCTAAACCACTCTATTAAATTTATAAAAAATCGATAAAAATTTCCTATTATAGAAGGATGAACAGTGAGTGTATCTTACACATATCTTATTAATCTAAAACTCTCCTTCTATCCTATCTTATGTTGTTATTGTGTCCTTAGTAAATTACATGCCAGTCTATTTTATAACATGAAGACAGCGGACTCTTTCTCTATAGCCTGGTGATGATGGGAGTTAAACTCTTAACAAAGATATTGTCATTCCCAGATCCGTTATATGATGGGTACTCAATGGATTAGCCCACGACATGCTTCGTGGGGGGTGAGGTGGTAACACAAAAGAAGGAAGGTCGGCTGGTTTTTCCTATTAAAACAAGAGGTAGTAGTATGGGTTATCTTTAAAAAGAGTTGCCCCAGATGGGAGAAGGGAGAAAAAAGTTTAATATCATCCATGTTTTTAAGTATTTGCAATGTTAAATTTTAATGAGATGTGACATAATTGATGTATCAGAACATGTGTTCGATAAAATATGTTTTAAAATGAGAAACTGTAGTTCATTATGTATTTGTCATTTATTGATTGGTTGGTTAATGTTTTTGATAATGTGTTTTTTGTGTCTGTTAAATGTCAAATTGTTTAATTATCATGCAACATATTGTAGGCATGTTTCCATTTATTCTCATTATGAATGGACAGATATAGCCCTCTTCCCTCCATTTTCTTGATATCTTGAAACTGATATAATTTTGCTTCTAAATGTGAACGGAAACTTAAAATAAAACAGGAAATTTTCTTACTTTTAACTAAATATATAAATTTTTAATATTTTTAATGTAAATCAATTTAACATATTATTAGCTATCTTTAGCTTTTATCTGTTCGATTCTCTCGCTGAAGGTATCTATCAACGTTCGAAATCGGGACATTGCAGAAGTGTATTAACTAATATTATTTTAATATTTAGTGTCACTTAGATTAGAATACACGTATAAAATTGTTATCAGGATGTTACAATATTTTTGTGAACAATGAATATAGAATTGCCTATTTTCAAAATATTCTCCTTTTATGAAAAATGCTTATATAATAATAATACTTAGCATATGTATAGCTAAGACTTTTCCAGAGGGCCTGAACTAGAATTTTTAAAAAATTCACATTTTTTTCCGAATTACTATCAATTAAAATAATAATTGATGCTTTTTTGCTAAATATTTTTACTCTGATGTATTAAGAGTAATATACTTCAATATACAAAATGCCACTTCTAAATATTTTTTTCAAAATCTTTGTTCAGATTCTGTACAGAGGTCTGAGCTATGTATAGGCAAATTATTATTATTATAGAAACATTTTTCATATATGGAGTATGTTTTGAAAATTGGTAATTCTGCGCTTATTGTTTGCCAAAATATCACATATTGTACATATATTTTATTGTAATAATATTCTTAAAACAGTTTTATGCGTGCATTCTAATCTAATAGTTACTAAATGTTAAAAAAAATACTTGTTTGTACGCTTTTGCAAAATCACGATTCCGAACGTAGTCGGATACCTGAAATTAATATTCGTTGAACCTAATATAGAAATAAAACTATCATTTATACATAATCTCAGAACCCATAATATATATAAACAGAAATACAACAAATACTAGCGACCTTTAACTTAGCTATTTAAAACAAATGATAACAATGTGTTTGTAACAAAGAATGCTTGAAATGTTAACTGAAGCAACTTGAAAAGTACACTCTCTTCAATTTGCAAAAACACATTTTTTTTTTTTGATTAATTTTAATTTAATTTTTGATTAGGTAATTCTTATTTAAAAAAAATACAAAAGTTTAAACTAAATTCTTAATGATATCTATGTTTGTATCTCCATTGTAATCAAATCCAAAAATCTCATTTAAAAAATTATTTTAACTTAGAGAATAGTTTTTATGAGTTTGATATCACTATGTGTGTTGTTTTAAATTAATACGCCTATATTTTCAAATTTATTTCTATTTATATTTTATACTTATAATTTACGTCGCTGTGAGCTATTTATTTATTAATTTTCTTTAATTTATTATTTTCCCTTTCCTAATGATCTATGTCTGTACACCTTTATAACATAAGAAAACATGCACCAAAGTGTTATCCAAATGGGATGAAAATTAGTAGATGAGATGTACATGTAATGAAAAAGAAAACTACTAATATTACAGGTATTATGTGCACTTTATTTAGGATATAAAGCTACAAGAGCAAAATATTAATAATGTGTTGCCCCACTTCTGGCCTTGATATAAACTGTTATTCGGTTGGACAATTGACTTGTAGAATTGGTGGAACTCTTCCGCAAATTGCTGACTACACACACTCCAATCCGTGAGTTAGATCGACGCGATCCAGGGACGTTAGAGATGTTTGACAAATGAGCCAATCACAGCAGTGTTGAAAAATCACAAAGGTAAGCAGTAGAAAGACCTGCCTTGTGTGCTCGTGTGTCAAACGTAAGCCCAAGCATGAAAATATACAGGGAGTAGAATCTCGTCAGTTATGTTTTTTTAATTTAATGCTTTTAATGTAATACATAACCAACATTATCACAATCAAAGGTCAAATTTAAAAACCTATGTTTTATAGCTTTTAAGCCTTAATAAGTTATAAGAATTACTTATCTTTGTGTCATTTAAGGGGAAAAAAACGATAAATTATCGAAGATATTTTTAAATCATGAGATCTTCAGGTTCGATGAAAGATTTCCATCTTTGAAATATTTCCCTCCGTAAATTTATCATTTAATATAGCATATATACGTTTGCATTAAAGCAAAAGTATCCTATATATAACAAGCTTTTTTTTTTAGTTTTAAATGTGTGTAGTATTTGCAACAGTTTTGAAATGAAATGGACTGATTGTAGTTAGTATATTGTACGTCGTAGAAGTTCTTATTTTTAAACTAGTCTGCGTTGTTTTTAAATAAAAGAAGAAAACAGGAAGATAAAGGAAATTAAATATTTGAATTCAATACAGACTTCAAAATGGTCTATACCAGCAACATGTGGTTAATGATAGTGGTTATTTGATGGAGAAGTTGGCTCAATATTTCTCAATAGCCATTACAATTCCTTTCGAACGAAATCTGTAATCAAGGATTGCAAAAGACAATAGCATCCTTAGCCTCCAATTTCGACCAATCATCCCTAAATGGAACTTGCTTTGTGGACAAGATATTGCACATTCCTGGGAAATCGTCAAATTCAGACTTGCCTTTAAGACTGCATCCAATGAAAGACGTTCAATAATGAATGGGAATGTCAAGAACCACGGCCTGCCCAATCACAATCCTGAATGGTTTGGTTCGAACTATTCAAAAGACCGAGTCATCTGCCTGTGTGTGGTCAAATTGAAAGCTTTTCATTCCATTTAAATCTGAAGCGGAATAAAGGAAGCTGTTCTGGTAACAAAGCATGATCAAATATATCCATCAAATTATTCCTCTATAAAGTTCATTAATAGAAAACTAATATTATATTTATGTTTTAAATAGTATAATTATGATGAGAAATTAGGTAAAAATTTTCATTTTATTTTCATGTAATCGAAAACTTTTTCATTATAAAAACAATTAGTATAGCACTTTTTTTTTCTTTTATATATTTAGCATCACTCGTTCGGAATCTTTTTCCCCCTTCTTCACTGGTATACTCTTGATTTTATAAGGGTTGCCCAAATGAAGTGGACAAATTCAATAAAAGGAATGATTTTATTGGAAATCAACAGAAACCGCTCTGGGGGATTGTAACACAGTTCCCATCGTTTCGGAAACAGGTTTGTGTCTACACTCTAGGAAAAGCGTAGTTGATTCTTGAGGAAGTTAACTTCCTTCATGCCATCGTCCAAATAGAAACGTAATACCGTCATAAGTAGCTTAAAAACGTGGAAGTCGCAAGGTGACAAGTCCAGACTGTACGGTGGGTGTTCTAACATTTCTCAAAGGATTTTTTTTAATGTTGCCTTGGTTTCATGAAAGACGTGAAGGCGAATATAATCATGAAGTGCCCTTCTCAAAAACTTTTACTTCAACTGTTCCAAGACGTTCAACCTAAACAATACTCGCCATAGACTGCCACTATTCGTCGATAGATATCCGCATTAATTTAACCTCCTGCAATCAGAAAAATACTACCGTACGTTGTTCCGATCACGGCTCATCCTTATATGGCACGACTTTACTTTCGATTAAATTCCTCTACTCCTAACAAGTTTCATTGTTAAACATCGTATGCGGTGTACACTTCCTACAGTCCTTCGTGTCCCTGTTTGGTGGCTTTGCTGGCACTCATTCTGACACAATCACATAAGTCCACTTTTCATTTGGGCAACCCTTATATTTTCAGTATTAATTTTAATTTCTGACCATTTTTTACCCTACCTTATCATAACTAAAATATAATGCTTTTATCGCTTTGTCAGTGTGTGTGTGTATGTGTGTTCATGTGTGTGTATGTGTGAGAGGGAGAGAGAGATTCTTGAAATCTATATTCAATAATACCCTTACGAGTTTCTTAAAATAAACTATTCTACTTGACACAATATTTTATACGGATTCTAAGCATGAAATATTCTCAAACAATGTAATTAAGAATTTAATTACGAAATTTAACTGTTGATTGAATAGCATTTGGAAGTTTTATTCATTCTATATGAAATAATCCCACCTCTACGCTTAATATTACTTAGAATACTGCTATTATTCAATTTTATAGTAAGACATTTGAAGGAAAAGTTTCTTAGAAAAGAAAAACCCTTAATGCAGTAATTTTAAAAATTTTCTCTTTGAGTATTTTCTCACGTAAATTTAATAATAAAATAAAATATAAGACTTATAAAAAATTGAATTTATGTTTCTTTTATAAAATATTAAAAAGATTTTATCACTACTAATTCCTTTATTTCTAATCCTTTTCAGTTTTTATTGAATTGATCCTTTTATGAATATTTAATATTTGTTTACAATAAATTACAGTTAATTTTTGTTTTTATTACGAGTTTTGAGGATTTGCAATATAAAAAAATAAATTATGTTTACCTCCTTACATCAATAAGCTAATATAGACTTATGATACTTTTCTATAAAAGCTAATACTTGATCCTTTTCAGCAACTTTCCATTCATCTAATTTCATAAACAGTTCGCTGCTGGTTATTAAATAACATCAAAAACATATCCACAAATAAGTTACAGCAGTAAGCAACGATTTTTACTTAAGAGACATAATAGCACAATTTTAAGTCCTAACACTTCACAAAAAATCATCAAATATCGAAATTCCTTTAGAATAAAGTAAAATTTTACAAAGTTTCTTAGCTAAAAACAATTCAATATCTCTTTGAAGGAATCTTTAATAACATCAGTTCTTTTCGTTTTTCAACACTTAGACTAATAACTGTGCCTACGTGTCAACACCATCAAACGTCGATTTCAGTTGTGGCAAATTAGTCTCAGTCTTGGTTTCAAATACGACAGCCTCCCACGCGACTTCTCAATTGCAAATTACATTCCACCGTGTCTCCTCTCCCTTCAGAATACCTCAGACGAACAATGGCAGCCCTCCCCTGTCACACTTTTTTTCACTTCCTTGCCATCCCCTTTCCCATCCGATTCGACATGCTGCCCAAATTGTCAAACCCATTCTCTTTTCTCTGATCCGGATGACTTCCGATTTCTGTCCTCTTAATGGAATGGAGGGGAACCCCTTTCCAGATAGGATAGAAAACTTAATTTACTTCATTGTCAACGCCTTGTTGGATTCCACCAAGTCAATTCAGTCATTGACTGGAAGTCAATTCAGAGCCTGAATCGATGCTAACCCATCTATGGACCGTTGCAATTGCTTAAAGTTGTTGAGTTTTACAGATATCTCACCCTGTTTGTAAATCAAAGATATTTGAAATGTCGAAATCGTTTCTGAAATTTTCCATGCTCTTTCGTCGATATATTTTAATACACTAAATTTTTATACGAAATTACAACAGGAAAACTAAGAATTGTTTTCGACTAATACAGCAAACAACCAAACTAATTACTACTACGTCTAATAACTAAGAACACTTTTTCCAATAAGAGACTGTTCCAGTATCAATATAATACAGAGAGCAGCATACATTAATTTTCTATTCGTTTTATTTCAATAAGTTCACTTTTTCGTACACAAAACGCCATATTTCTCTTGTTTTATTTAATGTTCAATTTGATAAAATGTATACAATGTTGCAGAATTATTAAATTTTTAAGAATTTTAACATACCATGAATACAAATGAGAATTTGCATCAGAATCACATGAATTTCTAAGTATTTTTGTATAAGAAATAATTTTTGGAATTTAAATACAGCTATTTATATAACAAGATAGATTTATGAAAATGGACTCGAATTCAGAGATTTTTCTCAAGTACCAAAGTGCCACATCATTAAAAATTTATCTTGTTTTTTAAATTTGTAACCATTTATTATATTGCATTCTTAAGACTAAGCAGTTTTATTCTTTAGCTTATTAAACATAAAAGATGAAGCACAGATTGTAATGCAACAAATATTGCCTTAAATATAAATGGATGGCACATTAAAATAAGCTTCTTTGAGATAAAATATAAAACACGGAAACTTTTTTCTAGAAAATTCTTCTTGTGATTTAGTCTTATACTTTAAAATAACATTTGGTGAGAAAAACTTTAAATAAATAACCTTCTGAAATTTTAACATTAGAACAAACTCTAGAAAATTTTAAGACTAGAATTTTGTCACAGAATAAACCATTAATACTTTGATGTCTTACAAAATTAATTTTTTAAAAATTATCATTTTTTTAGACATTTTTTTTTATTAAAAGAAAAACCTGTTACCTGAACATATTTATAATTTTTAAATTTAATTCAAGTAACCATATTCTTCTATTCTGTTTTAACTAAATTTGTTCAAATTAAAAGTGATGTCAACACACACAAAAAAAAATTATTTGTTTCGTATATTTTCTTCATTTTAGAATTCTGCTAATTTAATATACACTGACATACCAAGCTCTATGAAAGACGTAGCTGTGAAGTTTTTGCACTCATACTGATTTTCTCGCTTCAATTTAGTCGTGAAATTAGAATAAACTAAACTCAAAGGCGCAATAGCCCATGAGGGCCAAGGCTTACTATGCCGATCTCAGTATATGCGACTATTGGGAGCTGAAATGCATGAGCAGATGTCCCGATCAGGTGGTCAGTCTGAAGCCAAAGCCCCAATGTTTAGACTCCAAGCAAGTTTGGTACTCATTTATCGACCCACTGAAGGCATAAAACTTTGAGTCGACCTTGCCCAGCCCGAGGATGAAATTCGAATACTTTTCTAAAATATCAAAATTATTTTCTGGGGAATAATTTCATACTTAATTTAAAATTTCCTGACTGTTTCAAAAACCATGACCTTACGAACTTTTAACCTTCGTCAGTCCTTGATGTTTCAAAATTGTAAAGCTTAATATTATCTCTGTAAGAAAGGAGGTAGAAACTAAATGGGACTTTTATGCAAAATTCTCAAATCGCACAATTCAGAAGTGGCTTTAAAAATGAGTCTTTTTAATGAAGTTTTGCTTCTTATGTGTGCAAAGAATCTTATTCGAATGCACATTTTCCACGAAACAGTTTTTTTTAAAAAATGTGCATTCTGTAGCTCATGTTAGTTCTAAGCGAAATAATGAGTGATATTTTAAAGGAAGAAGTATCATCTTCAAAATTTTATTTAACATTGTTTTACTCTAATTTCTTATTTTATAGATCAGTTTACAAGGTCAACGGGCAAAATCGATATTTTCCGATGTCCATCTTAATTAAGTAACATGCAAAAAGTGATTACATAAAATATATTTCTCCTTGTGCATGTGTTCAAACCCTATTTTCTCATACTCACATGATGTCATAATTTTATAATGCTGAAAAAGATTATAAAGATCATATACTTTTAAATCGTTTCTCTCTTTCTTCGTAAAAATTGAGACACGAGTAAATTTATTCCCCTTTATACAATATATAAAAGCAATTTTCTGTTACCAATTGATTAACTGATTTACTAGCAGTAGCAATAAAACCCCCATAAATTAAGCAGAAATCTCATCAGAATTTTGACTACTTTTTCACACACATGCCCATATTCATCACTTCACACATTTATTCTCTAACAAGGTTATTAAAGTGGTCAATAAGAATGCATCAATAAAATATTCAAAATGATAAAATAACGCTAAGGCAATTAAAGGTAAGGGATATTTCTTTAGCTTCATAATCGAATAAAACCACACACAATGATTGAGTTAAAAAACTAATAAAAAAGCAAATATTAACTATTCTGTCTTTTAAAAGACATTCCCAAAATTCTCTATTTGATTTCCTTATGCATTTAATTTGAATAAATTTACATGGATCCATAAACTTTCGGGCTTGCTTTTCTTTCCATATTTGCATTCTTATATGCAAATAAGGCATAGCTATTATAATTGCTCTAAACTATCTGAAGAAATGCTTGGTTAAAAGTGGGTCTCTAAAGATTTTTGAAAGGTAATATTTATTGTGAGATCAGAAAGTACTGTTTCTTATATCAAATTGAAATAAATAATGCTATATGAAACGATATTGTGTTATTCATAAGCGACCTTCAAACATCAACTAAAGTCAAAAAGACTTTTGGCATTACAGCTGTTATTAAATACTGATATTAGAAAATCGATGAATGTGGAACCATACTTCGAAAGAAAAGGGTTCTTAAAAGAACTTTCAGCCTAAATCTTTATGTGCTTCAAAGAGCACCCATGTACAAACGTCCGAGCTATAATAAAGTAGCCCTAATAGCAGACAACACGCGATTACGACCTTTGAATGTTCCTGAGGTAATAAATACATACTTACAGAACATGAACGAGCTTATACTTAGTTTAATGTACATTGTTAAAATTGTACATCAACTTAGTTTTGATGTCTAAGTATAATATTATTCTCAATTTTAATCGTTTATTTCTGCGATAGAAAAGGGCAAGCGTTCTGTTCTTTCTTCTTGAATTCTATTTTTAACAATTCACATCGATTTAATATTTTTTTTCTGTTTAATTGACTTAGCCAGAAATATGTATTGTTTGCATTGCGTAATTTTTGATTTAAAAGCCCTTTAATATCGATATGAAGCATTATTCAAACATTTTATTGCATTTCTATTTCAGTGTTGCCAGCTTATAACGTTTTATAACATTAAAATAGCATTTCTCAAACTGTAGGACTCTCCCCCTAGGAGGAGTTCATAACCGTGCGTGGGAAGCGCGAGTATAGAAAAAAGTCGGAAATAAAAGATTATTTTTTAAAAAAATTATTAATTTACTGAAAGGGAGCAAAACACAAAATATTATCCGACATAATAAAAATACATATTGTATTCTGTTCCAATTTAAAAACTAAAAAAGGAAATGTATAACGTAATACTTTTCTTATTATTTAAAAGTATATATATATAAGTTATTTAAAATACCTATTACTTAAAAGTAACTTATGCAAAATTTAATACTTATTTTGACAATTTGTGTGTTTATAATAAAGGTCACATAGTAGCTTTAGTCTTAAAGTACATTATTATTGCATTCAATACATTTTTATTGTATGAGGGAGGGGGCGATGAAAATTATGATTAAAAGTTGGGTCGCAAATACTGAAAGTTTGAGAAGCACTGAAGTAAAATATTTATAAAACTTACAAGTGAAAATCTGCATTATGTTGCTATATTTTATTAAAAAAAAACTTCTGCACTCAAAAATATTTAGAAATTCTTTTTATTTTATGTTTGATTTATTTTATTTTATCAATACAATAAAAAGTCGTCTTACGATTTTTTTTTCCTTTGATCAATGAAACTTGCATTACAATTTGTACAAATGTAAAACACGAAACAAAAATCAATGTAAAGTAAATTTCTGAAGTTTTTAAAATTTTAAAAATAACACGAATTTCGTGGGAATTTTACTTGAAAAAAGCATCAAACAATTTTAAATTGTTTGGGCATTGAATTAAAATAAATCACTTTAATTTCGAGTGAACTTTGTTCCAGAGAAAAAAATTAATAGCCTGTTCAATGTTATCGGGATTCTGAATTTAAATATATACTTCATTTTTATTGCTCTGTAACATGCTCTTATTAGAATATTAACTTTATGTAGTATATTGTTATCACTGAGAGACTGTATGAGAATGACTGTAAGTCATACACACAACAGTTTGACTGAATCACCTATCAAATTCATAGAATTGTTTTCATAACTTTATTACACACTTTAGCTCATGCTCTACAATTAGAGTTAACAAACTGGTACCAAAGAAAACAATTGAACGATGCTACAAGAACAGTGAAATACCAAATTTACCTTGGAGCTGCTAGATAGAGCAAGTTTCTGAAGTGTGTTGAATATATATACACTGTATGTGCAAACTGTGCGGGATATCTTTATGCTTTTTGAAAACCAACAAAACTTACTCAGAAATTTCCATTTTATGTAGCATGTGTAGTCGGACTATATGGATTTTAACATCTTAACCAGAGTTACCTAAAGGTAACACTCTCTATTTCTTATAGTTTCTTCGCAAATAATAAACAAAATCAAAATCCAGAAATGCATGAATTTTATTATACCGTATTTGCTCGAATCTAAGCTGCACAAATTTTCTAATGTTAATGCAACTGAAAACCGGATGCGGCTTAGAATCGAAGGCAGAACATTTGTTGAATGGGGGAAATTGAACTTCTACCCCTTTCAAAAGGAAAAATGTAACCGTCCATTCTGGCTACTTGTATCAATAACTTATACAATTCCGTAGTTTAACTCCAAAACTAAGTCTATCCTAAATATCGTTATCTGCTCGTATTTAGGAAATTTTTTTCGTATACGCTTTCTTTTAATCACTTAACATTAAAGATATCAATAATATTACCAAGATGAGTTCACTAGACGTAAGTATGAAAAGAGAGGCAATTCTATGTGCAGAAAAAAAAATGGAAACAGGGCACGACTACAGAGCATTTGACACGAATGAAACAAATATAGGTAATCAAAATGGTATAATTTTTGCTTGCAAATGTTCAACAGTCTTTAATATTTATTTTACATTCTTCTATGATACATTCTTTTAAAAAAAAAATGTTGTATTAAAATGCATTGAAGGCCACGGAAGACGACACCGTGTGGGAAAATGGCGACGCCGGCACCAATTCAGAATTCAGTAGTTACAATGGGAGAGACGAATCTTTTTCGAAACGTGATACTGATGTTTAGAGTAATTAAATGTTCTGGAATGTATTTGAAATTTTTAAATACTGCGGAAAAATAAGTAAACTATTAACTATTGATTATTTCTCATTAATTTTTTTTTTCATTTCTTAAATATCGGATATTGATGAATCTTTAACACATTTTTTTTATTTTTTCTCTCTATTTAGAACCGATGACAACATTTTTTCATAAAAACATTTTGAGAATTGGGGATGTGGCTTAGAATCAATGGTGACTTAGATTCGAATAAACACGACCTTATCATTTTATTTTTATTTTTTGTCATCGATTTGAATCCAGTGCTTCTCAAACCTTCAATATATGCGACCCACTATTCAATCATCATTTTCATAGCACCCCCTCCATACAACAATGTATTGAATTCAGTAATACTATACTTTGACACTATACAATGTGACTTTAACCTCCTATGTGCCACCGACGTATATAAACGTCTCGTTCAGCAAAAGCATTAATTTTATGGACGTATATATACGTCTTTCCGAAGTACGATCTTTTCTGTGCAGTGATATCTATAAAATTATTCCGAAGGCTTTAGAATCCAATAAAAAGACCTTGACGGTGTTTGCGAAGGATTTGCTTATTTATTTCTTTTCTCCTCCCCTTCAAAAAAACATCAAAATACGCTCGTCTACTTGGTAAGCGGAGGCATTGGGAAGTGAATCGCGTAACTTTTAATCAGCAGTAAAGGAATTAATTATAAACCGTATAAATTATCAAGATAATTGTTAATACACAAGCCCATAGGGTCACTGATAATTATCAAACTTGTTCTTAACTTAATATTGTTAAATTAATAATAAATATATACATTGTACAGTATTGATACATTTATAAGTGTATTATATAAGTGTAAATGTGTATTCTATATTTTATTTTATCAGAAAGTATTTTGTTTGTTTACTTTCAGTAAATTAATAATTTTTGAAATAACATTTTGTTTTCGACTTTTCAATAGGCTCGCGCCCCTCTCGAAGAGTTATCACGCTCCCCAAGAGGGGCGCACCCCACAGTGTGAGAAACGCTGACTTGAACCTAAAAAGAGGAAAATAAGTCTAAGTTCATGAGTAACAGAGAGAATATGAATTTCTAGTGATATTTACTTCAGAAAAACACAGTCAAATTTTCAATTATTTTGTATCAAACTATTTAATTTATTCGGTTAATGCTCATTTGAATATAAAAATTTTCTTCAAAGGTTTCATATTTCAGCTACTTGTAGTTAAACCTTAAAAAAAAATAGTTTATATTATAACAATGGACCCTTTTTATTTCACAGATAAGTCGTAGGTTTTTTTTGTCTATCGATATCAATTCAATAAGACTTAGATTTTCAGCCTTACACAAATTTTGGAAATAGAACTATCGGAGAAATAAAAAAGAATTGAGCCATTTCTTTCATAGAAAAGTGAGTCGTGCAATTTATAGGTTTCAAATTGCTCTCCGCGTCTTTCCACATTTTTCCAATTTAGGTTAAAGAAACGGAGCACAAGTACTTTTCCAACTTTTATAAAAAATAATTTTGAAAAATGGAAGTTTGAAAATGACAGTTTTAAGGGTTATATCTCGATTTGGGTAGCTCGAAACAGCCACTTTTTGAAGAATGAGGTGACCAGTGAAAAGATAAATGCGTTTTCGATAACACTTTTGAAAAATCTCTCCAAGTTTTATTTTTTCACAACTCTTTGCCTGCCGCTCAGTTAAATCTGGAAAATACGTCCTGCAGCTTCCAAACTGATGATATTCTATTCAAATTTTATGGATGTGCAACGGAATTGAATTTTTAACGTAATTTTTTCTTAATATCATTTTTTATTTTATTTGACATAGGGGAATTATTTTTAAGTAATCATTTTCATATACCTAGTATGAATTACTTTATTATGAAAATTGTCAATAACATGACTCAGTACCCTTTGAAAATTGTTTTCTATTTATGTACTTAAAAAATATATTTTAGCATTTAATATAATGTTTCTGTTCAAGAAAATGATACGAGATGAAATTTTTCACATATTATTCACACAATTTCAAAAATTTACATTTTTTGAAGAAAATTTGAAAAATTTTAATACTTTACTCCTTTTGTAATCATTAATTTTTTACCTGAATATTTTTTTTGCAATATTCTTAAGGATATTCTAAAAAACTTAACGGATTGATTTTACAATATCATAATTAATTATGGAGAAAAAAATAAAATGACGATATGTATGCTAAAATTCAACGAAAAAGCCAATTTCTCTTGCATTAATTTTTTTTAAAGTATTCAATTTGCAGTAAAATCTATCCCTAATTTTGTTACATGATTTATATATAACACAGGGGAAAAAAATTAAAGTGATTGAAGAAAAAAAATTGTGGAAGGAGTAGCATTTTGAATGCACTAATGTATCGAAAAACACAAACTGAGTAAAACCACTTTAAAGTTCATAATTTTGAAACAATAATTACAATAAACTTAAAATACCACTTTAAAACATGAGATATATTACATTAGACCACTTAAGATATATTTTTCTTTAAAATAATTGCTTTTTAATATTTTTTTCAACCCATACATTTTTATAAATTTTCAATTTTTAGGAAGTATTAATTGCACAAGAAAATTCAAGACAAATGTTAAAGAATTTTTTTTTCTGTCATGACAGAAATTTTAATTTTTTCCTTCATGTAATAATGAAGTATTATATTTGTATAAAAAACATATGATGAATGAGAACTGAAATTATTCAATTTTTATTATAAAATGCCTTAATTCAAAAATTTTACATGCATACATTTCACATAGAAACAAATTACATTATTGTAATGCCTCGGTAATACTCTGCTTTATATATTACACTTTCTTTTGTTATAATTATTATTTCTCTTTTTGTAATAAATTTTTGAATCAAAACGCTTTTTTTCTAAAAAGGAGAGGTCATCGAATAGCTTAATTTGTTAATTTACATTTTTCAAATGAAATTTTGTCCAACTTGTAAATTTCCGACATGGAAAAGTGATATACCAATCGAAAGATAATAATACAAAAAATAAGATTAAATAAAAGTGAAAAAGAAGTTCATTCATTTTTGGGGTACCGAGTCGTCTTAGAATAATTTTAGTATAGGTATAGCTATTTTCTATGCGTGTGAATATTTTAAGAAACTTATATTGCTTGATAATCTGTGTCGAAAAAGTACGTCAATCATAAAAGTGTGAACATAAATAGTTAGATTTGTAAAAGAATTTGGTACTTCCGTATTATACAGTCGACCAATGTCAAATCAAAAGACTTCACTAATTGCCTAGATGTGCATCCAGTAGTGAAAAGCTATTTATTTACATGCTCGAACATAGCAATAACGATAACAACATTTGGTGACATTTTTTGAAATGGAGGCGACTTTTGAATGAAATAGGTTGACGGTATAATGGTAAATGCCAAATGTTACTATAAAAAAAAAGAAAATTTTATTCTAAAAAATTTAAAAGTGTAAAAGAAAATTTTATTCTAAAAAATTTAAAAGGGCAAAAAAAAAAAACTTTAAAAAAATTATTGGTTTCTAAAAATGTCAAAAAGCATTAGCTTCATTTTCAATGTATTCATAAGTTCTTTAAATGACAGTACATCTTTTCACAACATGAAGAATCATTTAAGGTTCGTTAAGGTTTTACGTTCGGAACTGGGATTTTAAAAAGGCGCATAAATGGATAATTTTCATGATATTTAGTATCACTTAGATTAGAATACATGTATAAAATTGTTTTAAGGACATTTTGACAAAAACAATTATTTAAATACACTATTTTGGCAAAAAGAATAATCTTTTTTCAAAATGTTCTCTTTCTGTGAAAAATGCTTCTATTATAATAACATTTTGCCTGTCTATAGCTCAGACTTCTCTACAGAGGCTCAACTAGAATGAATTTTTGAAATATATAACTTAGAAGTGGGTTTATCCATGTTTTACGACAACAGAGAGAAGAAATTTTAAGAAAAAAACGCCGATAATTATTTCAATGGGCTATAACTCTGAAAATAATGTGAATTTTTCAAAAATCATAGTTGAGCCTTTGTACAGAGGTCTGAGCTATATACAGGCAAAATATTATTATAATATAAGCGTTTTTCACAAAAGGAGAACATTTTGAAAAAAGGTTATTTTAAGATATTTTTTTGCCAAAATATTGTATTTAAATAATTTTTTTTGTCAAAATGTCCTTAAAACAATTTTACACGTGTATTCTAATCTAAGTGACACTAAATATCATGAAAATTATCCATTTATGCGCTTTTTAAAATCATGGTTCCGAACGTAGTCGGATACGTTAAAAATCAAATTAAAACTCATTTAAAGACGTATTGAAGAAAACAAAAATTTAAAGGAAATTGCGGTATACGAAATACTAACTTCGTCTTTCTTTCTTTTCTTCTTCCTATAAATATTGAAATATTATGTCAAAAAATATTTAACATTGATAAAAAAGTTTTTTTTTTATATTTATTATCTAAAACTTAGCAACAATCGATAAATTTAATTTTATAAATCCGCAAGCTTACTTAATTTGCTCGAAACTTCAAACTTGTTTGAAATTTAAAATGTTGAGAACAATGCGTGAATTTCAAAAAGCTTTGTATAATATTTATTGTACTACGATTTTTTTATATAAAGTTGTAGATTGAATTCTAGAATAACAAACGTTTATTCATCTTTATATAAAACAAATCCAAAAAAAGAAGTATTTCCTTGTTTTAATTTCTTGTCTTTTGTAGCAAAAGGGGTATTATTCTTTCTTCCTTCTTTCCTTCCTCAGTGGCTCGACAGCCCAGGGTGGGCCTTGGTCTTCTCAAGAAGTCTTTTCCAGGCCTACCGTCTTCCTGCTAGTTTTCTCCAATTCTTAGTTCTCAAATCTAAGAGATCTTTTACTAGGTCATCAATCCATCTAAGATTGGTCCTGCCCTTTGTTCGTGTGCCAATTGGTTGAGCATTGGACACATTTTTAGTAGTGCGGTCTTCGTTCATTCTGACAAAGTGACCTGCCCAATTAATTTGTTGTATTTTGATGAAGTTAACAGATGGGTATTATTCTTACCATTTTAAAATTTGAAAAACTAGAAAAATTAACAAAGAGTACATTGAATCATCTCTGTTATATAGCTAGACATACATTTTTTAACATAGAAACTTGATTCCATTTCTTGCTGTAACTAACAATAAACACATATATTACCTTTTCCTCTAAAGCTCGTATTAAAATTTCACATAAATAACTGTGGAAAATTGTGCAAATGAAAATTTAAAAAAATAATACATTTGCATTCGTTTACAAAAAAAATGTCAATTTTGCAAAAGAGAAATAAATGTCTGTGCTAATTTTTTGTAAGCAATAAAAAAACTCGTATTTCAAATTTGAAAAAAAATTCCTAAATACGAGAATACTTTCAAAATCTCACATAAATTGCGGATAACTTTAACCAGATGTACTTAATGCTATGATATGTGGAGCTATTATTTTACTCAAGGTATAGAAGATGAAAAAAACAACAACAATGAACATGTTTATTTTCACTTCCTCAAGAGATTGTGCTAGTTTCATTGTAAATTTGTAAACTCCTTTGAGATATAACTCCATTGTACATATGTAAACAAAACAAAATGAATCATAAGATTAAGTAACATGCTAAGAGGTTATCTTTATACACTCCTAAATGCAATAGTTTTCTCTTTATTCTTAAAGTAAATTCGTAAGTTCATTATGAGCTTTAGTTATGTCATTGTGTAAATATGTTTTTATACTCTTCTGTTAAGTCTGTAGTTCTCCCAGTGCATCCGTATTCATGTCCCAAAGTTGTTTATTGTTAGTTCATGCAGAGATCAGATTAATTGTATTTTCTATATAAAAGTGTAATGTGACTCCGGAGTAGAGTCTAAAAGTGAGATTCATCTTGTAAATTACATTACTTCTTTAAAAGCCATTGTCAAAGCTGTAGTTTATTTAATTTCAGTTATGACGCTTTAAGATAATTTCTAAGAGTGTCTTTTATTTACTACTATTTTCTGATTTATTTATTTACTATTTTTTATGAAGTTACTAAATTATATAATTCATACTTTTCAAGCTAAGAGTCTGTATTTTTAATGGCTAAAAAACTGTTTTTCGATTTATCTAATGTTCTCTTTTGTTCTTTTTAAATAATTGAGAACCATGTTAAGTTTTTCAAAATAAAGCAATATACTTTATAAGACACGTTATATTATCTAATTTTAGATTATAGTTTTATTTAAAGTACACTCAATAAGTATACATACTGTTTTTCTTTCTTTTTTTCTTCTTCTGTATGTAAAATTATACTAATATAGATTTTGAATACAATTTTTACCGTCCATTGCAATAAAAATAGTTTTGAAATATATATATTTAACGTATAAAATTACACGAAATCAACTTAGGACTTTTTAATCGAAATAAAACGCGATCTGGTAAGTCAAAAATAATCTATGTATTTAGTCTTACTGTTACACTTTTATATTAAAGGCTCATAGCAGTGTTATACATACATACATATAATACAGGGAGAAATGAAACGCACAATTTTATGAAAAACAAAAATAGCATAAAAATTATAGTAAAATACCAGAATAATAAATCTCAAATCGAAATCTCCATGGTAAACATAATAATTGAATTAATAAACATACATAGGCTTTACATAACAGGAAGGTCAATAGTGAATATAATTTTTAAGATTCACTATATTTTTTATTCTAGGCAAATATTCCTAAGAGTGCATTCCATAGTTTCAATGAAAATTTATTTCTATGATCAATTTCTCAGTTTTTAAAAAACTAAAAATATTTTAAGCATATAACTTAAAATCTATAAAACATTCCCTAATAATACATTTAAACCTGATAAAATAATACCAACGCTTCAGAGAAATTGAATTAATTTAATAAGAAGGAATTGGCTCTCTTTCCATTTTCAAATAATTTGGTCTTGATTGAAGTAACATAAACGTATTAAATCATTATTAATGTACCGCAATTTTTCTAAACATATGAAAGGGTAAGAGTTAAAATCAAAATTTTAAATAGTAGAATATAGTACAATCGATGATAATACAATCATTTTAAAGTTTTTAACTTTAAAAAAAATTCGTTTTAGTTATAATTTCAGAGCTTAATGTGTAATTGTAATAATTCTATAAAAATCACAAAAACATACTTACTCAGAAATTACTTCTTTTTATGCTTACTAATTTGTGAATTCTCATACAAATTAAATTAAGGCAGTGCTTATCAAACTTTCAATATTTGCGAGCCAATTTTTAATCATAATTTTCATCGAGCGGGCCCCGCCGCCGTACAATAAGAATGTGTTGAATGAAATAATAGTATACTCAGACGCTAAAGTTGCAATACGATCTTAATTATAAACCATACTTATCAAGATAAGTATTAAGTTTTGTATATGCTATACTTTAACTAACAGATAATTTAAGAAAGTTATTTTTAAGTAATATTATAAGTGCTATGTTAGTATAATAGTTAGTAGGATAAGTATTATGTTGTTAGTATTGTTAAATTAATTGTCAAATACATTTTGCAGTACTGATACATTTCTAAGTATTGTATATTATAACAGCATAGATGTATATTTTATTTTTGCAATGTTAGAATGTATATTTTGTTTTGCTTCCTTTAAATTAATAAATTTTTAAGTAATGTTTCATTTTCGATTTTTCTATAAGGTCGTGTCCCCATGAAGTGTTATCACTCCCCCTGAGGGCAACACAGTTTGAGAAATGCTGAATTAAGGAGTTTCTAGAACTAAGTGTATAAAATATTTCTTACTTCTTTATGAAGAAAAGGCTTGCATATTTGAAGGGGAAAAAAAGAAAATATTTATTATTCTTTTAACAATATTAGAGTACAACTTATCAGTTGCATTTTTTATGTATCTTAATGCAAATAGAAAGAAAAATGGACGTTGCTTGTATCACCAACAAAATCTCTCTCAGTATTTTTATAAATAGCATATGATTATAGCTTTTTTTTAAAGTTTGCATTTCAAATATTAAACATTTGTTTATTTTCATTCTTGTTATTAATATAGATATTTCCATCAAATATTTGAGTATTTGTTCCTTTGTCTCTCTTTGAATATGAATAACTTTTTGAGTGGTTTATAATGAAAAATTTCCTAATAGAATGTAGGATATTTGAATATCAGCTAAACATTTTTTTATTCCGATGTTTCTGTTTACATGCATATAGGACATATTGATTTCAAGGATTTTGCTATTATTTATAATTTAAACATCCACACACACAATGCGTTTTTTACTCATTGTTTCTCATCCATTTTTAATAAACAATCGGTATCTTCAATCAAAATTCAAGAATATTTCCGAAAAATGGTGATTGCTTTCCTATTTGTGTACTTTTATATCTGCTTCTATTTGGAGCTTAATTATCTTTTGCTTACAGAAATATAAAATAACGAAATACTTTAGGCAATTGTTTTTCATTTTATTGGAGAAAATGTTTACTAAGTGGATATGAAAGCCAAAAATCCATTGAAATTGCCTGAGTAAATGGAATGTTTTTTTTTAAACATAAGAGCTAAATTGCTTATTTTTTCGATAAAATCTAAAATATTGCTGGATACTTTAAAAGTAAACTAAGTGTGTGTAATTACTAAGTCAAAAATTAATATAATCATTAAAAAAACTACTTTCCTACTATAAATCGTATTTAATAGTAATCAACATAAATACAATTCGCAATGTATTGAACCATTATTTTTGCAAAACTAACCAAATAAAAGTAATTGAAAGCTTGTATACAGAATCAAGATTTTTAAATTTAAGTTTTGTTTATTATAGGAGGCTAAATTTAAATTGAATTTTAAAGTAATTAACTTAAAAATATTTTTTTATCAACAAAATTTCTCTAAAATGGTTTTCTAAGCATTGCCCTTTGGTTCTGTATTTCTTTTTAGACATACATTCCCCATTTATTCAAATTATCAATTTCTATTCTCTCAGAATGTAATACCGTTAGTGTTAGTAGTATTTATATTCTTACATTTAATTAAAACGAGTTTCTTAACTAACATTATTTTTCCAAAAAGTATCATTATTCAATAACATTAACGTTTTAATATTATCTTGGTTTATGTTTTCCTTATATATGTATGCATACAAGTGTGTATCTATCTGCATGCGTGAGCGTGACTGTTTACCTGTGTTTTATTTTATATGCTTGATCTTGTTTCTTCTTGCATTTTGCTTTAGGAATTTTTATTTTTACAAAATGAATTAAGCTTGTTTCTTTCAAAAAATTCACCAGCTTATTCCTTTTCAATCATTTTTGATAATTTATGAACATTAAAAGTCGCATAATATAACAATAAATAATTTAAAACAGTAGAAATCTGGTGAAAAATCATCATTTCTTAGATTTATAAAATAATTGTTTCATCCTTGATTATAATACCTTTTAGTCAGATGAATTTATTATTAAATTAAAAGCTGAGGAATCTCTTAATGTGATCAGTCATTCTGGTTATTTTGGATTCACAACACATCCCTGAAAGTAAATGTAAATTATCCGCTTAGTTTTATTTATATTTATTATAACTGAAAAAAAAATCAAAATTGCCATAAAGTCTAGCGTATAACTCACACTTTTAAAATAAAAAATAAAATCGAAATCTACGGATATGCGTTATAAGCCGGATATAAAAATAGTAGTTTTAAAAATAAAAAAGAAAGATCAGCATAAAACAAAATTAGATTTCTATATGTATCTAAAAATCGTTTGTTTAAAAGAACATACGTAATGAACTTACAGGTTTGTATTTCAAGAAGTATACTATTTTTTCAAAAGCTTAGAATAATACCTCGAATAAAGGACGTAGTAGTAAAAAAAGGGAGCAAATATACCTAAAAATGAAAAAAATAGTAGCTTGAAAGTATAGGCATGTGTTTCATGCCAGATTGTATGGTAATTAAATAGTTCTAAGAAGAAATATTAATACTGTTACATTGTTGAGAACACTTATTCATATTATTTAAAGCGTGGAACTGTATAAGAAAGCTATTACAACTCACAAAAAGTGACAGACTCTCTCTATTTAATTTAAAATAACAAAAAGAAAACCCTCCTTCCAAACTAGCTTCGTCCTTTATTTTATTACATTTTCCATAAAATAACATTTTACAGAACCAGGAAATGAAAAAGCAAATGGAACTGACTCAAACATTTCTAACTGGAAACCCTGTGACACTAAACACCCGCCTCTATGCCTCCATTTCTAAATAAAGCATCGTTTTCGTCCCCAGATGTTCCCAACCCAGACCCCTAGAGGATTCCTGGACTATCAGTACTCTCCCCCTGTGACATAGGCTACCATCTTTCAAAATCCTCACCCAAGCCTCCAACTTAATTCCTCTCTTTTGTTAATATTGCCAAAATGACGGACATTTCGCTGCTTCTGAAGATAAAATCTGTCAGACCGACCCGAAGTCCATGGTCAACTTAAGCCTCCCGTTCGATTTTTATATCGGCGTATTTATTTATTTGATTAGCCTTTGTCCATTCTGCCCCAGGGAATGGTCCCTAGTCTTCCGTTTCATCTGGAGGTTTAATTCTTCCATCTGAGCTTTCGATCAGATTGGATTATTGTTTCTCTCTTACGGCCCGTTGGTTGATAGGGTTCTCGTTTGTTTATTATCGGATTCAATTGAGAGTAGAGCAAATACAGATATATGCGTTTAAGCCCTTATTTAATATTTGGATATTGAAAAAAATGGCTTTTTCTTTATTGATCTGATTTCAAGCTGTGCTTCAGTGCTCATTATTAAAGATAATTTGCCGAATTTTGAGCAATTTTCCGGTAAATCTGGTCTGTCAAGGGAGAAAATAGGAAGATATATTTATTTATATGATATAATAGAGGCAATCTATCTAATCATGCTGTATTTGTTTTAGGTTGGGATTGAGTAATTGTATGATATTTGATCTTTATTTATTGGTGGAAATAATGCGGACTATAGACTTTATATAATACGAATGACTAATCTTAATCTATTGATTATTAAAAGCATTCTACTTAATATATATATAATATATAAAATCTTTCTTTTAGACAACCTTTCACTTATAAATCATTGGTTTATAAACAGTAAGAA
The DNA here is from genome assembly GCA_019973955.1 of Trichonephila inaurata madagascariensis. Taxonomy (NCBI): domain Eukaryota; kingdom Metazoa; phylum Arthropoda; class Arachnida; order Araneae; family Nephilidae; genus Trichonephila; species Trichonephila inaurata. The sequence goes on along the minus strand of BMAV01027528.1, from coordinate 200,277 downwards.
TTTTTTAGCTAGATCATAAGATTAAAGTTTATTAATTGAAATACGTTAAATAATTCGCCATTTAAGTTATAGTTGAAGTGCAATTACTTTTCATTATTCACTAAAACAATTTATATCATAATTTAGCTCAAAAGCTGATTCTGATTGTATCAAGCAAAAAAAAAGCTAATCATTCTAAATTGCTGTATAATCTTATTTATATAAACTATATTAAATGATTCACTTTTAAAATATGGTACGTTAATAAGACAAATTAGCAAATAAAAAATTGCTTTTATTCCACTAAGAATCTGAATATTTTTTTTAGTCAATTAGATCTATTCGTTACTCAAAAAATTGAAATAATGTTATTTAATTTATTTCTATAAGTTAAAATTAAAAGATTCAAATTATGAAAATATTTTGAATTTTCAAAGATTTCCTATATTTTACTTAAATTTGTTCCTCTCCTTTAACGTTATTTCAATTTTCAGATTATGTCTGAAAAGATAAGCAGATAAAAAAAAACTATATTTTAAAAATTAAAATTTCATCACTAATATTTTTGTAAAATTATACTTTTTAAATTAAAATACCCAAATGCAAAAAAAAAAAAAAAAATTATTTGATTTTCTTTGTTTGTTTTCATTCCAAAACTAGTTTTTAAACAGAAAAAAAAAACATTTAATAAATGTAATATAAAAGCATAACGTTTACAATTCCTTGAACAGTTCTGTTGTTTTAATCATATATTGCTATTGTTCTACCATTTTTTAAAATATGGAAGACTTAATTAAAGTATAATTAGTCGGCTACAAAATTAAAATTTGATATTTTAAAGCTTTGTTTTTATATTATTTATTATTCTTAATTCAATATAATTATGAAATCATTGTTTCCTAGAATCTCTCGGAAGATTTATTTATTAAATGAATTATGGAATATATGATTTTGTTATTCTAAAAATTACTGTTTTTATTTTTAAAAAAAATCTGTGAAAATTGAATAAAATAAATTTCAATGATGCTATTTGGTTTATAATGAATATTTAACTCTTTCTAATTAAAAATTTTCATAAATCTCAACCACGATAAAAAAAAAGCCCAGTTTGTAATTGAAACGAATTGAGATAGTATATTACATCTTTAATCTTTGAACAAATACAGAACGTCATTATTTACATTTTAAAAACCTGAAATGAAGAAAAAAAACGTTGTTTTTATTATAAGAAATGCTGTGCTGAAGATAAATTATTTGCAAGAATATTGTAATTTTAAAGTTATTCAAATAGAAACACTTTCCAATAGGTTTATGTTCCTATTCGAAGTTGCTATATTTTTTACTGTTTATATAATATATTTCTATGCCATTTTGCAAACAACCACAGAATATTATGTTACAATACTCAATATTATTTAGTTAACCTTTAAAGGTCCTTTGTTTGTCTTCTAATGATGGCATATTGAAACATTTTTGAGACGGAGATTGATTTAAGAAAGGAAATTCATTTAAATTAATTTGATTTTTAAGACCTTTTTTTGGTGGAAATTAAATCGGTGGAATTACCATCGTCAATTGTTTGCTATTAAATGGCAATAAATCTTATGTTTCTTAGTTCTTTTTTACAGATATCTGTATGAAATTGATATTTTCATAATACTGCAATCTGCTAAAAGGAAGTGCAACATGGATAAAATTTATATATTCATAGATGATTATGAAACTAAGAATTTATACATACACATTATTTAACATGAAATTTATGAAAACAAAGATCAGTCTGTCGTAAATGCCAAAATGCATAAAATATGTTTTGCTTATAGATACAATTCTGTAATATTCAAAAGAATTTGTAAATTAAGTTATCCGACTACGTTCGGAACTGTGATTTTGCAAAAGCGAATAAATGGATAACTTTAATGATATTTAATGTCACTTAGATTAGAATACATGTATACAACTGTTTTAAGGACATTTTGACAAAAATATTTAAATACAATATTTTGGCAAAAAATTAACTTAGAATAATTTTTTTTCCAAATATTCTCCTTTGGCGAAAATGATTCTATTATAATAATATTTTGCCTGTATATAGCTCAGACCTCTTTACAGAGGCTCAACTAGAATGTTTGAAATATATAACTTAGAAGTGGGTTTATCCATGTTTTACGGCAACAGAGGGGAGCAATTTTAAGAAAAAAACGCCGATAATTATTTCAAATGGTTGTAACTCTGAAAATAATGTGAATTTTTCAAAAATCATAGTTGAGCCTCTGTAAAGAGGTCTGAACTATTTACAGGCAAAATATTATTATAACAGAATCATTTTTCACAAAAGGAGAACATTTGGAAAAAAAATTATTCTAAGTTAATTTTTTGCCATAATATTGTATTTAAATAAATCTTTTTTGTCAAAATATCCTTAAAACAATTTTATACATGTATTCTCTAATCTAAGTGACACTAAATATCATGAAAATTATCCATTTATATGCTTTTTTAAAATCACGGTTCTGAACGTAGTCGGATACCTTAAATAGAGAAAAATGCTGCAGAGATTAGATTGATGAAGGTGGTGGTAAGTATAATTTTGATAGACTTATATATACAGGATTAAATAAAACACATATTTTCAGTGACAAATAAAAAAAAATAAAAAGCATTTTTTTTTGTTTTGTTTTTTTGAATTTTTGGTGCGTTTTTTCTATTTAAAGTTGAGCTATGTTGTGTAATGTTCATTTCGAAAAAAAAAAAAAATAGATTTTTAACCAACCGCAGAACACATACAAAAATTTTTCTGATTCGATGCACACATAATTACATTTTTACCTTTAAAAAAACCTATACCCACAGTTCTAAACCAGTCGTTTTGCATGAATGATAAGAGAAGTATGTTTACTGATTCGCACTACAATCACATCTTTCTATTTGGAAATCTTGCTTGGGTAAATCTAAGGAATGTTTTTGAAATGGATCTTATTTTAAGGAAATTAAAGACAAGGTTTATTGCACAGATGAGCGACTCATTTACCACTAGGTGACCAATGAGTGGAGAGGTCTCTAAGGGAATCACACGCATCACAAAATTTCCCACTGATTGTTTACGCATTCTCTGTGTTTTCTGCCCTTTGGGGCGTGTATGATATACGCCCCATCAATTTCAGTTTTCAAATGAGTGATTTTTCTCAGAAGCAGGAATGTTTTTAAATCATGGTTGATCTATTTCATTTACCCATTTCCTCCCACTTGTAAGCAATACAAAAAAAAAAAAAAAAATCTCAATAGAATCAACGGCTTTTGCAAAAAGTGTCTGCGTCATAATTCTAAGTAATGAAATCTTGGAAGAATGTGACGTATCCCTACATGCAGTGGCATAACGGAGAATATTAAAACATAGATTCTCAACGTGAGCGTTTGAGGCTTTCAGGGAGCAGTGAAAGACCCAGGGAAGATTAGGGGGCGTTGAGATGGCACGGAGGGGCTTCGGCAGATTAACCAAATATAGTCTAAAAAGACTAAAAAGCACGCTGATTATATACTAACAGAAGTAAACTTTAATACTGGTTACCTTATGTTGATTGCACGTATTTAAATCGTTTCTATCACGTGTACGAAAATTCACATATTTCGATAGTTCGGGAAATGAATGAAAAACTTAAAGATTTGCATTACATTTAAACCAACATTAAACTGAATGATATAATAAATTTTAATTTCTGTAGTGTACGTGCTGTCTTTGTCTTTGAGCAATAGAAAAAATGCTTCGTCCACAGCATTTCATAACGTAAATTATCGAAGAAATTTTATTAAGCACGTTAACCAGGAATTAATGTGTGATTCTTTAAAGGCTTAAACGGTCAATTTTTATTTTTATTTTGAAAGCAATAGTTTATTGTGAATTACTTCATATCATCAAAACCTTCTTTCAAAAGCGTTTTTATAACAGGTAAGCTAAAAATTCCACTCTTTTAAATAAAGAAGAAATTCAATAGCGTTTCAATTCCAACAATATCCTACCTAAAACTAAAATATATAATATTACACATTTAAATATATTTGTGGCATTAGCTATTTCAGATTCGCAGGTAAAAAAAATTGAGGGCTTTAGAAAACAAATTAAATTTAAAAAAATGTTATATTATCAATAGAATATTATATATTTTAAAATTAATTCTTGTTTTCACCATGATTTATGTACGCTCTTATTTCTCTTGAGTGGGAGGGGGTGGTATCGATATATTCACTAGAAAAGGGGGCACTAGTTCAAAAAAGGTTGGGAACCTATGTATTAGCCCCCCCCCCCCCGAGGTTTTGGGACCAAAGCCAGATATTACAAAGGATTGCAAAACCATAACCTTTCGAGCCCCGCGATACGGTGTTTGAAGTGGTATACATTACGCCACTGTCTACATATAGATTTGTTATTGTTTCTCCGCTGATGAATTTCCCTGAATATTACAAGGTTTTCCTTGATGATATACTATAAAAAATTTTTGTTTGTTTAGATCTATTGTGTTGAATGTTTCTTTTTTCTACCTTATTCAAACGAACCACCCAATGTATATTTTAATTGTAGGTTACGACCAAATGAGGAATTGTATACATAGGCTATCTCCACAAATTCCTACATCATATAAAGAAAAGATGTTGAACTTCAACAGATTAAACACTCACCAGTCAATCACACGATGTCAGAATCTAGAGAACTCAATATATCGGAACATGATCAAAACACAAAAGAAATATCTGTTCAAATACGTTTACTTAAATGAAATTCTAGATTCTTGACGTTTTGCACAATTCAATTTCTTAAAATTTTCTATAAAATAATTTTTAAAGGTTTAAAAATTTACTCTTTGTGTACTTACGTTCTAGTGCAAGAATGTCAAATCCACGGTCCACGACGAACATTTTTGTGTGACCTGGCCAATATATCGACACACGACTATATATAACAAAATAAAAAAAAATTCTCCCAAAATTGGAAAGGTAGTTGCAGAGAAGAGATATCAGGTATTAAGACGCAAACATTAAATTGTTCTTGTTCTTTTACATACGTTTATTATAAAGCATTATTCGAAATAAACCTACATTTCTGTGAATATTGAATTTTTGTGGCCCACCTAAAGTTAAACCTTATGTGTTTGGGCCAAGTAAGTTTTTGAGTTAGACACCCTTGTTCTAGCAGAATCCTAAAATTAGGCGTTAGGGTATTAGTTTTTGAGAAGTGTTTTTTTGTGTTTGATTATTAATATTAAAATGAAAAATACATCTTCCTCAGAAATTACAGTAGGATTAAATCAGAGTAATATTTAATCGTTCACATTGTCGTGTAAAAACATATATCACTGACAGGGTAATTTATTAAATTATACAGATTAAATTCTACAGTACTAACCATTTATCTACTTTACGGACTTGAACTAATAATCTTCATCTATATTTGTTTTGCACATAAATTACGTACTTTCTTCAAAATAATGCATGCTTCTTTATTTCGGCTTAAAAGTTTTTGGCAAACACATATCTTGCTTAAAATTCGCAATACCTGTGTACCTTTTTTGCCTTAAATCAGAAAAGTTTACTGAAAGAAAAATGCATATATTTTGCAAAAATTTTACAGATTTATCTCAATTTTAGTACATATTTAATTTTGTAAATAAGAATCATTATTGTAAGATTATATAGTAAGAATTTATAAAAAAAAATAGCTGATAAATTGCTATTGTGCTTGAATTATAGAACACTTAAAAATTGGAACTATTAAATCAAGTCATTTAATTTACGACTGAGAAAAGAAAAGTTTATTATTTGCCAAGTTGTGAATGAATATAAATTTCTATGAACCTCAAACACAAAACAAAGTTTACACGTGTAATATAAATTTTTGTTGAAAATGTTAAAAACCAACATCATGAAAATTCAAACAACTTATAAAAGCTTTTCCAAAATTTCTCCTTTCGACAAATAATGAAACTTAGTAACATAAACTTAGTAAGTATCATTTTCATAGTATCAGAAATATTCTTCTTAAAGTACAGAAATGTGCTCATTAAGCAACGTCATTGTTTATTGTTTCATGACTCAGAAAACAAACTGCTGTAGAATACATATACTTTTTTTTTAAACGAATCGATCTTCATTATAAGACTAGAAAAAAATTCGAATGCCTATTTTTTACAATTCTTCGAATAGTCTAATTCCTCCTCCAAAACTTTTTTTCTCTGAAAATTAAACAATTCCTGTAAAGAAAAAAAGAGAAAAAACTCCTTAGTTTCCATAGAATCACATTGTGTTATTTTTCACCCCTAAATTCAATATACACTTCATTCCTTTTTTTTTATTCCAAATTTAGTTGTGTTGATTCCCTTGGCAACGGTGATGCACCCCGAACCTGCAATTACTGTAATCTTATACCACATCCGTTGCCGCACTTTGATCATCCAAAGCTCACTAAGATGAACTAAGTGTGAGAATCTGCAGTAATGATAGTCTTACTGCCTGCTGCAGCTCTGATTGATAACGGATGTATAATGGATTTTAAATTTTGTTTACATTCTCTTATCGCTTGGATTCACTTAAGCAAAACTGAGAGGGAAAAATAAATGTTCTTGCGTCTCTAAACATTGAAAACTTTTTTTTATCGAATTCTTGTGGTTTACTGTGGTGAGACTGGTTAAAGTAGTTTTTTGGAAACTTCTGAGAATTACAGTTTGTGTTTTTTTTTTTATTCTATTTTAAAGGAGTATTTTGTTTCCAGGTAAAAATTTCAATAGATAATAAAATTATTTAAAAAAAAAATTAGATGAAAATTTAAAACAGTAAAAATCCGTGTACAAAAAATTCGAAGGATTATTTAGAACCTTTTAACCCATTACTTACCACTGTCCTTTTTTTGGGACGCTTGTTTTTTCTTTATTTCTATCTAAATCGTGGAACTTTTAGTTTTGATTTTTTTATACCTAAATGTTTCACTAACTATACTATAAAAGTTACGAAATCAATAAAAAAAACTTTTTCTATAATTAGCTTAATGTTGGAAATGAATTAATTAGCGCATTTTTTTAGTTTTGCTCTAGGCAGCATTGTAAGCTTGTTAGTAGGAGCTATACAACCATTGAGAGAAATACTTTTATGTGGATGTGTTTGATATGAATTTACAGATGTCCATGTAACATTCAGTTGATTCTAGAATTCCTAAGGTAAGTGCAAGATCGAATGGACTAATTTCAGGATGATCCAGTGATAAATTAAATCACGTGTTCTCCATGGACTTCAAAACCGACGATAGACTTGTATTAGCTGAAATTCTAAAATTTAGATAAAATTTCAAATTTGATAACTGGGTAAAAATGTTCAAATATTAAGATTCTTCAGAAGATTTTTCAAAATTTTTAAAAACGTATTCCTATATTATGCGTGTAGTTTTTAATCAAAGACATTTCATTTACCGCTGATCGTTTTTAGTGTTGATAAATATGTACTATTTAAAAGAATGTTTTGGAAAGAACTAAAAGTTGGCAACAGCTAAGCGCATGAACTAATTGGCTGGAAACACATGATTTCATTTCTCATGTGACTATGATGCCGCATGAATTTATAAATTCGTTGACTGGGAACACGTGATTGACGTTATCATGTGACTATGACGTCACGCGAATTTAGCCCATTATTTCATGCGTCACAATGACATATTAAAATATCCTTCCTACATCGGTATCAGAATGGAATAAGTCAACGAAATGGTGGAATAAGGTCAAAGGAATGGTGGTGGACATTGTCCAGCCAGATGATCGATATTTGTGTGGTAAACACATGGCGTGCATACCAAAATTACTAATCCAAATGAGAAGCTCTCGCTTTTGGATGCTCGACGGAGAGAATAGTGCTTTTATACCTCTCAAAAGAAACATGATCAACGTCGAAAAGTCTAGGACTTCAAGGAAACAAATTGATGAGAGGACGGGTTTGCACAGATGTACGACTTGATCCAGAAAATCATTTCATCATACCAACTAAAACACAGAAAAGATGTGTGTACTGTAAGAAAAATAATGACGAAAGTGTGTGATAGGTATAATGTAGGTGTCCATGACAAGTGTTATTTTTTTTCTTCCACCCACCATAGAAACATAAAAGCATCACAAACTCAAATTATTTTGTTTCCCATAGTGTTTATTACAGTTTCTTACGTTACCAGTAATATTGTGGATTTTCTTAGCGTATTTGGTCAATATCCCAAAAAAGGGACGGTCTGTACTTTCTGTACCAATGCACACAGAAATTTGAAAACAATGTCTCTCCTTTCATATTTCATTCATTAGAATTTTGGCTTAAAACAATAATATTGTTTTGAATATTACATATACTGTATACGATAATTCTAATGATTTCTTAAGAAATGATTAAAAAGTTTTAATTTTGAAATAAATTTAATATTTCTCAAAGGCCTAAAAATATTAAGACTTTTAAAGAGTTTTGTGTGTTTAGAGTTATAAATTCTGGATCATCCTGGATATCCATTTTTACTTTTGAATAATGAATTGAACACAATCACTTGTTCCATGAAAACTATTTGATATCACTCATGGACAAAAAAATTAGTGCACCGAGAAATAATTGCGGGATCGTAACGAAACTTGACATGAAGGTACATGGCAAGAAGATATGCAAATGATTAGAAATGCAGCATGATTGCGCATTACGTATAGCCAGTAGAGGAAATTTGACGTCGTTCTCCGCGGAGTATAAAACATGTAACCAAAGCTTGTTTTTGTTTGAGTATGCTGAATCGTTTGAAAAGGAAGAGCTGAGGTAGAGATGCCATTGCGCAGTTTTCGAAGACAGTATGAGCAGCTGTCGCAGTTTGAGAGGGGGAGAATCATCGGGATGAAGGAAGCTGGGTGGTCAGCTAGGCAAGTAGCTCGTCAATTACTTCACTAAGATTTGGTCGTGAGTAAGTGTTGGGACCAATGGATCCGAGAGATGTCACTTACACGAAGATCAGGCTCAGGACGCACTCGACAGACCAGTCGTCGAGAAGACCACCATATCGTAAGAAGTGCACCCGTGCAGCTAACTGCTTTATAGGGCGCGATGCAGGCATAGGTAGCACCTTCACCAGGCAATCAGATATGAATTTCCCTTGGAGATTTTTCTGCACAATTTATATAAGTATTTTATTCAGAAACCAAACTGGTTTTAAATTTTGCTTGCGTTTCTTAGGTTATTATTAATTATGTTTGTTAATGAGTCGTAGTTAATTAAATTATAGGAAATTAATTATACTTAAAAGCCATTTTCTCATCAAGCTCCATTTGCATTAATCTACAAACTGTGGCTTCTTTATACCGCAAACGTACAGTCTTGATATAATGCACACCTTAGTTTTAACCGGACATCAATCACCTTTTCCTTCTTAGTAGATCTACTGAAAAGCTAAAATATTATTAATTATTCCAAGACTATTCACCTTTATACATCATAATGATTTATAGCCCTAATCTCTTTCATTGTTTGCAATTCCAAATACAATAACTCGTAGCTTATATTCGTTAATAATATACGACAGCGGTTTCTTTGCTTTCCTTAGGTTAATAGGGTAATAATTTCTATCATAAAAGTCTTTGAATTAATTGTATTGTTATTCTTTATGATAATTATGTTATGTGAAAGTATTTCTACTCCTATTAATACAAATCTTTGTATATTCGATTTTTCTACCAAAATATAGTATTTCTCCGAAACCCATTTCATATGTTTCATAAATATATCTCAACACTATTGTAATTGATTTATTATTATTTATTTGTGCGATATTTCGAAGCGAATCGGGGACTATGGAAGATGGACTTCGTAATTTTCAACTATGACACTTGATCCAACATTTTACATACCAAACTTCCACACCATACCAACGTAAAAACCTCGAGCCTCGACACATTTAACGTGCATCAGCCATTCAACACAATGGGTGATCAATGACACTCGAAATCTAAGAGCATCAAAGAGATCTAGATTATTGTGCTTCATGATTTAACAAAACCTTGCGTTCTGAATTTCTCCAAAGTTATTCCTTGACAAAAAAAAAAGTTTAGTAACAGAAAAAAATTATTTTGTTTTCGCTTTTGCATTTATTGTGCAATAAATTTATTTCTTACAGAGAAAATGTGATATTCAAAGCGTTGTTTTATCTGACAAGTGTCCCATGTAACGTTGTCCCGTTTGGCTGCTTATAGATTATCTTTTCGATGCAAATAACATTATTTTGTTTATGTCCAAACGTGCACCCCTAAAATATTGCAGGATCCTTTTATCTGACATCACGTTGATAACCAGCCAAAAATCCAAATCATCTTCATTCCACCTAGAAGCCGAATCTCAAGTGGAATTCGAGAAGCAAGAAGGGACCGCCCCACTCCAAGGGAGCGAAGAGGGAGATCGCTTGGAACGCTCAAAAAGAGAAGTTGTGTTTTTGAGCTCCTACTTAGCCAATAAAGCATTCGGTAGTATTGAAACACTCAGTAGTTTGAATGATCCGTATCTAACTGCAAACATTGTAATTAACAGCTGTAGACATGATAAATTATTAATTTAATTCCTCAAATCTCCCACTACTCATCAGTTTTTTCAATATGACACACTCATTATGAAACATTAGTGAAGTTAATTTGTGTTTTTGAACATAGTAGTGTTCTGAGCATCATCGAAACCTTTCATAATTTTGTATACGCGCGGTAATATCATTTATTTCTTCCAACACTACCATGCCATGAGACATAGATAAGTTTTATGTTTTATCTGATATCACACACACAATGCTTTTATTACATTAATAAAATTCCCTCTTAATACTGTTAGTGTATTTTAGTGCAAAACATTGTACATTTACATAACTCCTTAAGAAAGGAGCACATGAAAGTTTTATAGTATAAATATTTCTATTATATTTATAGTTCCGAAGAAAATTAAGTGTTTCTTGAAAAAGTATATAATAGATATTTTAACAGTTTTCTGGACAATTATATCATGATAAAGCGTAGGTGAAGGAAGCAAGAGCTACGTTTTATTTATTTGATATTCTCTAAAACCATGAAAAAGGATTTTTATTTTTAAGCTGAAAAAAAGTTAAGTCCGAAAAAAGTTAACATTTAAAAGGTTTTTAAATCAGTTTTACTCCATTGATTTTTCGGTTTGTTTTTGTTAAATAGCTTTAAAGAGCCGCTTTAATACTATACAAAAAATTCGTAGCTTGAAAACATATTCAAAACACGTTTCACTCTCATTTTACATGCATATAATGAGCGAAGGAAATTTACAAGTTCGGGTGCAAGAGAAACTAAACTGTATAAGTCTTTAAAAATTCTTAAACTTAAAAATAGGCAACAAATGATTAGTAAAAAAATGTGTTATGAATGAAATGTAAAAAAAGGCGTTCACCCGTGAGTGATGCCTTACTTTTAAGTTATCCTCGTGACCTAGGGGTGAGGGAGTGAATGAAAAACCAGGCGGTGCCATAATCTTAATATCTCTTTATTAAGATCTTAACTTAATCACTATACAATGATAATATTTATATTTAACTTAGAGAATCTGAGGTGAAGAAACACACAATACGTATTACCAAATAAGCGCGACCTAATCACTATATTTAATTTTACAGCCTATTTCTAATCTCAGTATATACACAGTTCCTAGTATTAATTTGAAAACGATCCTACCTTTATATCCTAGGTAAGCAGTAAATCACTCGAATCCTCAATTAAGTTATGGTTTATATCTCGTGTGGAATGGTATCCACTTTGACTTGAACACACTGGCACGAATAGCTGAGTACTTGAATATCGGATAACTTCTAACTTTAACACTCCTAACCGAAGACTAGCATAATCATTTTCCAAAACCGCCACACTGCTTACGCTAAACTTCTGCTATTTAAAAGGTTCTTGATTTGCATAACCACGCTTCGCTTCTGGATTTGGTTTTAAAGAATTTGCCTTTTTCGGCCCAAAGAACCCAAGAGGACAACTAATGGAAAGCGCGATGAGCCTGTCACAAGTTGATAATGTTGAAAAGAATAAATCTTTATTCTTAATAATTACAAAGTTGATTGTTAATAGCGTTTCAGATTTAAGCTGGGAACAATTTAATAAAGTCCAGTGTTGATGCAATTATATGGGAATAATAATGTAGAGTAGATTATATTCAAAATACTGTGATATCCATTCACCTTAAACTATTTATTGTGTTACTTATAAAGGGTGATTCGGAAAGAATTTGAAATTTACGATTTATTTTAGCAGGTATTAATTTCCGAATCAAAAGAGATGGAAATATAAAAATAGAATTTATTTTGTATAATTAAAATCAAGATAAATGTTCACAAATTTTTTAACTTTTTTTAGACATGTATAGATATGTCTTAAACTAATAACAAAAGTAGCGTAATGAGAAGAGCGGGAATTATCTCTCTGCCTTTTTCAAAGTTAATTCACTTCCTTATTTGGAAGATATAAGACTTCTGGATAAAAAATACTAGCCGAAATATTAAATTAAAGCAAGCTGTACAAAATGAGAAACCACACACACAAACAAAAGATCTCTTGCTTAACTTAACAGAAAAAATACACCTTATCCAAAAAAGATGGTCTGAGGCAGTCACCCGGTGCTTTTGCCTTTGCATAGGCAACCTGTCTCCATTAGTTGTGTATGCCAACGTTTAATTAAGTTCTTGACCGGTGGATGACCCCGAATTGTCGCTGAAAGTTGCGTTGAACTGTGATAACAAACATAGTTTTTGCGTGTTCCACAGCCCAAAATGACTTCCGTGGTTTGGTGAACGCCATATTGACAATTTTGTGCACACAGGAATGGAGGATATTTCCAAACCTGGAGTATCTAGTAGCTTTCAGGTCAATTTTCATCACTCTCTATACACTGGGTACCTAGAAAAAAAAAGAGAAAAAGGATACATTCTTTTTCTGACACCGTGCAATATAAACTCAAATTTTATAAGTTATATATTTTAAATACTAAGGAGAGGAGATACTAACTTGAGATTATTACAATATTATTATTATTATTATTATTTTGCTCCAATCAATATGATTTTGTTGCATTCCGTATTCATTAACTAATGACCTGCGTTGTTTTAGTCGAGTTGTAGGTTGAAGTCTTAGATCTGCCGTGTAGAAGGACTTATACCTTATTAAATCTTCACGTTGACAAGACGTGGAAATTTTGGAGAGGGGGGGGGAGGGTGAGTTTAGGAATCCTTCTGGGCACCATTAAAGATGACGCAGTTCAGTGCCAATAGCACTAGTGTAGCTTCAAAATGGGATGTTAATAAACAATAAAGAAGCTATTTTGTAGGATAAAATCCCATTTTAGTCCACATCTTTGGCAAGGAAGAAAAACAAATTGTAACAGCAGTCATTTTTCTGTATTGAACTTCTATCCAATATGAGTATAAAAATTTGCCACGTTGGAGAGAAACAAAGGTGTGGTCTAAAATAGAGACCTACCATTTTGTAGATCCTACTTCCTCTCGCAAACCCGCGCTTTTCTACCGAAGTTGGTTTAAAGGAAATAGATTAAAATTTATAATGAAATTTATTTTACCTATAAATTTATGTTTCAAATTTTCTTCAGATAAAGCCAACAGATAAAAAAAAAAGAGATAGGAAGGATGTTAAGTTTATTTCATAAAAAGATAATTTTAAAATTCTCTTTTTTACATGAGTTGAATTAGAATTTGAGACACTTTAAGTACAAATTTCGATATAGGTCTTGGTCTTTCCTGGGTAACTTCTGGCTTGGGTTGCATTTTGTAAATAACCTTACTTTATATCCCCACTTCTGCGTAGTTGATTATTTATTTCCTAATGTATCCTAATTTTATATCTTATGCCGAGAAGTTATACTATAGCCTGTTTAAGGTATCCGACTACTTGCGACAACTTTTTTTTAAAACTAAGATATGGAGGTTTTTCTGTGGTAAATAAACTAAATAAATTTTAGTACATTTTAAGAGATAAAGGCTAAAGTTAAGAAGAAAAAATAAATTATTACTACTAAGATGGGAAAAAATTGGTAAAAATCGACAAAAAAAATTACATTAACGGGGCCCGCTCTGTACAAAGAGTAAATGAACCAATTCTCAATTTTTCAGTTTTAATGTATTACTTTGCTATTTCTTTTTGAAATGACCTTCAAGATAAGAGATATTTTAATTTTTACTAAAACTACAGCCCTTTATCTTAGTTATTATATGAAATTGCTTAAAAAACAGTGATTATATTCCCATAAAGAGCTGTAAATTTTGTAATAAAACAGTGATTGATAAATCTGAAGATTAAAACACTTTTATTGTAATACAGAACATACACAAAAAGTTTCAGAAAATTATTGTAAAACCTTTTCGAGCAATCGCTGTCCCCATTTGAGCTTTTCGAAAAAAACACATTTCTAGTAAAACGCATCTTAAAATTTGACATCTTATGTAAAATTATGGCATCTTCTTTTACTAAAACACTTGTAGCTTTTGTTCCAGTAAATGGAAAAAATAAAAACCTTGGTATTTTTATAAAGCTAATAAGATGGCCTATAAAATAAAATCGTAAAAAAATTTGTTAATTTTTTTAAAAACTCATCACTTTAGGGAAATCGGATACTTAAATAAAAATAAATATCTTTCACTCTAATTTGTAGATGTGCTAATGTTCAAATCCAAATTTTTTTATATCGATCCAAAAATCAATTGGGTTCTGCAATTTATGGAGTGATTATGCAATCCCACTGATAAAATCAGACAACAGTTTAAAGTAAATTAGCTTTTATTAACGTCGCACTGATTAACACTCGGGCTATTGGTGACGGACCTCGTAATTTTGAACCTTGGTCAAGTGACGAGAGTCCTCTCCAGCTTGCCTCACCATGCAAAAGAGAGGAATTTGAAGCTCGACAGATTTAATTTGCATCATTTCCTCTGTACATCAAGTCTTCAGTGGCAATAGGACTCGAACTCATTATTCGCCGGCTACGAGTTCACTCCCATAGCCGCTAGGCTATAGCGGCCAACACACAGCAGTTTAAAAAACTCCCTTAACTCTAGATATGAATAACGAAGTAACAAAACTTAAAACTGTACAAGCTATGCATTTCAGATATTCAAAATTACAAGAGAAAATGTTATTAATAAAAAAAGTAATCCTAAATCTTCTTACTTACTATGAATGTATTTTTAATTGAACCAAAAAGTTCCACTATATCCTTAAACATTACTACACTTAACAATAATTCAAGTGGTATTCAATATGTATAGAGAAAAAAAAATGACTCCTTACATGCATTTCATAAATTATTTTTCTAATAAATGAAAATTTTCGTGAAATTCGATATCTCCCCTTACATATTTCATGTCTCATACATGTTGATCTTCCAAAAATCCATATTCTAAAGAATATGTTCCCTTTTCGAAGGAAAAAACTTTCTAATCTTAGGTATTGTCGAGCGTTTCATATTCCATACGCATCAAAAATGTCTTGGGCAATTGTACCGGATATCCTATTTTATAGAGATGAAAAAAAGGAAAAGAGAGAGAAAAAAAAAAAATTAATGACGAGAAATCGAATCATACTGGAAGGAAGAAGTGACGCATCTTTTTTTATCCTATTTCTTTTCTATTCGACATTTAAGCGGTCGAAAAGAGATCCTCTCAAGCCTACCTTTTCGTACTACTTTATTTTTTTTTCTTTCAAGAAAATATGCCTTATTGATAATGGGATTATTCCAGACCAAAGATTTTGAAACTGGATACTGGGATCAAAAGAATATAGAGAAGCTTATAGTATGGAAGAAGACAAAAGGCACAGAGAAATTTCAAATTGATCCTGTGTTCTAGAATTTGAGTACGAAGAAATAAGCTGATATACATATTGGAATCTCGAGCTTTTATTTTAATTTTATTATTATAACTTCTGGTTCAACGTTCATTGTTTTATCAAAATTTTTCCATCTCCCTCTTTGCTTCTTTCGTATAAACGTATATAAATTTCTTTATTCGTACTACATAAATATATTTACCAATATATAATAAAATGTACTATAGCAATTTTATAACATAAAACAGATAGCCAGTAGTTGTACAAAGACAACATTAGATTTGAATTGAAGTGAGTAACTGATCTGAAAATAGAATATAGCTTGTTATACGAGGTAGGATTCCAAAAGTTCCCGGACTGAATCTGTAACTTAAAAAGTATTACCAATTAAATTGCTGAAACGTATCATCCTCCTTTGAAAAAAAGAACCTTGAGCAACACAACGGTTTTACCATCGCTTGTAAAGCTCATCGAAACATTATCCATTTTTAGATTTTTCCTTTAAAGTATCCGACTACGTTCGGAACCGTGATTTTGCAAAAGCGCATAAATGGATAATTTTCATGATATTTAGTGTCACTTAAATTAGAATGCATGCATAAAATTGTTTTAAGGACATTTTAACAAAAACAAATTATTTAAACACAATATTTTGGCAAAAAATTAACTTTGAATAATCTTTTTTGAAAATGTTCTCCTTTTGTGAAAAATGCTTCTATTATAATAATATTTTGCCTGCATATAGCTCAGACCTCTCTACAGAGGCCCAACTAGAATTTTTGAAATATATAACTTAGAAGTAGGTTTATCCATATTTTACGACAACAGAGGGGAGCAATTTTAAGAAAAAACGCCAATAACTATTTCAATTGGTTGCAACTCTGGAAATAATGTGAATTTTTCAAAAATTGCTTACCCAATGGGAGTCAGGTATATGACTGGATGGGTCTCGACATGTGGAACAGTTGGTTCAAATCTCAAATCCGAGACTCAAACAGGAGCCAACATATTGTAGATTTAAATAAATTTTAAAAATTGAAAAAAAATTGAAAATAATTAAAAACTATGTAAGGATTAGCCCTATGAGCATAACATTATAATAACTGGAAAAGCAGTTAGAGAGGGATCGAATGAGCCAGGTCCGAATAGTCTGTGAGGCTCGGGTGTCGAGATATTGGCCAAAAAGCTGCAGAGGGGGTGGGAATGCCCCGGGTGGGGGATGCGTCCCAACAGATCCTAACCATTACAAAAGTTATTACGATTCCCCAAATATCAGTCCTCTAGCACCAAAAAAGTGGCATATTGTTTTCATTTCATCATTTCACTAAAACAGTTCGGGGATTTAACTAATTCACTTACAACAAGGAAAAGACATCAAAGAAACGTTATTTTAACATCTTGCGTGAATTGATCATCTCCTTTAGAGATTTGACGAAAGCCCTAATTTCATCGTTTCCCTGCTACATATATATATCTAATAAAATATTACTATTAGATATACGTTTTGATGTTAAAATGCATCCGATTTTTTCCGAACAATTAATGGAGAATAATCCATGTATTACGGTGTGTATCGCCTAGACCAGGGAAGGCGAACCTTAATGGATCAACGTGCCATTTTTTCTAAAGAAATGTTTAATGAGGTATAGACGTGCCTTCAAATAATTTTGACTTGTGATTATTGTGAAAATAATAAAACTAAATACTATCAACCAAAACTCTTTTATTTACTGCGAAAAAATACATTTTACACTGTATATTAGTAAACGTTTAAGTAATATTAGCATGATTTCTGCTGTTGCAGAATAGATGACAAGTAACCTATATTAGGATTGTAAGATGTTATACTTTTAGCAGAATGCATGCTGAATAGGAGTCATCTGCCAAAAGGTTTCTAAGCAGGGGTGTAACTACCGCCGTATCAGTGATACGGGAATCCCAAGCTACAGGGGCCCCAACATGTGTAACTACAGTCCCACTAACAAAGTTTTCATAACAGAAAAGGGGCCCTGAAGGAATTTCGATACAGGGCCCACTCAAAACTAGCTACGCCAGTGTTTCTAAGGAAGTCTTTAATGTTATTCATCTCAGAAAATAATAACTCACAAGCATAAGTAGATGAAAATGTGGTTAAAATGGCATAAGCCAGTTTCTTGAAATAGTTAAATGCGTCTGAAATCAACGCGGCCCCCGCGGCGGCCGGTCACTTGCGTTTTTTCATAATGCTTCATAATTAATTTTGTTATTTTGAACGATGAAATGCCCAAAATATTGTGTCACGTACCATCAGTGGCATGAATGTCATTGGTTCGCCATCCCTGGCCAGTGTTATAAATATCAATCTTATATGATTTAATTACATGTTTTGTATTCTTCTGGAAACACTTGTATGGAAAAAAAAAGGTGAAAAAGATTGTAAATGTTCCGCATTGCGTCCTACAAAAATTTGATTTAACTTCTGTATATAAGAAGAATTAATTATTAATGTATTTAATATTAACTATAATTATTGTTCAGTGAAATTATAGGCTTTACAAAAAATGCAAATAGAAATAGGGACCACTTACAATATTAATGCAATATGTGCATGCATAATTTCAGTAGCTTTTGTAATAATAACTCAAACTCACCACAGAAAATGAGGTTTACACGAGAAGTTTACAAAAATATTTTTATAGTAAATAAGAAATAAATAATAATCCATATGAACCTTCTCAGAGGCTAAAATAAAATAGTAAAAACACAGGAAAAAAGCATTTTGAAAAAATTATCCTATTTTAAAATTATTTTAGATGATTTGTTTTTATTTTATGTTTAGAAAAGAGTTTCATTATATCTTTGAAATTAAAATAAGTCGAGTATTTATTTCAAACGTCAAAATAATCTTTAATTCAAATATAAATTTACATTTTTTATATGTAATTTATATAATAGTGATAGAGTAATATATGACTACATGAATCGGTATTATTTTTAAAGTGTTTATTTCAATCTACAAGCTATTTCTTTTTCTATTTTTGAGCGTTTCCAAAATTTTAAAAGCTCAAAATTATATTTTCATCAAATTCTCTGAAAGTATTTAACTGCTAAAATTTATTTTGTGTTTGGAAGTAACATGCTTGAGATTATATGAAAAACTAATTTTAATTGTAAAAAAAAATTATAGTAACTTTATAATACAGATATATAATGCCATTACGTTTTTTAATATTGTTAACGATATTTACATTATAAATAAAAAAAATGCATATATTCTCCATTTATCTTTAAATATCTAGTTGAAAGTATTAAAAAATTAGCAATGAAAATAACATTTTCCTACAAAATTATTGTATATGTTTCAGATTAAGAGTTTTGAAAATTCATAAAAATATATTTATCATTCACAGAATTTTAATGAAATCCCTCAACGCAATTTACATGTCAGCGCCATCTAGTGTTATAATAGAAAAACTATTTCAAAAAATTTCGAAACAGTGTAAAAAAAAGTTTTAAAGAAATATTATCATTATATCTTTAAGAATTTCCATAAACACTCTGTAAATTATCAACAGCTATTTTTCGACAATTATTTTAGCTAAAAATTTTCTTTACACTATGGCTTAAAAGCATTATCAACCTTGATTTTTTGAATGAATAAAATATATTGAAGGATTTAATATCAGAACGAGATTAATTTTCTGTGTGCTTAACGATATATTTTGTTTTTATATAAATATTCAATTTTTTATACAAAAAAATAAAATAAAAAAAAAAAAAAAGAGCTTGAACTAATATTTTTTTTAAATATTATTCTAGGAAATTACGATAAAGTCTAATTTTATAAAAAGTATTCAATTTGCACATAGAAACACTAAACATTTATGGAAATTCTCTTAGACATTATAAAAATTAGAGAAATCTTTCGTAGTTTTGGTTTAATTATGTCTTAAAATAAATGTCTGTTTAATACATTATTGTCTTTTACTGGAATTTATTTGATCTGGATTCATGCACCTCGAAAAATATTACTAAGAAAATTAAGCAGAATACTCGGTTACTATATTTACCCAAATTAAACTAGAAAATAGCATTTTGCATGATTTTTTAGACATACTTGTAATAAAAATCTATCCCTATAAGAAATTTCCACTTAAAATAATGGGCCAATTTCGCGCATACAGGCAACAGATCTATTTATTAAATTATACTAAAATATAATAAATATGTGAAAAGGTTCATATAAAATATATAATAATATCAATAATACATAATAAATATGTGGAAAGGTTCATATAAAATATAATATTATCAATAGTATGTAATGAATATGTGAATAGGTTTCATAAAATAAAATACACTAAATAATTGAATAATGGATAGATATATAAAAACGAACTGATACGTTATTCGAATATGAATTATTATTCAAGAATTAAGAATGAGTAAGGTGTATATAAATAAAAAAATAAGGAAATATTTTAGATAAATAATTAATTTATCTTCAGTAACAAAATTTAATATAAAAAAGATTCAAATTTATGAGAACACATGATACTTTGAAACGTACAATCCAATTCTTTAAATATGTTAATTAGATTTTTTTCAAGTAAATGCTATATTTAGTGCAGTATTTTTTTTTTATAAATACATATTTAATATTCAAGCTGAAGCGTTCTGTTGACATACTTTGCTTATTATCATCGTTTTTCCGTGTAGTTTTTGATTTTAATTAAATTTTAAAAAATTACTCTTTCTATGATTATTAATAAATTATTTGGCAGTATAATATTATTTTACATAATTTTCCACCGTATATGGATAAAAAAGAAAACTCTTTTTACTTCCAAAAATTCGTTCCTCTCTCTATTGTTATTTTTTATCAATGCCCAATACAAAAAAGAAGTATTTCTGCGTCATTTGAAGAAAAACTAAAATTGAATCTACTTCAAATCAAAACATGTAAATATTTCATTTTTCTTTTAACATTTTTAATAATAAGTGAAAACGCGTGTACATTTAAATTGCATTTGTTTGTGAGAAAACAACCCTATGCATATATCGAAACACAATTGTTTTCCAATACCAATAACTTTTCCTTTAGTTCGTTCTTTTGTTATGGAAATGTGGATTGTTGTTTTGAAACAAAAAAGTACAATCATAGATGGCAGCTACATGGATCTAATTTTTTCCTTTTTATTTCTGTAACAAAAAAGCAAACTTTTTTCATGTTGCAATTAAAGTTATTTCTAATTTACTTTCACGAATCAAATTAAAGGAAGCAAATAAAACAACATTCGAGTTTCAATTCAAAACAACTAGTTCAATAAACGAAAGTATTGTAAATGTTTTTTCAGAGATTCGTACAACAAGTTTAATTTTTTTGTTTGTTCTTGTTATTGCGACTGTACATGTTTCGAAATTTACGTGCAGTGATTGAATTTTCCGAATTTTCTCAAAAACACATAATAAAATAAAAATTAAAATAATTATTAGAAGCAGCCAAATTTCCCATGTTATAAGCAATACTGTATTGTTATGCTGAAAATAGTTATTTAACTTTCAGTAAGAAGTTTCACATCACATTTTCTGATTTTATGTATATATATATATACTTCAAACTATTAATGTATTTGATACAATATAACAAAAACGAAAAACTATTATTTTAACTTCTTCTCTGTATAAATGTTTCATATTAGTGAAAAAAAATTTAAAAACAAATTGTTTGATATTATTTTCTCTATTTCACATAATGCCACATTTTTATATAATTTTTAGCAACAGAAAATCACATATGTGTGTAGGCTTGTGCTTCTAAAAAGTGGGGAAAAATAGAAGCCTCCTCTATATATAAAAAAAGGAAGACTTCTATAAGGCCAATTCTATTACAGATATCAAGATATATAAAATAAAATAAATTTCAAGAAGTCTTACAATACAAAAAGCTTTTTTGATTTTTATAGTTTCCAAGAGTATTAACTGGGAGAAAAAAAAATCGAAATGTTTCCTCCGATATTTAAGAATAGCAACAATTGTATTCTAATTTTGTCTAGCTAAAAAAAAAAGAGGTTAAATAAAAGGGAAAAAAACGAAGCAGATTCACCAGCTTTCATCCAGAAGCAATCCTGAAACTCAGGGTAACGGAAGATATGTTAGGAAGCTTTTTTCTCTTTCCAGAGAGAACAGGACATAATAAATCCCCATCACTTCATACGTGATTTGTTCTACGGAAATTTCCACTTTCCCACATTTGCATTACAGACTGATCGAGTGCTTTGCCTTCAGACCTAAGAGGGGTGGAAGTATGAAAAAAAGCGTTCCTCAAGCTCCAGTGGATTCAAATTCGATTTCGGGAAACACAATGGTAAAGGACGAGTATTCAAGTCCCCTATTCAAAGCGGCAAGTCAAGTGTAACTGCTGCGTAACGTATATCAGACGAGAGGGAAATACGACCAGGGTTGTGAAAGTGAGACCCCCCGATTATGTTAACGGCCGGGATCAACAATTAGTGATGCAAATAGAGGAACAAGGTTGCTGGATTATTTTTGGAGGAGATTTTTGGGATGGTTTTGAAGTAAATAGGAGCTTTCCATATGTGGAATTTTATCGTCTGATTTAAACGGTTCCCCATTACACGGTTTTAGAAATCAGAAAAAAGAATCTAAATTAATTTGGGGGAAGATATTGGTACAAAAAAGAATAATTAATGACCAATGAAATTGCAAATATAAAGAATCCATCGCTGTATAAATCCCTAATTTTATCACTTTACCAGGTGTCCTAAGAGCACATGGCTATACTTTCAAATTTTAATTACGAGTAAATAACAAAGATATTGACTTACGGATTTTTATGTTACATAAAAAAAAAATATCAAAGCTTTTTTTTTTTATATGTAACGTCTTTCCTCTCGGTTGCTGGATATTTGTTGGGAGTGATTTCGTGAAAAGGGACGGATGTGTGTAACAGGATGGGACGTAAGCGCACGCTACTTGATTTGACCAATGAGAGTGCGTGGCTGTGTCTTTTCGGTACCCTCGCATGGGGGTCTAACTCTAGTAGCCAAAAAGCGCTTGAGCGCTTGACTCTGAATCCGTTAGTCACGATATTGGGGTACATAAGTGCAGCAGAATTCTTATTTGAAAATGGACAAACCGTGATTTCGGAGGTCGTATACATTTATACGAATCAAACAGTTTAAAAAAATTAAAGATTTCCTGCATTTTGTACTTTTACCATATAACGAAGGTGGTTCTGCTCTTTTTAAAAAAATTATCACTCACTCCCTCTGATTTTGAGTGGTGATTTTAACTTTAACTTCAGTTTGCCCAAAGCTGAGCCGCTCATAGCTTTTATAAATGATGAACTCAAGCTCGAAATGAACACAAATTGGAATGCTAACAGTGGTACTGTAATTGACGCTGATTTTCATCGGTTTTTAAATACGTTGAAATCACAAGTATATGTGTCATATTTTAGTTATCATAAGTCTATTGTCTCCGCTCTTCCCCAAATTGAACAAGAATAATTATTTTTGATAAAATATTACATTTCTCCTTTTATTAATTAAATACAATTTTCATTAAAGATATAATTATTCGATAGAAAATTATTTCCAATCGTACCCGGTTTTTTTTCATATTTTTTTCTGGAAAAAATTTAATATTGCATATTTACCACGATAACATGTCAGATGCTACACATCATATGCGACTACTGTAAGACTCGTTTTTTTTTTTACGCTTTATTGATTGATTTCAATGCGCTCACCACATTAGTAGCTCTCAACACATCTAGTCTATTCACGTAACATCATCTCAGCTTCTGCTAGAGCTGCCAGATTTAGTTTTTGACAATACGCTGCCAATCGTGATAAATGTCATGCCACTCATAAATTTTTGATCTTGAAGGTAGACTTCGCTTATATATAGTCCAAAAATTTACGCTGTACATGTGTTGCAGATTTAAATTCGATAAACCATGTTACAACTTGAGCTTGTTCTTGCAGTGAAGCTATTTTGAAACGCAAATGTTGCAAAGCGCGGACGTTGCTGTCTGGGACTTCTTAAGAATTCTTGAGGACCTGGGCTCCTACGGAAAAGTAGGCTTGGGACCGTACCTTTAACCCTTAAAAGTAAACAGTACATAGCATACGTGGTCAAAAACTCATATAAAAATAATTCGAAACAAATAAATGTGCATGACTTACAATCACACAAACCGGCTGGACCGATTGCCGCCTTTTGACTGAATGAGTAATGGTAGTGAATGGTGATAGTCCTATATATAGACGACGGTCATCACATGTAGCGTTGATGAAATTCCCAGTTTTTCGAAGAATACAACCAAAAATAACATTTGACCATTGAAATTCTTCGAATTTGTGATCTTATTAAGGCTGAGTTCAGGAAGAGAAGAGGCTCTCCTTGTAGCCGAGGCCCCGGGCCCAGTTGTCCCATTCCTTAAGACGCCCCTGGTTTCTGTATGTAGTTTCTATTTCATTGAACATAAACGTTAATCATTTCTTTATGAAACATAAACAATCGTAAGCGTAAACCTTTGTTTATTTATTTTTAAAGGATTTTTTAACGTGTATCCATATTTTTCGGACACCCTATTTATCAGTCGCTGCAAGCAAGTATTTAATTCCTTGTGTATAATCCAGCTAAAATAGTTATATGAAGCCCAACTAAAAATATTAAAAAAGGAAAACAAATATTAAATAATCCCATAAAAATACCAATACTTTCTTAAAAGTCTTACAACATTTCAAAATATTAATTGAAAATTAGTCCTTACAGCCCCGATACTCTAATTTTCTTTTAGAATCTCAAACTAATAAAGATTTTTGATCAGTTCAATGGTTGAACTGAAATACTTAAGACTGAACAGCCTGCCAATTATTACTGAACATAAATTATTTTCATTTTAATATAAATTGAGGCACTTATAAAATTTATCATCTTGAATGGTTGTTCAAAAGCACACTTATAATTCACTTTCTCAGCTTAAAGTTTTAAGCAAATTCCCCTGGCTTAAAATATTATATCTAATTTGCCTATATAATATCTAAAACTTTTAAAATGTCCAAAATTTATTCACTACATTTAAGCAAAATGTATGTAATGAAACAATTTGCATGATTTGGTGATTTGTATGTAGACACATTCTGAAATCTTGACATGCAGATCAAATTTAGTGATTGCACGCCATTGAGTCATGGAATATATTTTATGTCCTTTATGTAAAAGACATTTTCAAGACACATTAAAGAAAAAGAAGCATTAAACTTTAAAGAAAATATTACTACCTGCTTTGCAGGATTTAAAATTTTAAAATACTTATTTGTACCTACTTAATCTTAAAAAAAATTAACCAAATGATAAGATTTAATGGAAAACAATACATAACAATTATATTAGTCCACCATACTTTTTAAATCTCATATTAATGTTTTATTTCTAAATATTTATTTTTAAAAAAGTATTTATCTTTAGTTATCAGAAAAAACAAAGCAAAAATTGCATTTATATTAAAAAAAAAATTTAAATATAGGTATTAGTTACACATATATTAATTTCATAACAATTTACATTTATATATAAAAAAAAATTGTGTGTTTAATTCTGTTTTTTCTTCCGACTATGCTGTATACGTACATTAAATAAATTTTTCCTATTTGCTTTTCTTCCTGGTGTTGCAATTCCAATGACACCAGCAGTATATGAGTGTGTGCGTGTATGTGTGTGTGTATGTGGTGTGTGTATTTGTTTTTGATTTATGTTACAATGTGAAGTATTGACGACGGATATCGTAATTTTCTACTATGGTAAACTTTCGACGACAACACTTCACAGCTGGTACTCCTTTCTAAACTTTCACGTCTCGTTAATGGGAGAATTTTGAGCATTGACAAATTTAATGTGCATCAGCCTCTCTACACGGTGTGTCTTCAGTGAAACAAGATGTTGACATCACAGTTCTCGAATTCGCAACCCCACTCATCTACTTTAGCCTTATATATGTCTCAGGAAGATGATGAAAAATTAGAACTTTCATCAAATCCCTGAGAGAGATGATCAATTTGCTGAAGACGTTAAAATAACGTCTCTTTGAGGTCATTTCCCTGATGTAAGTAAGTGATTTGATCAAATCCTTGAACTGTTTTAGTGAAATGATGAAATGAACAAGTCAGCATCTATAGAGCTCCGATTTAGCTTGTTACCACTCCCTTTTATCTCTCTTCGTCCGTGCCAGGCAACGCCGGGCTTCTGACGTGAAGCATCGAAACAAAATGACCTAAATATCGTTTTTTAGTTTCATTTAGTTATATTCTTTACATTATTACCTTTCAATGGATATATTATCACTTTTGCATGGCTGAAATTTGGAAACTGGATAAAACTTCAATTGAAAAACGTAAACAAACAAATTAGGGAATTCGACCACGCCAGCGGCTTCGGTAAAAAAAGTTTTTGACAATAAAAAACTATTTTAAAAAGGGAAATAACTAAAAAAGATGTTACAAATAAAGCAGGATATTTCTGAAGTACTACATTAATGTATAATTTTTAAAAAAAATGTTTGAAATCCTACAACAAATATCCTTTCTTAAAAAAACACACTAGCTTTATTATCTAATTATTTTGTTAATTAATTTCGAATAAATAATTTGTAATTCAATGATTATTGTTGTATTAATTATTCTACTTTTAATAATGCACCATATTTGCTAAATAATCACTTTTAAACTCTTGAAAATATTATTTCATCATTTCACTGAAACAGGTTAGGGATTTGATCAAATCACTTACTTTCCTTAGAGAAATCACCTTACAGAGTTCTTATTTTAACAACTTGCGTTAATTGATTATCTTCTTCTTTAGGGATTTGATGAAATCCTTAATGTAATCATTTCCCTGCGACATATATATATATATATATATATATATATATATATGTGTGTGTGTGTGTGACTCTGCATGTGTGAGTTGATCTACATGTAATTATGCGCTATGATTTTTTATATTTTATGAATATGTTACATTAAAACGTTAAGTTTAAAATTTTATCAAATTAAGAACTTTTCCATTGTTGCGTAGTAATGGATGGGCAGTAGAAACCAACACTAATTGTGTACAAGTCTGTACCTCTTAATTTATAACTTTTTTTTAATATTTGAGGATTTTATTTTTAGTTTATACAAATAACCACATCAGAGTTAAGAAAGGAGAACATTTATTATGAATAATAGGTGCTTTTAGTTAGCTAATTACTATAATATTTTTAAGTAATTAAGATTTTTTGACAATTTATAGGCTATTTTTCTTAAGGACTGAGTATCGAATACATATACTTAGCAAAGGATAAACAGGTGAAATAGACAGAGAAATGTTATTAAGGAAAAAAATATTAATACCTTGTGTTAAAATCTCTCTCGCTTCAATGTTCCTATTTTTCAATCTTTGTTGACATCGAAAGCCAAGAATTTTATACGGAAACATATTAGAGGTTGAACTCTTTTCTATTAAAAACTACATAAATAGAATTTCAGCAAACATCAAATAGTTTCACAATCCCATTCTACAGCTATCAAAATATTGCTGTTCATTTTATTCCAGTAGAATCAGTTGGTCTCATAAAATATTCCATTTATTCTTCACTAAAAGATTCTCCCTCGGTATTGTATTTCTTTATATGCAGGAATTCAGCAGCAGAAGGACTTTGTTTACATTCAAGCAAGCGTGCTATTTGTGTACGCAAAAATTTCATTCAAGCGCACTTATTTCTTAGGAGGAAATAAGATTATTCTAATTCTTATTATGTGCGAATGGGAAAATTTTCGGTACAGTTAAGAATTATGCTTAATTATTTCAAACTTAAGAGTTTTATTCCAAATTTTTCTCTTTCTAGAGAGGCTTTTCTTGAGACGATTTGTTTCATATACGCGCAATTAATTTTTCATGTTGGGGATTCCCGTGATGATAAATTTTGCTTGAAAATAAATGAAATTAAGAGGATAACAGAAAGGTAAATATTTATTATTTATTTAACAACTACCTCTTTCAGTTGCTACTTATGAGTAATTTCCCCTTTAAAGATTGAAGTTAAATGATACCTTCTTTTAAATTTTATTATTCGGAATATATATCCAACAATCTCTAATTATTCATAGGCCCATTTTATTGATACAATTATATTTTAGCACTGTTACATATTCAGAACCATTAATGTTGTTGTTGGTGGTGGTGTAGCCATGATGTGCAGATGGATAAAAAGGAAGCTGGAGATCGCTCCGAAGACAGCTTCGGCAGCCACAACAGCTTTATCAGAGAAAATTAAATCTTCTGGGTCTATTGGGCTGATCTTGAAAAGCCTGACTTAAAATTGCTGGGCAGTTAAGGACATGTTGAAAAGACAATTGAACATTAGGGCAGTTTGGGTCATGATTTGTGTAACTTCATTGTCCGTCAGTTGAGATTATCATTCCTTTTGTAAGGAATTTGCCCGAGGGTGATGCCTTACTTCTACGTTATCCTCGTGACCTAGGGGTGTGGAAGGGAATGAAGAACCAGGTGTTGTCATAATCTTAATATTTCATTATTAAGATCTTAACTTCAACACTATACAATATGATAATATACATATTTAAACTTAGCAAATCTGAGGTAAAGAAACACACAATACGTATTACCAAATAAGCACAATCCTGACCACTATATTTAACTTTACCGTTTAATCCTAAACACTGTATATACACAGTTCCTAGTAGTTAATAGAATCCTACCTCTATATCTTGGGTAGCAGCAACTCTCTCGGATCCTAAATGACTTTTCTTTATCTCGCGTGGAATGGTACCCACCTTGACTTGAACGCACTTGCACGAAAAACTGAACTCTTGAAATTCGGCTAAATTCTCTTACCTTAGCTTACGCTCTTAAACACAGATCAGCATAATCACTTCCCAGAAGGCCACCCTGCTTACGCTAAACTTCTGTTATTTAAAAGGTTCTTAATTTGCATAATCACGCTTCGCTTCTGGATTTGGTTGAAAAGAATTTGCATTTTTCGACCCCAAAGAACCCAAGAGTACAATTGATGGAAAGCGCGATGAGCCCATCACACTTTTACATGTTTTGTTTTAAGTCTGGCTATTATCGATGCTATTATACGGTTACTATTTAGAGCTGGGATGGAATATGTAATATTAGTCTTCGGCTGGTAACTGCATTGGTGGCGATGACGGTCATGGCCTAGATGATTGGGGGGAAGCTCTGGGTTTCTTGCCAAGTTCATCGGCTTTCTCATTACCGAGAATATTTACGTGGGCAGGTATCCATTGTAACGTGCAAGATCTTTTTTCTGTGAAGATTTTGACGATGGATTGGAGGATTTTGTGGCTGATTTGGCCCTTGCCTTTCTGAATGTTTTGCAGCGCGGATCTTGAATCTGTGGAGATGATAGTATCGCTGGATTCTTGAATGCTTTTAGAAAAAAAAGCGCCAACACACTCTTGATATTAATGAGTTTGCTTGTGTAGCTAGATGCGATTTGCCCTACTTTAATTTTATGGTAAGAAGCATTAATTAAAAAAAATTAATGTATGTGTGAATTTTTCAAATATTGGGAAATTTGAGGAAACTTACCTTTTTTCAAAATTGATAGGTCCATGAAAAGACGTTAAGAATGAAAATTGACGTAAATAAAGGGTAACATTTTATATACTAACCACATTGACATTAGAAGTCAAGCTATTGCCCTTTCTGCTTTGTAAAAAAAAGAGCTGTGAATGAAGAGGAATTTTCATGATATCTTGCTTAATATTTGATTACTTTAATATTCCAGAGCAACAAAAGCCAGACATTCACATGAGACTATATTATTCGCTTCTTGCTAAAATAATCGCCTTACAATTTTTTCATATTGAACATTAGAGTAAAAATATATATCGATTTCAAAGAATTAGATTAACACAAATGGGAAATAATTAAGTTATGACTAAATTCATCATTAGTTAGCACAATTATTACATTAATTTAAATTCGATGCATTGCACATATTCCAAGCTAGATCTGCTTCAACTGCTTTAATAGAAAAATTACTTAGTTTTTAATGATGTCTACTTTATTCTTTCGTACATATCTAAGAATACCATTACACATAAATCAATGCATTTCCTTTCTACAACAATTGTATAATGCATCTTGCTACATAAACACTTCCAAACAATGGACATGGGTTCTTTAAACGAAACAAAATCAATAATGCACCATGGAATTAAAATAATTGAATAAGTTAAGAAAAACATTTCTGAGTGGTAAAACTAAATATACACAGTCGGACCTCTATTTAACGAAGTCAGTAAAAAAAAAGTTCGTTATATGGAACATTCGTTATAGATAGGTTCATCTTAAATATATTTAATAAATTCACATAAAACAAATTTCAAATTAATAAACTCTATATCATAAAAATGTAATTATTCATATCTTTTTGTAAATTAATATGTATTTATTTTATATATCTTACCCATTTAAAAAAATGCTAGGAAAACAAGAAAAAAGAATGTCGACTGTACTTTCAACTTTGAGAAAATAGTTGTATATTATAATTAATGAATTTTAAGGATATTTTCTAATTTAAAGCATACAATTAATTTTAAATATGCATTATTATACATTATTTAACTAGAAATTCTAAGCAAACATTATTTTTTAACTAGAAATTCTAAACATACATTATTTTAC
Source organism: Trichonephila inaurata madagascariensis (assembly GCA_019973955.1). Lineage (NCBI taxonomy): Eukaryota > Metazoa > Arthropoda > Arachnida > Araneae > Nephilidae > Trichonephila > Trichonephila inaurata. The sequence continues at coordinate 169,687 of BMAV01027528.1, read as the reverse complement.
AACTAGAAATTCTAAACATACATTATTTTACAACTAGAAATTCTAAGCAAGCAAATTATAATTGAAATACAATTTGAACACCCATAATTCTATTGCTCTTGGTGAACTAGTTAAACTAGTTTGAACTTCTTGAACTAGTTGGGCATCTAATAAAACTAGTTCAAGATTTATGAAAACCATAAAATGTGTTAAAATAGAGAATAAAAAAAACCTTATAAAATGTCCAGAAATATTTTAAAAATCGGGAGAAAAAAAAATTGAATCACAACAGAAAAAGTTCCTTATATAAAAAATGCACTTCACTATTGGGAGGTTATTTTACGAAGAAAATTGTGAAATGTTCTTGGTTCCAGGAAAAAGTTCGCTATGTAGAAAAATTCGCAATATAGATGTTCGTTATATGGAGTTTGGACTGTATATATTTCTTCCTTTCTAGTTTAGTTTTTCATGTCTAATTATTACGTTTAAGATAATTCATTCATCAAAAAAAATATTATTTGCATTTTTCAAATTTTTCCTCTCATTTCATAGAGCAATTAAAGTTTTCTCAGTTTACAATCATGTTGCATCGACTCTATGGAGAATGAAACCATTCTAATTTATGCGAGATTCAAATGAAATTAGTATATTTCGAAGATTGTAGTAAAAGTAAACATCATTTCTATAAAATAAATAACATTCTTTGATGAAACTTTTTAATACCGTTAATATTTTAATTTACTTTCTATAGACAGTTTCCTTTCTCTAAATATGCATTATATTCCATTACATGTATACTACATAAATAAATAGCGTGTTTTACAGATGCAATGAATGGCTACAGGAATTGTGATGTTGGAAGGGAAATTATTCATTTTAATGATTAAAGTAAGGTAATAAAGATTTCAAATGTAAGTAGAAACTTTTTTCTAAGCTTTGATTTTAATTTTATTTTATATAAATCATAACTATGTAACTCATTATGGATATATAAATTTGTGCTGAGTTCCCATTTTTATTCACAAATATCTTTTTTGCACCCCACAATTCATTCTGAGCATCAATACAAATACAGCATCATCAAAAGTTAACTTCCGAAGCGGAAAACCCATCGAAATCCATCAACCCCCCTCTATTCCCCTCATAAAAGGTGGCAAAAACGACAAATAAATTGTAGTACTTTTATACGAATAGGGTGTTTAGGGATACAAAGAACGACATCGAAGCTATTGTGTAGCCTTACACGTCAAGCGTACTTACCGACACCTGGACTCTTTTCACATAAGGCTAATACGCCAGTCCTGGAGCGAACAGCACAATCAAGAAAATAGCCCTATTTACCACAAAATGCCTAAAACCCTGTTTCTTTTGTAACAGCTGAATGCGAAGTTTAGATTTCCAACCCTGCAACCATAATTGAATCCTTCGCGTTTTGGTGAGTATTGTTGTTGACAAGCTTTTTGCTCTTGAAAAACCAAGCGTAACGGAACTTTTGCAAGTGTTGTTCTGCTGCCTACGTTGCAGAAATTCTGCGGAAATTTTTACATAATTCTTTGCATTGACAAACGGCTTAACTTGTCACTTTGTGTCGATAGTAATGGCTGTAGTAAAATGCATTCTCGAAGTGACTCTTATGTGGATGTTTCTTTTGTTTTATTTGATGATAAAACTCTATAGTTACTTTATTTTAAAAAAATAATTCAGTTTCATAAAATTGTAGGCTTAGGAAGCTACAGATATCTCTAAGAGTATTATTTTTTAGAATACATATAATGCCTAAATTCTATACTAAATTAATTTCATTTATTTATGAATTTGAAAAATGAAATATTTCATTTGATTTTTTGATCTTCAGTTTTTTATATGTAGGAAAATAGATCTTATAAAAAAAAGATCTTATCTTTTCGTTTAAATTTATTAATTATAATTGTAGTAAAGACATGGAAGAATAATTGCCTAAAAGTTAATGAAGATAGGCATAAAAGATTTTGAAAACGAAACAGAAATTAATTAAGGCAACCTTTAACTTAAAAATAATACTTAATAAATGAGTAAACAATTAATAAAAAGAAGACCATTGACTGAGTGATGGTGCCTCGCACTTTCATACAGCAGGTCCGATGTTCAAACCCCGGGATGGGCTAGTTCGAATCAGCCTTTCATCCCTTCAGTGGGTCGATAAAGGAGTACCAAGCTTGCTTGGGAACTTAACACTGGGGGTTTCACGTGAGACTGACCACCTGATCGGAACATCTGTTCATGCACCTCAGAGCCCAAAGCCCTGATATGGGGCACAGTATATGGGCCTGTAGGCTGTTATTGATAAAATTCACGTTAAATTATCAATTGTTGTTTTAAGGACAATAGACCAAAATATTCTACTTGAATTTCAAAAGAAACCATAAAAAAAATACATAAAGAGAAAACTTATAAGAGTATAACTATCTCTTGTATTCTCGTAATTTAATATATCGAAGCATGTGCTCAAGCAAGTAACCTCATATATCAGCACTTGAACTAAAAATAACTTTAATAACTGATAAAATGCCTTAATATTTTTAAAGTTTTGAAAATTGGAAAAAATAACAAATGGAAATAAAAATGAAATTAACCTTAAGCAAAAATATATATGTATTTACTTAATTTAAGACATCTAATAAAAACTGAAGGTAAATAATTATAATTATATGTGTGCGCGTGTGCTTGCATGTGTGTAGGTGGGGTATTTTCACTGGAATTAAATTTAAAGCGGGGACATCTTTAGCTAATTTTAGTTTATATACATGTAGAGAGAGAGAGAATACATACCATGACTAGAACAACAACAACCATATTTTTTTAATGGAAAAATTTTATTACGCAACGATACATATGGCAAATAGCAGCAGCTCAGACACATACGAATAGACAACAAAGGACAAAAGCGTTCATTTCAGGGATCTCAACATTCGCACCTTTTCTTTGTTTATTATATGATTTTCGAGATTTTATACGCTGATTGATTGGATACAGTCGGACCCCGATCTAACGAATTCATAGGGATCGATCATTTAGTTCGTTAAATCGGAGTCCAAACAAACTACAATTTTTTTTCATTTACTTTTTGGAAATTCTACAACAAAAATCTTCATAGTTAAAAGTTTTACACTTTTTATCCAATGGTCAAAAATACTATTAGTGAATCACTATGTGCCAGTTAATTGGAGTTTTAAAAATACTGACTGATAGATGTTCGAAATTCTTTTTGATTCCGGACTCTCGAAGGAGTTTTTTTTTCGAGTTTATGCACAGAAGAAAATAGAGCGTCCTTTGCATCCTGCTGCATGAGGTATGTTTTCACAGTTTCCAAATAATGCAAAACATTAGGAAATATAACAGTTTTTATAAGTGTTTCATTATCAGTTTCTGCATCAGAATCCCCATTTATTGGCTCAGAAAAATCAATAGTTTCCTGACCTTCGGTTGTACAAATAGGCATGTAATATAATCGTGGAAATCTTAAAATATCCTCTCCGTTGTGGAGTGGGTTGAGATAAGAAAGGAGTTTCCTGTCCTATTCAAAACTCGCATGATAGGTTACACTCATGACTCCTTTGCACCTGTGAAATCTAATAAAGAGCAGCATCCATGGCCATCGAAAGTGCTTGCGTTTTAGAAAAATCTTCTTTCCAGACAGAAAGGACGCCATTTGAAAAAAAAAATCCAATTTTTTTTTCTAACAGAAACGAATAACAACAAATTTCAGCTGTTGAAATAATTCGTTAAATTGGAGTTTGTTATTTGTTAAATAGAAGTTTTTGCCGTTAAATAGGTTTAATCGGGGAAAGAAAACTATTCGTTAAATCGCGAAATTCGTTAAATAGGGGTTCATTAAATCGGGGCCCGACAGTATATGACGGGGCTTTCATCGCGTTTTCTTTTAACACTCCTCTTGGGTTTCTTTGGGGCCGAAATGGCAATTATTTCCAACCAACTCGAGAAGAAGAACGTGTGTAGGCAAATTAGGAATCTTACATATAGCAGAAGTTTAGCGTTCACGGGGTGGCTATGCGAGGTCTATGTCTATGTTTAAAAGTGATTGAGTAAAAGATAGGGGAAAGACCAAGTCCAAGATTTAACCTACCGGTACCTGTATAATCAAGATAAAGGTGGATCCGTGACCACAAGAATCAGAGACAGTTTGAAGCCACGTCTGTTAAGACAAACAAGGTAGCTGTTTACTTAGGATATTACCTTTGATTAAACTATAAGGAAAGTGTGTGTATTAGTGAGATTAGAATTAAGCTGTAAAGTTAGATATAGTGGTCAATTACGCGATTATTTGGTAATACGAGTGGTGTCTTCTCATTCCAGATCTACTTACTTTGATAATTATTATTGTTGTGTTTCGTGATTAAGTTAAGATCTTAATAAACAGATATTAAGATGAACGATTTGAGTGATTCTTCGTTATTCCCTACAGAAGCAGGCCGCGTAGATAATGGAGACCAGGGGTACCCATGGCAGGGTGCCTCACAAGTATATATATGTGTGTGTGTAATATATATATATATATATATGTGTGTGTGTGTGTACATATACATGAAAGATTTTAAATTTTATTTCTTAAAATAACTTACTAGAATATTTTTTAATTTTAAATCTAAATATCGTTTATTTGAATCTGGTAATTCAACAGCGATTTAATGAAAAATCGAGAAAAAATTATGCTCTAAATTACGGAAAGAAAACACAACACACCCACATATTTCAAAGCTTTTAAAATATAAATTTGGTTACGGATGAGAGTCATTGTTGAATTAGTGAGGAAGGACTAAATATCATTGTAGTAAATTAAAAAAAGAAGCGAATATCTCAATGCTGAGATTCGCGTGTTGTAGAAACAAATCTCCCTGTAAAGAACTTCAATTTCTTTTCCAAAGAGTGTGACTTAAATGCAAAATGAAAATGAATTTATCCAACTAATTCATTTAATCATCTTCCATATAATTTTATAAGAACTTAATTCCCTAACCGTGTTACTTCACATTAAAGTCTGTATTAAAATAAGCATCTCCCAAAGCAATCGGATAAATGTAATTGAAATTAATTAGAGGATAGTTGTTATGTATTTCAAAATAAGGAAAGGTCTTTCCCAACAGGGCTTGACGAGTTGCCTGACTATACTCCCTTTAATTAAATATTCCTCTAAGCTTTTGTTATGGGAGATACTCAGTCTTTGAACAACAAGAATATATTTAGTAACATGGATACTGAAAATCTTTCAGGGGTGTTAAATATTCAATACTTGAGAGTAGTGTTACCTCAGTTAATATCCAGAACACGATGTAATTAGCAACATTAGATCTTCTTTAGATGCTGTACATACTTTTCCCTTGTTAGAAGACTCTCTTCTGATGTGTCCTTAGATAAATAAGAGATTTTTGAATATAAGGAGTCAACTGAGAATTATTAAATCAAGAAATATTAAAAAAAAAAATCCCTTTATGATTTTTTTTTTTTGTAAATCTGGTAATGCAATACGAATTTTAATTAAATGTATTCTCATTAGAAGATCGTAAAAAAATGAACAGTACCTGGATTGTCATCAGTTCCTTAAGATCGTCAATCCCCTTTGAAACTGTTTTGGCAATTTTTTGAATTGTCATCAAATCTCTCTTTGTTCATTTTCTGCGACATATTCAATTCTCTAGAGCATTGCATTAATGCAAGTTTAAGTTGTAATAAAAAAAGTAATATTAAAAAAAAATTAAAGTTATTTCCTACTTAAGTCAAAAAAGAAAATTTTTATTTCAATTAATTAAATTTAGTTAGTGAATTAATGTTTGAAACGAGTAATATACAAAACAAATTTAAGTCAATTCCTACTTAGATCAACAAAGAAAAATGTTATTTTAGCTAATTTTTTATTAAATATTTACAATTAATATAAATATGTATATACATAGGACAAAATCACAGCACTAAGTGGTAATTAATTTTTATTAATTAACATTAAAGTATCGTATTGTCATCCAAAACAAGATTTGTTTCCTAGCCAATTTGTTTGTTTCCTAGTCATCCAAAACAATCGTGTATATAAATTTCAGTTCAACTGAATGCTTTGAAACGAGAGAAAAAAACTTTTTCAAGTTTTGACACAAGTCGCCAAAAATGATGCCAACGTGGTTGTGTGTATTTGTAATTCTTTAAATAATTAGTTTTAATCAATTAATTTTTATTAATTATTATTATATTATTGTATTGTCATCCAAAATAATTCTGTATATAAAATTTCAGCTCAATTGAGCGCTTTAAAATGTATTTTATTAAGGATTGTTAATTCCACCAAGATAAATAAATAAATATATAGAGATTGTGAGCTAATAGTAGGAATTGTGTGAATAAACTAAATTAAAAATTCGATTAAAAAGCAGCTGAATGTTCCACAAATATTATTTTTACGCTCAGGTGTGTATTCGTCACTTGACCTTGGTTCAAAATTACGCACACATTTTATTATAAAAGAACTGTTTCTTTTCTATGTTGAAAACTTCTTAACAAGTAATATAAAAAAAAATTAAGTCTCTCAATTCCTACTAAGGTCAACAAAAAACATTTTATTTTAGTTACTTTTTATTAAATAATTACAATTATTATAAATATGTAGATACATATGACAGAATCACATTATTAAGTGGCAAAATAGAAAGCAAAATTTTCCTTTTTAAATGTGGCGTTGGACTATTCTTTTTGTTTGTTACTATTTATTCATTAATTAAATTTAATTATTCCAATAAAATAGAACAGTAGAAAGAAATAACATATTCTTAGATATTAGGTTATTCTAGTCGGGATTCGAACCCTTGACCTTTGGATTAGAAGTCCAACGCGCTATCCATTGCTCTACAGGGACACAAGGAGCAGTTTTCCTTTTTACATATGATGTCGGACTATTATTTTAGTTTGTTATTATTTATTCATTTTTTAAATTGAATTAATGAATTAATATGTGAAAAAACTATTTACATCAAGGGTCACCTACTGCAAGTTTTAAAAAATGTATTTGAACTTGAATGGATGAATAGTAAGTATTTTATTAATGATTGAAAATTTGAACAAGATGTATAATATAAATATATAAGGGGGGAGATTGAACTAATAGTAGGAATTGGAAAAAAAGAGTATTTAAAATATTTCAACTACCAAAGTATTTTTTGAAGCCTCGCATACGTAATAATTACTAGATGTCCAAAAACGGTTTTAAATTTGTTTGTAGTTTCATTTCGTTTAGTTTAGCTTTATTTTAGCACACACAATTCAAAAATTAATAGTTAAAAAAATTTACCGTATACCTATAAATAATTTCATTAGTTTTCATTTTTTTCTACTACCAATACCTCCTTCTAAATATGTAAATTTCGTTAGCGGATGAATTTTAATCTAGCCCTAACCAAACTTTAAACACAAATAAAATTGTGTATGTGTGTGTGTGCGTGCGTAAATATATTAGCGTTTTCTAAGCATAATAGAAAACAAAATCACAAAGCTAAATCATTTCGACACAGGATTAAAAAAACTCTCTGGATTAAAAAAATACAATTTTATTTTGCTAAGAAAGGTGTGAGAAGATTTATATGCGGTGAACACCTACACACACAAATGCACGACAAATAGCAACACCCTCCGATTTCATAGATTCTTTCTGTACAAACAACTTTTGAAACAAACATATTGATATTGAGCAAAGGATAAATATTTACTCTTTGGCAATGGAATATGATACGACAGAAAATAATTCTTTTACATAAATACATATTAATAAAATTTTTAAAAGAAATGAAGTGCAAACATATCAGTAAACACTCAAATGAAATATAGTTGATAATAAAAATACAATTTTATCTAAACACTAAAGGGAAAAAATAATTGAATGTAAACTACCAAATAAGGAAACAAATAAATAATGAACAGCAATAAGCGACTTACTGTGAAGAAATGAAAAAAATTCTTTGAATATTTTCTGGCATTTTAAACTATCGCATAGTACTCCATATTTAATTGAGAGTTTTGAAGGAATATTAAATTATTTATGACAGTAACAACTCCGTATTTTTGGAAGGAAATATGATGAAATAGTTTAAAACGCGCATATATGTAAATTAACAAAAAAAAAAAAAAAAAATCAAGTATTTAGCAAACTTTGAAATAATATTGAGTGCCCAAAGACCATTCTGTCTACTAAACTGTAAGTCAATAAAATCTGTTTGCTTAACCCTTTATCTAAAGACGCGGTACTTAAAAGTACCACTCATTTTAAAACAACATAGAATAATCAATTTTACGAATATTCTGACAATACTTAGTAGGAATATTCTTTGAAATCCACTCTTCCAAGATATATGGCAGCACGGGTCCTATGGTGAGTATTTTAGAGGGGAAGGCGAATAGTTTTACAGCAGAAATTGCGTTTTCAGCTGACGGTGTTTTTAGCGGATTGCAAAGATTCTCATTTTTGTCCCGAAAAAATAGTTGTTGTCAAAATTTAAGTGTCTTATTGTGTTTGTTTATTAATGAGGACCTTAGAAAACGATTTAACTCTTTATTTTAAGTGAACATTGTATATAATTAATTTCACAGTGGAATATCTTTAATTAATTAATTAGCTCCAACGGATTAAATTTCCCAAAGTTGAGTATTTTTTTTATGTATATCCCTTAATTTTCAATGCAGTGATCCGAAAAAAAAATATTGCATGAAAAAAACTGCAGTAAATCATAATGTGGTAGATAAAGGGTTAACGTAAAAAATAAATAAATATTTATTTAAGTATGTTTGAAAGGCTTTCTATTATATGCAGTCAAATCAGAATAGAAATACGATTCTATATTTGAATTAAAAAAGAAATTTTTTTCTACTATTCTAAGCTTGTGAATAATTTGACTTAGGACTAAAATATAAGTAATTAGATAAAAGTTTATTTAAAAAAAATAATCAAGATATTTAAACACTTTTGACTTGAAATTTAGAATAAAATAACAATATCTGCTTAATGATTAGATTGAATTATTTATAATACCTTTAATATATTTTTATTTTAATGTTTTAGTAAATGGAAAATAAACTTTACACATTTGAAATTATATAGACAGTAAATATATTTTAATATAATATAATATAATTCATTCTTCACTACAATTTTTCACTTAACCCTTTATCTTCAGCATTATGATTTACTGCAGTTTTTTTAATGCAATATTTTTTTTTTTTTTTTGAATCACTACATTGAAAATTAAGGGATATACAGAAACAAAATACTCGACTTTGGGAAATTTAATTTTTAAAAGCTAATTAATTAATTTAAAGATATTCAACTGTAAAATTAATTATATGCACTGTTCACTTAAAATAAATAGGCAAATCGTTTTCTAAGGTCTTCATTAACATACAAAAAAATAAGACACTGAAATGTTGACATTAACTATTTTTTCGGGACAAAAATAATAATCTTCGCAATCAGCTGAAAATGCCATTCCTGCTATAAAACTATTCGCTTTCCCCGCTAAAATACTCATCATAGAACCCGTGCTGCCATATAACTTGGAAGAGTGAATTTCAATAGAATATTCCTGCTAAGTACCGTCAGAATATTCGTAAAAATGTTTATTCTATGTAATTTTAAAGTGAGTGGTACTTATAAGTACCGTCGGTAGATAAAGGGTTAAAGGCTAAATAAATTGTTACATGGTTTTGAAGAGATTGAATGACCTCCCACACACATAGTAGCCGAATGGTCATGGTCACGAACTCATGACTGTCAAATCGTGAGTTTCGAGGCCTGGTGACATTGAAGGCCTGCCATGTAAAGTATCTATCGTGGCTAAAAGTCTTCATGTAGTCGTGATATGGAAGTTTGGAGGGAAAATGCAGCTCAGGTGTCATCATAGTCACTTAAAAGAGGTTCAAAGTAAATTAATTCGACGTCAATAGTATTCGTGTGACTGTAGAAAGTTACAATAATAACAAAAAATTAAATTCAGTGAGAAGACTAAGGCCTAATGTACCCATCTCAATATTCATGACCTTGGGCACTGAGGTGCATGAGCAGATGTTCCGGTTAGGTGGTCAGTCTGACTCGAAAACCCCCAGTGTTTAGTTCCCAAGCCAGCTTGGTTCTCATTTACCGACCCACTGAAGGGATGAAAGACTAAGTCAATTTAGCCCAGACCAAGGATTTGAACACCGAGTTATCGCTCGGCCTCTAGAATTCAATAATAATAATATTAATAAATAAATAATGGGCTCAGTCAAATTTTTTCCAAGAAATTTGCATTATATCTAAGTTAATATCCAATTTTGAATTGACATAGGAATAAATTTTAATAATGATTCTAATGCTACCTTGTCTGATCGGCAAATGCTTCAAATGTAATGAAAAGCGTAATTCGGGTCATTAAGTGGAAAAAATCTATATTCATAGATTCATCGTTAATTATCAAATGCTTATCTTTTTCATCTAAGATTTTTCGATAAACTGATTTTCAGCATTAGATTTAAAAATACTATATCTAAGGTTTTATTAACTTATTAAAAGTATCTTATTATATGGTATTTAATCATTTTAAATAATAACAACAATAATAATCGACATTCATGTATTTTGTTTTACTCTCGTTTTTCCCTCCCAAAATAGTTCCTAACATAAGATAGCTTAAAATAGATGAACCAATATTTCATAATTTTAAAAAATCGAATCTTCAGCACTTTTGCTATTTGTAAACGTACTAATCTCAATACATTTCATAGCGTTTAAACATTTTTATTCATATCGAATGGTTCTTTTGTATCCTTATGCATTCCTTGTGGTCGACCTTTCGCGAACAAAACATTTCAAAGCAACATTTTATATCACTGGCATAAAAAGAATGCGATTTAAGGAGGTTTTATTTCCTCTCCATTCAAGCAGTAAAACCAGCATACAAATTTCAAAAGAACAAAAACCTTTCTGTTCCATATTCCTACCAAGAATAATAAATAATACAAAGTATACTTTTCCTTCACATCAAACCGTCAGTAAAGTTCTGAAAAATCATATCGCCAGTGTTGTCCGAAAAGGAAACATAAACACATTCCTGCCACATTGTTTTCAGTCCAGTGGTTCCACCAAATGTCCCTTTCGCCCCGTCGAAAGTTTGTTTCTCAGTCGATTCCGATTAAACCGGGCATGCAGTTATAAATCCTCCCCCACCCCTCTGGTCCCATTGCCTCCCTTATGCTCTTTTCATTCGACAGACGATTTTTAGGGGGTGCGGAGGGCGAAGATTCGAATCTGTGGCCATCTGTCGCCAGCCCTCCAGTAGTAATTGCAGAGTGGCTATCCCTTCACTGGACACGTTTGAGATTTAAATTAAATATATCGCTTTACTCCCTCTCGGTGGACACTTCCAATTGACAAACGGGATTTAACAGCCTCGAAGATTTCGGTTCGTTCCGTCTTTGTTAGGTTTAGAATTCTGATAAACGTCCGAATTTCCCCGATTAAATGCGAGAACCGACGAAAATTGCTTCGATCTTTATCAAAAGGCTAAAATAATTTCGGGAATTAAGTTCGGGGTGATTACGACATATCCGCGAACATTGCGTGCCCTATTAATGCATTTTGATTATTGATTTGGGGGGCGATGGGGATTAGAAGTTGGACAGAGTTGGGTTGAAATTCTATTTCGCACAATTGGAATTGAACATTCGCTTTTGAGTTTAAGATTCCTAGGGATGTAGTGGAAATCAGATTGAATGGTTATGCCGGAGAATAGAGATTTATCAAGAATTGAGAATTATTTAGATGGCTGTAGAGCAAATTCATTTAAGTTACGCTTTTAGTTAATTTCTGTATTGTTGTTCTATTAAATTACATGCATATCTGTACATTTATAATGATGGTGTATGGAGTATTAATAGAAAGCTAATTTCAAATTTTATGATTAATTAAAGGGGAGAAAGCCTCGTGAAACTTATTGTTGTTAAATTTGTTCAATTAAGAAACATATGTAATTTAAACATTTAATAAACTTAAAAATTTCTTTAAAACCCAATGTGTGTTAGTGGCAACGAGTACATACTTATACAAGTAATATAAAAAAAATTAAAGTCAATTTCTCTTCTTAGGTCAACAAAGAAAAAATAGTTCTTAGTTACTTTTTATTAAATGCTTACAATTAATATAAATATGTATATACAAATGTCAGAACCACAATATTAAGTGATAAATATTAAGTGACTTATGGTGGTGGTGGTGGGACTAATCCCCATCTGGTCTAGTGAAACTAGACCAGATCCATGAGTCCATAAATCTGTACAAAGTCTAAGAACAGCAGGGGGGATGCAACAGCCTCCTCACAGGAAAACCCCAGACATTGCAGAATGTGCTGAGGAGAAAAAGGACTGATGTTACATATGGGACAAATTGGGAAGCTTCTTTTGCCACCCTCAAAATTCATGCACCTCAGGTGACCAGTCGAAAATCGTGAGAATGCCGTTTGATATGATAAGTGACTTACGGTATAATATACGAGACTTGAGTTTCATTCAGTAACTTTTAATTTTTTGAAATATTATTTTGTTTTTAAATAAGTCAACTCGGTGGCTTAGAGGTAGCGTTTTTACTTCGTAAGTCTAAAGTTGAGGGCTTGGTCCCGAGTGGAGTTGTTAGATTTCTTAGATAAGGCCAAGCATCTCATATGATTATGTGGCATGCAAAAAATCCCTTGTCAAAACTGGTACTCTCGGCAAAATTAAGTCGCGGCAATGTTTCACATCTAACGAGAGCTTGAATTGAATAAATTGAAGCGTCAAAAGTTTGATATTGGGGCCCGCAATTATATGGTGTCAACAATGAAATGGCTCCCACAAAATGGTGCCCACAAGGGGGTCCCCGGGTCCAGAAACCCCCCCCCAAAGCCCTTGATTTTCGTTTTCGATTTATTATAATCCTATATATATAGTACATAATACTTAATTAAGTATTGTTATTAGTAATTAATTTTATTAACTAAAGCTAATTTTATTCATTCAATAATTAATTTTTTACTGGTTTTTGTTCCTGAAAATTGAAAAAATAAAAGGAATATGTTGGGCAGTGCATTGGAGATGATACGAGATTGGTGTACTTTCACCCCCCTCCCCCCTCCTTGAAAAATTCTTGTGGGCGACACTGCTTCGATATTTGGGAATTTTATGTGTCTGCAAAGACTTAACTGCCCAAAATGCAGCCCATTAGAGAGAAGTTCTTGAAATATTTATAAAACAAAATATACTCAATAAAAGCAAGTTTAAAACGATTACAAGTCTTAATAGTGGATTCATTCCATTCTCAGGTTTTCATAACTCATTTTTAAATTTATCACAGATATTTCAATCTTATCCTGTTGATTATTTTTATAATTATTCTTGTAATTCACTGTTGTTTCTTCAAATTAAGTGAAATATTTTCTCACGCTTTTTCAGAGCATTTAGTGTTTCCTTTTTTTTTTTTTTTTTCTTTCAGATTACTATTAAGATATTGTCAAAATTTCATCTCAAGTAAAAGCTATTTTGGCAGTTCTGGAATCATTAATATTTATTACTGAAGTTTTGTCTGTCAATTATATCACAATCAGAGCCCTTTCATGTTATTAAAATCTTTCTAAATTCTCTTCCAGAAAGAAAAATTTTCATTAATATTTTAGTCAAAGGAGAACTCATTTTCTTTAAAAAAAAAGTTGTTAACTGATTCTTACGTAAAAGCTCGTAATTTAGAGAGTTAATTTTTTTTAACATTTGACCATATCAGAAGATCGTTAAATGGGTGCGAGAGCTGTGATTAATTATGCATGTAATGACTTCGTAAGTACTTAATCACCAAGTGTCTCGTAATAAAGAATTCGTGGTTTAGAATTCAAGAAAACAAATTATTGAAAGCGCTCTCTAATGTTGTTATTCATTTTCCAACGCTTATTGATTGATTGTTTATTATTAGCATCCCAATACGAAGGCTATTGTCAACGGACTTTGCAATTCTTAAGCATGGTCAAGTGACAAAAATAACATCTGACCTGACACCCCATTCTTCAACACGAGGACTAATTAGGCTTAACGTACATCAGCTTCTCTATCTGAAGGGGCATCAATGACAGTAGGATTCGAGTCTAAATTTTGTCAGAAGGAATACTACTCACAGTACTGGGAATAAAGAATTCATAGTTTAGAATTCAAGAAAACAAATATTTGATAGCGCTCCTAATGATATTATTTATTTTCTAACGTTTATTCATTTGAGGGAGAATAGAACTCGAAATCCTTTCGATACGTAAGCACAAAGTATAACAACTATATAAAAATAATCACCTTAGTAGGGAGATTGTTACCGGCTTATATAGAGATACCATCGCCACACACTCCCCTACCAGTGATTCGGTGGATTGTTGAATGAACGATACAGTTATGGCGAGCGTGTGAGTTATTGCTATTGCGTCAAGTGTGTTTTGACGGCTTGAGTGTTGCGTCACGAGGATTTGATGGCTTGAGTGTTGCATCATGTGATCTGATGGCTTGCTGGGCTGCTTCATGCGTATCTGACGGCTTTTTGGCTCCTCTTGCGGCAGATAGATGGCACCACGTCTGCTCCACGAAGGCTGCGTTGTTTCAATGTTCAGCCAAGGTCACCAATGAGAAAGAATAGAACTGGTTACCTTCCATTCTGTAAGCACATAAATTAACCACTGTACCAAAAGGATCACCTTAGTACGGAGGTTGATACTGGCATTTATAGATACCACCACACACTGATTGTTTATTAGCGTCGCACCACGAAGGCTATTATCAATGGACGTTGTAATTCTGAAGCATGGCCAAGAGACAAAAATGACATCTGACCTAGTACCTCATCCTTCAACTCAAGAAGTAAGTAGGCATAATGTGCATTAACTTCTCTATATGGCGGGTTATCAGTGAAAGTAGGATTCGAGCCCAAGTTTCGACAGAAGGAGTATCAGTTCCTGGTTCGGGACTATGAACACTTGGCTACCACTGCCATTACTGACACCTAGCACAATTTTCTATTTAGTATTTTTTTCCCAATATTTTTTGAAAATTTTGTTTTGTTTTTAGTTTAATATGTTTTTAAAGCTAAGAAAATGCAATTGCCAATGACTGACAATCATGAATAAGTAATGGAAAAAATTTACACGAGTCATTCTTAATTATACTCCTTAGCTTTAACGTTTAACCTCTGATGACGGCTAAAAGTTATAATAAGCTTAAAATCTGGTGATTTAGTTTTTTTTAGGTAATTTCTTTTTTCTTTTCTCTCTCTCTCTCTATTTTATTGTCTATAGTTCTCTTCAACATTCGTTTATATGTAGAGAAAACATTTAAAATCCTTCAAAACTACTGATTGATGGGAATTTTTTTACACTTATCCCTTATAAGCCTTTAAATAAATACACCGGACATTTCAAATATGTATTTTCTGTTTTATTTTACTTTTTTATGTGCCACTGGTTCATTTTATGCCCGCTAAATATTTTTGTGTTTGCCCAGATCAAGACTCGTGCAGCTGTATTCACTAAGCCATGGATTACGGTAAATCACATTGTTGTGACATTTTCAGATTACCTTTTGTTAAAACAAAATCTGCTGCATGTTAGAAGCAACTGAAAAAAAGGAAAGAACTTTTTAATAAATCTTAATTTCTGCACGCGCGTATCTTCTTGTTTTCGTCATCCTGAATTTTGATATTTATGTGAAGTTTGTCTTCTGTATCCTGCTAGGCATGAGACTATAGATGTTTTGTCTTACACTAATTATCAAAAGAAATATTTCCCTAATTTCATTAAAGCCATATGCTCTCCTAATTTTTTAGCTCATATATATTATATTCATATATTTTATTTTTAAAATCTCTCTTTGTTTTAAATTTTAACGAAAATTCCTGTAATTTTTGGAGCTGACTTTATCTAAAAAACGTGTTATTCGAATTGATGTATGTTATTTGATTCGAGAGGTAGCCAAAAGATAGCCTAAATTTAAATTCAGATTTCATTTAAAATCCTCTATATTGTGAATTAGTATCGTTTACAGTTGGTGTATTTTCAATGAGTTAAGCAATGTGCATCAGAATAACTATTGGTTAATTGAGCTGCTGTTGAATGAGTATACCAATGGGAATGTAATTTTCAATGAAAACAGCATTTGATTCATAAAACTTTTAGAAAAGCATATCTGTTTAAAATATTTTCCTATTCAAGTCGTAAAAAAGAGAGACGATATTGTTCAGAATTTGATAATATCAATAGAAGGAGGATAATTGTACATTGATAAATACTTCTTTGTCGCCACACACTAAACTATTATAATGAAGAATCATTCTATTTTGTATTTCCATAATTATAATAAAATTATAACATGTTTAATCTTAACCTTTTAAAGAATAATTTTATTACTCTAAAGGTTTTATTTCTTATAAATTTAATAAATTAATAATTTTACAGTAACTACAAAAACACTACATTAACACTTATATTCATAAACGTAAAATTATATAATTATAGTTTGTCCTTCAACACCTCTCGACGCTGTGTGTCGTCTTAAAATCAACAGAATTGTTTCTCTTCTCTCAATACAACTAAACCACAGGCTCAGTCCGTCCGGCTGAAAAACAACAAAGGAGTTCTCTTTTCTTGATGCAAAATTTAGTCCATGGCCTTCGCTTTAAAAAAAAGCCAAGAGACTTCTTTTTCAGTGTTTGTCCTGTTCCAAGGCCAATAATTTTCTCTTCTACAAAATAGCAACCTTCTCCGCAGGTGCAGAGAACAGTACCAAAC
Source organism: Trichonephila inaurata madagascariensis (assembly GCA_019973955.1). Lineage (NCBI taxonomy): Eukaryota > Metazoa > Arthropoda > Arachnida > Araneae > Nephilidae > Trichonephila > Trichonephila inaurata. The sequence goes on along the minus strand of BMAV01027528.1, from coordinate 152,870 downwards.
TCTCAAAAAAATCTACCACCAACAGTAGCCAGACACACTTGTTATTGATTATGTATATCGTAAAAAAAATTATGATGGCCAAATATTTAACAACCAACAGGGTTTCCAAATCAGTTGCATACGTGTGAGCGTAGACAGATTTCATTTTGACAGATTTGTCTTGTCTCAGCATGACAGTTTATTCCGAGTTATTGCATTAAACATAATTTAATTAGACTAACACTTCAATATTGTTGTTGTTGTAGTGTATGACAAAGTGCAAAAATGGAAATAACAAAATATAAAGATAAAGTCAAATATTGCCAAATGCGTGAATCACTGCTGTGGCAACATCCATAGCACGATCCGAGTACAGAATGCCCCTGCATCAGTCATTGTCTGTTTTAAAAAGGGCACCAACAATGGAAGGACAGCTAAAATGGTGTTTGGGATCCAGTTGCGGGCCTGGGCAGTGCTTGCATTCCACATATGATCTGGAATCATCGGGCAGAATCTTCATGCCCTTAAAATGCTTCAGTTATTGTTGCCGTAATTTCTCAGCTATAGTTTAATTCTTAATTTCGATAATTTTTTTTCTTGGGTTTGAGCAGAGCTTTTGTTTTGCGACGACTGCGTTGGCATCAAAGACGGTAGTAGATGAAGTTACAGGCTCAAGCACTCTGGCTTCATTAGCAAAGGAATCACAATTGCAACACTTCAATAAGACATATAAATGATTCATACCGTTATACCTCGTTGAGTTATGCATCCCATTCACTAAACTGAATTGAATAACTTAAACTATATTAGCAAACAGCGTAAATACTTTGCTTGTGATTTAAGAATACATTTTTCTAATTCTATTTATTAAAATGAAATAAAAGTTTTTGTGTGTGATTGTTCTGAATTCTAAGAATTTGCTATTATATCATGTGAAGTTGTTTTAATTCTGTCGTACATTATTAAATATGTAAAAGTTTGATATGGTAAACAAAGATGATTATTCATGTTCTTTTGAAATATTTGGCATAAAAGCAAAATTTAAATTATTTGTTAAATAATAATCATACGACTCAAAATTACTTAAAAGGTTGGTTTATAAGAAAAACTAAAATAGAATAAAAATTTTCCGGTTTTTGAAATGATTTTGTTAGCTTACTAATACTTATTAACATTTTTCGTAATTGTTCTAATGTTGCCTTTTTAGTTGACATAACCAAATTTCCTATTTTATCAAAAAAGAATTATGTAAATCAAAAATTTCATTAATCTAGTTTGTTAAAATTAGAAAAATGTAGTGATAAATAAATTCACTAATTATAAACTATAATTAACTATAAATACTAACTAAACTCCGCATAAAGCCCTAATTACAAAATTTGGAAATACTTAATATCTTCTAAGGTTTAACCGAATCAAATAACTAGAAAAACTAGCTATTTAAATTGTCTATACAACATTTTTCCTAATTAATTATTATTTCTATGTCAGAATACATAGGGTGTTTATACTATTAATTAATAAGATACGAGATACCAAAATTTGCTCACAGATTGATGCCAATTAGATTTTTAAGAAATTTTTTACTTCTAAAATAAACTCTCATTAAATTTCTGATGAAATCTGTAAATGCCATCTAATTATACGGGATTATTATTTGTATTGAGTTTTATTGTACTAAAGGTAAAAAGTAAATGTTGTTACAATTCGAAATGTAATACCCAATGTTTCTCTTTTGAAGGAACAATTCCGCATTATCAGCACGATTACTGTAATCACTTTTCTTATGTCCTACATTTTCTGAAAAGTGACAGATACTTAGGTATATATAATTTATCACGTGACGTCACCACCCTATATTTTCATCATCGATAAAGGCAAAGAAAAGAGATAAGAAACTTCTCGAAATTTATCATCTTAAAACTGGCTCTTCTAAGTGTCAGAAGCTTCCTCAGCATCAAAGACGAACGAGAAGTGGATAAAAAAAAAGTCCAAGCTCGGTTTCTTTTTCTTCCACCATTCTTTTTCGACACTTGACACTATCCATCGGCACCTGTGGTAGAAAGATGTAATATAGGGAATTGAAGACAGACACCAAGAACAAAACGGAGCAAAAGCCTTTATTCCATTCTTTGTGGTACAGTTCAAGCGCCATCTGTTTCGAACTTTGTTCAATTTTTAATTTAAATTTCAATCTTTTTTGCATCAAAGCCATTTTTAATATAGAATGTTGATTTTTTCATTTTTCATTTGTTCTAAATTTCGTTTTCTTTTTCTATAAAGTACTTAAATTTAAATATGCAGTATTGGTAGGGGATTTTTTGTTTGTTTATTTAGCTAGAACCTTTTTCCTGTAATGATCAGCAGCTTGTTCTTGTATAGAATATGATGAAAGTTTTAGAAAAAAAGCAAAATTGCATTAGTTTGTTTCAATTTAAATGAATTTTGAATGTTTTTAATTCTTCGAATACGTACTGGTTTAAAAAATTACTCTCTCTCATTAAGGTTTATTTTATTATATAATTTGAAATTTAGGTTTTCATCTAAAATTTTATTTCATTTACAACTTTCAAGCATATTGATTGGATAAAACTCGATATTTCATTAATCATTTAAGATTTAATTAAATGTATTTTTCTGTATAAACTATAATTTATCTTTTCAGTTTTCATTAGCTTAAATTGTTCATGGTATTTTGCCTCGCTAATTTAAAATAATACAATCCTAATTATTGCAATTCTTATATTATTTTATCTGCCATGTTTTTAAATCAGTTTAGTTTCATTTTGATATTTCTTGAGATAAATAACTTCTAAAGAATAATTTATTGTTAATGCTTAATAATATACATAATTTACATTATTTTTCACTTCATAAATATATTAAAAAAACTGACAAAGATATTAAAACAATAGTATTCGAACTCTAAAATAAATATAAATTAGAGATTTAACTGTTGGTGTTCCGAATTTAAAAATGACAAAAATTAATTTATGTTAGCTTTTTAAATATGTTTATTTACTATTCAAAGGAGGAGGTTATTTTTTCCTTTACTTAATGCAAATACATCTAAAGGTTTGATAAGGATTTTCAATTTTCGAAAGCTTATCTTGAAAGAGCTGCGAATTTACATAGCAGCATGAAAATTCCGTTGGTTCAGGTTAATCACGATTGAATATACTCTTTTGTGTAAAATTCTAGTGTTCTTTAATGCATCAACTGATTTACTACCCTTATGTACGATGCTGCGATAAAGCTTTACTTTTCTGTGTTATTTTAGTTTTCGATGTCTGTCAGTGCATCTTCAAAATTACTTTATATAATCCCTATTCGTTTTATTTGAGGATAGTAACTCGCGAATCTTCTCTTTATTATATCTTTACAAAAACAACATAGTTTTAGGTGGAAAAAATTTCTTAGAATACCTCGGTGATTATTTTGTAACATTATAATCAGATTCTGTGATTTGAATTATTTTTTATCTAGTTTCTGGAGTTTATACAATACAATATATGTAATACATTTGACATTTGGCATGAAATTTCATGTATTGAGCTATTTTATCTCCGATTCAGAACAATTGAACCCTTAAAAACATGAGCTAAATTTTCATATTTATAGTGAATTGCAGACTTCTAACTTGTGACTTTATATTTAAGGGCATAGGGTAAAGTGTTGTAATACTTAAAAAAATAGTATATATAATTTATTTTTCAGGAGATTTCACACAGTCTTAAATGTATAACGGAATATGACATCAAATATTTAATGGTTTGTTATTTGAACGTTTCATGTTATTTTTATCTCCTTCAAACATCCAAAATCGCTTAGTATTTTCCAATCATCATTAGATAACACTCCAGAGCAGATACTTCACTCCCTGCATTCTCACCATGCCAGTGCGAAAGCATCCAGACAAATTTCATATGTAGTAGCATCTCCTCTATATTAAGATTTTTCAAAATATCCATCGGTTACAATTCCATTCACTGTTCCAATTAGACTACTACGGATCTTACACATTTTATGTTTCATTTTACACATTAAGAGTTCGCGCATGAAAGGTGGCCACAATCATATAGTAACATATTTTTTTTTCTTGCACTTATTGTTCAATATCAAATATTTTAATAATTATTGTTTTAATGTGAATAATTTATTCTGAAAAACAATCAAGCAACACAAAACAACAATAGATCGAAATTTTTGAAAACGTCGAAACAAACTTTATCAAGAACTCCTTAAAATTATGATGCATGATAAACATCTGCCTTTTATGATATTTGGTCTTATATTTATGTAATTAAAATAATATATAACCCTGCATAAGTAAAATGAATTCTTAATCAAATAAATCTTATAAACATAAAAATTTCAAAACTTTTCAAGCTTTTAAAATTTAAAAATTATTTAAGAGCTTATAATGTATATCGTATATCTTAAAAGAAGATCTTATGTAGCGTATTTCAAATGATAATAAACTAGACTTTAATTATATAAAATGTTAATTTTTTGTTATCATATATCCTAAAGACAATTTCATTATAACTTATGCCCTTTTTAAATAATTAATGAAAAAAGAATTATAATCATATGAATGATTGATATTTTTATTACTGAACATCTTAATTCTTATCTGATTTTTTTAAAATTAAAAATATGTAACTGCGAAAAAGTTTCTTATTTCACCAAGTAAATACAAAACTAAGATTTATAAATTAAAAATTACACATTGTACTCTTTCGTAATATTTTTCTCTCATTATTATGCATCCCTTAAAACCTCAAAATATAATTCTACATTGCACGCTTAAACTCCGTTATAAGATTTATCATAAAGTAATGGCTGCGTTAATAACAAATACATGATATCTTAGGAAATGAATACAATTCAATTTATAACCAACCCTCAGACAGAAATCCAAACACCTAAAATACTTCCTGAGTTTCAGCCACTCAAAAAATACAATGTATCTAAATCAGATAACAAAAGGTGGAGGAAAAAAAGGACAAAATTTGCTTTCGCCACTGATGATCATAAATTACTTTACTTTAAGGTCAACCATTCAGATAAAAGCAATTTTTTTTTATTTTTATTTTGAACTGGCTATCTCTTTTACGTTTGAACTCTGAAAATAACTTCCAGCATCTAATGACGTGACACGGGATTTCCCGTCAAATCTTCTAATCCATGTATCACATTATCGGATAAATAGTACCCCCGGCCTTCTTCACTAAAAATATATTCGTCCCACTTGAGTGAGCTATATTAGCTAAGAGCATAGTCATGTCCATGTTCCGATGGAGGAATGAATTTCCGATCTTCGATTTCTAGGAAGAGGGCTTCTACCTTTTTTTTCTTCTCTCCACCCTCCTTCTTTACCCTTTCTGGTCGTGTAGTACGAATCTAAGGAGGGACATCCGAAATACTAATGGTGGTCAGCATGTCATGTGACCACTCCCATCTGTCGTTAACCTAGGGACGGTATCTAATGGAATTTTTTCTTGTTTCGAGGTTCAAGTAGGTTCTAGAGTAACTTTTCTCACTATGAACTGTGACTGTGTTAATCACTAAAGGTATTTTTTGATAAACACTTCCTTAAATTTATCTCATTCACTTATTCATTATAGAAGGGTTGTATAAAGAAACCTTAGAATATACCTTCAAGAAAACTAATGACTAGCGTGTGTTGAAGTCTAATTGAAACTGTGAAATTTGTAAAACGGCTACTATTCGGATTCTAATATTCCTCTTGCGGAAACTATTCTTTAACTATTATTTTAGTTTAAAAACTGCTTTCCGTTGAGATGACTTGATTTTAACCAACTATTTAGTACTATTAAACTATTTAACTACTATTTAAATCCTGAGGCTGGGTATGGGAGGTTAACGGTTAATTGTTGATCATTAGTCATGAAATCTAAGAATAAGATAAGGTGAACTGCGATTGGGAGGTCACGCGTTCTGAAATTTATATTACTCCCAGATTTCACCAGGAGTTGTGGAAGTAAATAACATTGGATCTGACCGAGCTATCGTGGCCCGAGAAGGATCGTCACAAGGAGCTCTGATTTAAGTTAAGGGATTTTCAATAGCCTTATATGTTAGATTAAGGGCTACGATTTTCGCATTGTTCCCAGAGTTAAGCTATAAAGTTGTATATTTTCATAAAGATAGACTAAAAAATAGGTATTTTTAAGATTCTGTGTGTTCTTGCCCGAATCTTCTTACACCCGCGACCTTTGAGTCGTCACAAACTAATCTTTAAATTCTTCTTGGGATTAAATAACTGATTTTGTATGTTCCTTCATTTGCGAGGTCTCATACTATTTTTTGAACATTTTAATAATTGCGTCTTTAATTCAGGAATAATATGTAATAAAATTATTATTATTATTATTAATACTTGTTTTGGGATCGAATCTGTACTTGAGACATTGTACCAGTGAAGAAATGTATACATATATGAATCTTCCCCTACCAAAAGAATTTTAAACAATTTCTTGTTAAATATTTTTCATCTGCGTAAACTATGCATTAATCTGCACCAAACTGTTGTTTATGATGTATATTGAACAAATCTGGATGTTATTTTAAATTCTGTAAATTTTTTTAAAAAGGAAATCCTGTGAAGAGAAAAACAAATATATTTTTAATCTCGAAGTTAACTTTTAAAATATTTCATAATACAGTTTTTACACCAAAATCCATTTTTTCGTGAGTCTGCAATTCTTTTGTAACTTGAAATTGACTTTTGTTGGCTTCAAAATTGAAATAGGATCGATATTGCTCTTTAAATATTTCGGAAACTTCGAATAATAATTTTTTGCTAGAGAAAATTTATATTTATTTAAGGTTAAACTACAGTTCCCAAGTATTCAGATATTTCTATAGGTTTTCAGGAGACATGGGGAAAGCAAATGGTGGGGCAAATGCTCTCATACTAGACGCTAATAGCATTTTTTCAAAATATTAACATCGACACATAAAATGCTTTCTTGAAGGATTTCCCAACTGTTTTGTTAAAGTATGGAAATGGATCAATCGTTAACAAAAATACATAAAAAAGTAAGTACATAAATATACAGGGTGATCCGAATTCATGGTACAAACTTTAAAGGTAGATAAAGGACATTGTAACAATCCTTTATCGTTTAAGAATGTGTAGATGCAAGTGACGCGGTGAGGCGGAAACAGGGGAAATAAAAGAAGGGATAAATATGGAGTTATAGGTTGGTTGCGTTGCCAGTAGGGAGCAGTAGATGTCTAGCCAACGTTCAACATGAGGCATCTTAGTAGGGGAAAGCGTCATTAGCAATTCTGCTGACGTCTACGATTGGAGAGACTTTACGTAAGCTGAACTGTAGGCATGCATTACATGTACGGCCGTGCAAATTCTAACGGAAGAGCTGCGCTACGAATGTATCGCGCGCTGTTTCCTGATCGATCAATTCCGCATCACAGAATTTTTCAGCGGTTACATCGTCAACTTCGTGTAACACGTTCTTCCTCGTCACCAGACATGATGCTGGTCAACGAAGAGCTGTACGCAGTCCAAGTCTAGAAGAAAGCACCTTTAATGTTGTGGCTGATACACCGGAGTCAAGTACAAAAGCTGTTGCTCATCACGCAAGTGTGAGTCATCAGACCGTTTGTAGAGTTATGAGCGACTTCCCCCTGAACTCGCTCCCTCACCATCCTGCCAACTTAAGGGTGTGGGAGGAAACAAAGTATGACCAGAAACTTCCATAATAATTATTATTTATTATTATTCAATCACACTAATCAACCACAAGTTAAACTGCTAGAGGATGCCCTAGGAGTGATATAAGGAAAGCAATAAACCCTAAGTGAACAAGCGCAAGTAATCAGTTTAATTTAACCTAATCCATCTTAGACTATAAATTTCCAATCTACTAATTTAGTATAGTGGCAAACTCCGTTTTTAACTCAAATTGTGAAGATCAATTTTATATCACCTTCGTAATGCCACAACAGATTCTCCGCTCCTTCTATCTTACAATTACAAAACCCTGACTTTATATAGTCGAACTAGTCTCCATATCAGGGTTTCTTCTTGAGAGGGATGGCTGTAAATTAACGCGAATGCTAGCCCAAAGCTTCCTCAAGAGGAATAGTGTGAAGGTCGCGTAGAGATCCGTCACAATATTAAACGAAAATCGCTTATACCTCTTTCATTTTCAGTGAGTAGAAATTTGAATCCGGCAAACTATCTTCTCCGACTTCCAGGGGATGGGACAGCAATGTGCGCTGCAGCTGGACTTCATTGCTCATGCGCTGAACAGTTAAGAAGAGTTACTGTAAACATTACACTTGTCAACGACGCTTCCAATAAACACTTTGTTTTTCCTTTCGTCTCTTATTTTTTGTGTTTATCCTTAAAGTTTGTACCAAGAATTGGGTCCACCTTTTATATATATATATAACTATAAAACCGACAAAAATATTACTTACAAAGGTATAAAACACCAAATTTCAATTCTTCAAAAAGATTTCACTATTGTATATGTTGATAAAGTTCCGGGCAACTATGCAACCATTTGCAAATGGTTTTATAACCCTTAAAGTTGGTACCATGAATTCGGAAACCCCCTGCAGAAACTATTTTTAGAACGCATATTATCTCCTTTGTGACTTTTATATAAATTATATGTAGAAGTCACAAAAGAAGTGTGCTCAAGAGAAGAGTGTATATTGAAATATTGCATGTCTTCTTATTTCAGGACAAATAAATGAACATGAAAATGAATCTGAAAATGAACATAAAAATGTTATTTATACTTATATCTGAAGGGATATTATACCCTTTGCTATTTTTATATCATAAGCAAATTAAAAATATTACTTATGTAAAATTATTAATAGTTGTATGTCTTTTTAATTTTTTTATCATTCTCAAAAAAATTCTAAATTTGGATTTTTGATTATAGGGATAACTGTAAATAAAATGTATGTAAATTTAATTAAATTTAATAAAAATTGCAGTTATTTAATAAAATTATTTGTATTGCAAATTAAACAAAACTGACAAACAAACATAAAACATGTAAAAACAAACAAAGCATAAGTAGTATAAATACATAATTCGAAAAACAGCTACTATATTATTAAGTTGATTATTGCTAATATATTTGAAGATCCAATCTCTCTGCATAATTATCCAAATTCCCCCCATTAATATGACAATTTTGCTTTATAATTGACAAAATATTTCTTACGTTATTAATTTTTATTAGCTTTTGTAATCCTAAATGAAACGTGTAATGGGAAATTAAATAAATCTTCGATAATTCCCGTAAATGAAACCATTTTCTCCTCAAAATATTATCTTATTACTATGAATTAATAGAGTTGTATCCAAACGTCATTTTGTATCATTTTTTAATTTAAATGTGTACGTTCATGATGCATTAAAAAGGAATACTGAACACGCTGACTATTTTCGCAACTATGTATTAAATACCAAAATATAAGCATAATACTTAACTTTCTGTTTCATGTGATATTCATTTAATTCCACTATTAATACAATGATTCTCATTGCATTAACGTAATATTTCTATAAATTTTATATATTTTGAAATTCTGAAAATTTATTATGGAAATCAAATGTTTACTTCATTTCAATTGTTTTTTAAATTAAAAAGCATGCAAAACATCATATTTTCCTTTATCATTTGCATAATGAGGGCTCATTCAACATTGAATTTTAAATTATATTTCGTATATTAGGGGCTTGTGTATGCGAGTTCAAAACAACGTAACTGTAAAGAAAGATTAGAATTCATTTAAATAATTGTTTTGCAACTAATGGCAGACTTAAAAATTCAAATTATGGCTATTATTTCAAAAATATTCCCAAATTACTCCTACTATTTTACTTTTATCTCCTCATTTTTTGTTTTGTTTTAAATCATTGTATATTCAAATAAGTAAACCTTTTTAGCAGTGTTATGAAACAAATAGATCCATATCTAATTTGATACTTATGATTACATATTCCTTCACATGAAATTGAATCTAAAATTCATCAAACGGTAATGCCGTGTTTTCCATCAAGCCATTATTGAAATGGTTTTAATCAAATAAACTGAAGACACAAAGTATTTTTATAAATAAATTAAATAATGTCATACATCTATATTTTAATACAACTCATTTGCGATTCCCCGAAGAAGAGTTATTTCAGAAAATACATATTTATCTTTGGTACTTATCTATAATTTTATTTGAATAAAAAATATGATTACACTTAATTATTACTTAAATTTGTTACTTGCATTAATAATTAAAGTTTTGTTCCGAAGATAATATTGGATTATATATAAACAAAAAAAGAATTCATATTTTTCATATTATTAAAATGATTTTTCTAATTTCGAGAATTAAATTACCTATATTAACTTTATCAAATCCATATACATGTTTATTACTTCCAGAATTCTTAAAATACATGAGTTTAATTACAATCATTTCACCAAAAATGGGATAATTTAATTATAAAAGATCATCAGAATCTTAAAAAACTTCATTTGACAAGAATTATGTAATAAATTAATGATGCGAATCAAGGAATTTAATAAGTTTCTCAAATTTATCAAAAATAAAAATTCTAAACACCAGAATTTGTCTTAATTGAATTATTCCCTGAAGGCATTGAGGTGCATTAATGTACTGCAAAAGATTTAAAAGAGCACCTCGTGAATATTAATTATTGATATTTAAATAAGCAGTTAACCCTTTAACTGGTTTGCCCGTACACCATACGAAGGCTGGCCACAACCGATTTGCACTGTATGCTGTACGGGTACTAATATTTTCTTCTTTCTACCTTTGTGATTTGCGCATATTTATTTTTTAATTCTAATAAAGAGATTATTAACGCTAGTGTTGTGAAATCGCCTCCCCCCTGGGGTGCCCTTCTCTTTGATTATCAGTATGAGCCAGAGGTGTAGGATTAACGAAAGAACTAGAAGATTCCATGATCTTAATTTGTCTTTATTAAGACCTTAAACCTAAACGTCTAACAGATTAGATAATAATAATATATGTGAGAGAATCTACGATGACAAAACTGGATGTGCTATTAGGGAATGTCTTCACATTTCTTCTACGTATTGCCAAATATCATCTGGTGTAACAACAAAAGGTGTGAACTGAAACAGTCATTCTCCAGTCCTGCACTACAGGAATTCAACTTGGCGGCAGATCAATGTGTATGCCAAACTAAAGCAGAAAGCTCTTTAGGTGGCTATGATAAATTGTAGAACATTGTGTACATCGAGTAACCTAGCATTATCGTGCTGAAACTTGTCCTTAGGCAAGATTTGAAGGTAAGGGACAACATCAGGCTTCAAAATGTGGTTATCGGAGATCATTGATTCACTGTAGGAGATATTGTTGATGAGGTTGAAATCAGTAAAGATTACTTCATAGGTAATTTTTTTGATAGTTTGAACACGCTCAAAATGACTACGAAATTTGTGATCAAGATGCCGTCCGAAGAACAAAGAGAAGTTCCTCTCGATATTACACAGAATCCGTTGGTTTGATCTGATTTGATTTGATTTAGAATTAACTCACACTATAAGGCAATACGAGATGAACCTCTGATTCTGAACCTCTAACATAACGAAGACAACACTTAAGCTGGCATCAAACTCCCAAACTTTTACACCATGCGTACGTGAAGACTTTGAGTAACGACATATTTAATGTGCATTAGAACCCTACACGGTGTCTGTTAAGTGGCACCAAGACTCAAGCCAACAACTCCACAACGCCAGCTACGAGATCGTGACCATCCTCATTCGGCTTACATGGCCACCAAGATCTGCTGGAGTCTATCCATACTAATCCTAAGTTTCTGAGCGCCGTGATAGCTATAGAGGACTCAAGTGTGTCCGAGTAAGACCTGAAAATAAAACACAGTGATCCCAATGGGAGCATCCCAAGTCCCTAAGACGAAAAACATGTGATAGATGTGTAGGAAAATCAGGGGGAAGATGTGTTCCTTGATATCTGTGGAATAGTGCTTCATGAATAAGCACCTGGGAAAAGAAAAATATAAACTTCTCTGTCGACTCCATGATGCAATTCGGCGCAAAGGATAAGGCCTCTGAATGGTGAAAAACTTACAGATGCATTATGGAATCATTCCAGCTCATTCATTGCACCTGATCCGGAGATTCATGGTGAAACATCTGATTCTGGTCATTCCCAGCCTCCCTACTTTCAAGATATGACTCATTTCATAGTCCGAAAACAAAAACCTTTCAAAAGTACTACCGCCAGTGGAAGTTTGGTTGGGCTAAGTATGTGGAGAAGCAAAGGGCTTATTTTCATGAGTATTATGCTTCCAATCCTAACACATATGTAATATGTTTATTGGTGAAATGTTCAGATAATTTTTGACAGCTTTGTTGTATGTGTATATGCATCGACCTTTAAATATGTGGAATAGATTGAATGAGTAAAAATTTAAAAAAAGGAAATGAAAAGTATATTTTCAGCATATTGCTTTTTAACTCTTCAGCGGGCAGTGGCTAATACGTCTAGCCACATATTAAAAAAATTTTCTCCGAGTGGGTGATGGATATTTAGTCCAGCCACGTAAGTTAATTGAAGCTAAAACTCATAAAAATCAATACAGATGGCAGAACGAAACCTTTTTTTTTGCATTTCATGTCCCCTGATGGGTAGTTAAAAAGTGTTTCTCGTTGTAAATACAAATTGTATTTTGATTACTATAAACAAAATTTCTGATCTTTGAAAAAGATTTCGACATGTCTTAAGAATACTTTTCACTCATCTGAAGGAATTAAGCAAATTTGCAATTAAAAAAGGTTTTATTTAGGTTTTTAGAAAGCTTTTATATGTGACTAGAGGCTCTGTCCACTGCTCACATAGAACAGAGAAAAGACCTGGAAATTTTCGTTTTTCTCCACACTTAGAATCATGTGAGAATGTTGGGGGTCGGAAATGTAAGCAAACTTTGTTTACAATATGTGGTACAAGATTCTCGGGTTCGAAAATCTTTCATTACAGATTCGTACAGATTCTGCTCGTTTGCATATTATAAAGTTCCACAGTAAATAGTTCATCAAATTTGTGAAATAACTAATTTAAATTTGCAAAAATATTATTTTATTTCTAACCTCTTATACTAAAATTAAGTAAAATATAATATGTGGATATATACCAATTTCAATGTATGTTCTAAGTATTCTATATATATTCTTAGTAAGTATTCTATGTTGTAAAATTATTCTATTATTATTTAATTACGCTTATACTTTGTATTTAATTGTTATTGAAGTAGTTATTACATAAATGTCAATTTTTCGTAAAAAGTTTATTGTAATATGATTCATTATTTCTGTCCTAAAAAATAAGTTAAATGTCTTATGTGCGTAGTGGCTATAACGTCTAGCCACCACCCAGGAAAAAAAACCTTGATCAGATATTTTTTTTGTGACTAAATAATGTTTATAGGGGATGAGAACATTACATTTAGCAAGTACTTTATCACAGAAAATTGTATTTTAGCTTTGTGCTCGTTAAAGGGTTAAATTAATTAGCGAACTTAAACATTATCGTCACAAATAAATAAAAATGTTATACATTATTTTTCAACATTATCAATTTAGTCAGTTTCATTCACGGATTTTCATTCTGGAAATTTAATGAAAAATGTTACCTGCTTCAAGAGAGGTAAAGTTGGAGGATTCTCATAATTTCAAGTCCTCAGACATATTACTGAATAAAGACGGTGCTACCTTTTTAGTTAAACTTTTTTTCAAAAATTTTTACATTATTACTGAGGAAGTTATAAAGGACGAGCTTCTTATTTCAATATAGCTCTCGGTTTTTCAACTTTGTTAAAAATTGCTAGACACATCTCCAATCACTGACTTGTTGTTTGAAAGCGATCTTTATTCCGACCAGTTAATTAACTTGAAGTTTATGATATTAATTTTCAAGAATGAATTATATATATGTAGTGCAATTAACTTATTTCATTCAGTATTACTTACTTCACTTTATTAAGTAATGCTTGGATTAATTATGCATTTTAAGAAATCAGAAATATAATCCCGTTTCATGAAACAAAGAACAAATTTCAAAATCTTAAAGCTATTTCGAATACTGGAATTATTAATGTATGTTTCAAACAAAGAAAAAAGAAACATATAAAGGAAAAAGTAGATTAACACTAAAGTTAAGAATTAGAAAGAAAATTAGTACCACTGACCTTTAACTTCTTTCAGAGAAGACTTTCCTTTTTTGCAAAGAAATGGTACGTTGAAACATTTTTGAAATCAAAAAGACATTAAGACCTTTAAATGAAGATACGCTACATGAAGCATTAACAATATGACCTTTGCACTAAAAAATTTCTTTGTTTTTCACGCTAAGCAAAAAAAAAAAAAAAAAAAAAAAAAAAAAAAAAAAAACTTACAGTAGTCGCTTATAATGTGTAACATCTGAGATGTTATCGTGGCAAATGCTCAATATTAACTTTTTTCCTGAAAAAATATGAAAAAAAATCGGGTATGATTGGAGATAATTTTCTATCGAATAATTATATCTTTCATGAAAATTGTATTTAATTAATAAAAGGAGTAATGCAATATTTTATCAAAAATAATTATTCTTGTTTAATTTGGGGAAGAGCGGAGACAACAGACTTATCATAACTAAAATATGACACGCATACTGTGATTTTAAAGTATTTAAAAACCGTTGAAAAACAGCGTCAATAACAGTACCACTGTTAGCAGTCGAAACTTTCTAATTTGTGTTCATTTCGAGCTTGAATTCATCATTCATAAAAGTTATGAGCGGCTCAGATTTTGGCAAGCTGAAGTTAAAGAGTTAAAATCACCACTCAAAATCAGGGGAAGTGAGTGTGATAATTTTTTTAAAATAGTAGAACCACCTTCGTTATATGGTAAAAGTACAAAATGCAGGAAATCTTTAATTTTTTTTTAACCGTTTGATTCGAAGAAATGTATACGACCACCGAAATCACTGTTTGTCCATTTTCAAATAAACATTCTGCCGCACTTATGTCCCCCAATATCGTGACTAACGGATTTAGATTCAAGCGCTCGAGTGCTTGATGGCTACTAGAGTTGGACCCCCATGCGAGGATAGCGAAAAGACACAGCTACCTTCTCTCATTGGTCAAATCAAGTAGCATGCGCTTACGCCACATCCTGTTACACGCATCAGTCCCTTTTCACACAAATATCCAGCAACCGAGAGGAAAGATGTTACACATCAAAAAGAGCGAATATGCGATTTAAAAAGGGACATTAACTTTTAAAATTCTGTAGCAATCTGTGATAAATAACTGGTTATATCAAACTTTAAATTTAGAAGTGCAAATTCTCCAATAATGCAATCAAACTTGTCTTCTGTTTATATATATATATATATTTATATCATAATGTAATTCTTTTCTGTTTTTCATTATAATGTATTTTTACGTAATTTGTAGCTTTCTTCTGTGTAATTTTCTTTTAATTAAGTTCTTTCACAAAACTTTCTGATGTATCTCTTAAGTGACCGCGATAGCCTAGTGGTCGTGGTAACGGATTGGTGATTGGCGTGTCAGGAGTTCGAGTCAGTGCCGCTGAAAACCCGCCGTGTAGGGGAGCGATGCTCGTTAAATATGTCAATGCTCAAACGTCCTCCCGTTGATGGGGTGTGGAAGTTAAGTGAGGGGGTGCCAGCCCAGGTGTCGTTCTCATCCCTTGATCATGGTTCAAAATTACGAGGTCTGTCACCAAAACCCTTCAAGTAGCTTAATAGTGCGGTTTAAATGTTCACTCACTCGCTGTATGTTTTAGTTAAATTGATTTAAGTCAATACAATTCAAAAAGAATATGCATATGATACGGCATTATAATGAATACATTAAACTAAACAGTGAAATTTAGCCTGGTTCGAATAAACTAAATAAACTCCGTACATGGAGAAAAAAATATATATATTAGATTAACACAACATATTCTAAATTACTGTCATTTCACTGAATGTTCTGAAAGGGAGGAAAGGTGCACGAAGGGGTCCTTCCGAAGAGGTGACTTCAAAATTTCGTTAAAAAAAAATTCTAAAGAATGTTCCTTCTCACGCTGTACACCATCTTAAATACCCAGCCTTTTTGTACACAGATAAATTCAAGTGAAACTCCTTTCTAATTTTTAACTCATCGTTATTGGATAGTTTCAATATGACGCAAAGTCACATCAAAATAGGGATTGACAGTTCCTTGACCCTATATAGTTTCCAAATCTCCATTTCCAGCCAAAATGGTCCAATGTAAAATTACTGAATTTTAAGTGTAAGAGACCATTTCCCTTTAACTCTTCCACTCCTTCAGACTCACAATCACTGAAAAAATGACCAACGCAGAACAAAATTAATAAAAGTTGAAAGCTGTAAAAATCTTCATTTTGAAATTTTCCCTGCATATTTCTCTTGATCCAATATTCTATATCAGGGGCACTCAACCTTTTTTCTGCTGGGCCACATACATATGTCAGCTATTTCCAGTGGGCCGCATACGCATGTTAGTTATTTTACGCGGGCCACAACATGAGGATAAATGAGGGAGGGGAGTGGGAAATCCTTTAAGGTATCCGACTACGTTTGGAACCGTGATTATAAAAAGGCGCATAAATGTAAAATTTTCATGATATTTAGTGTCACTTAGATTAGAATACATGTATAAAATGGTTTTAAGGACATTTTGACAAAAACAAATTATTTAAATACAATATTTCGATAAAAAATTAACTTAGAATAACCTTTTTTCAAAATGTTATCCTTTCGTAAGAAATGCTTCTATTATAATATTTTGCCTGTATATAACTCAGATCTCTGTACAGAGGCTCAACTATGAGTTTTGAAAAATTCACATTATTTCCAGAGTTACAACCGTTTGAAATAATTATCGGTGTTTTTTTCTTAAAATTTCTCTCCTTTGTTGTCGTAAAACACAGATAAACCCACTTCTAAGTTATATGTTTCAAAAATTCCAGTTGAGCCTCTGAACAGAGGTCTAAACTATATGCAGGCAAAATATTATTATAATAGAAGCATTTTTCACGAAAGGAGAATATTTTGAAAATGGGTCATTCTATGTTCATTTTTTGTCAAACTATTGTTCTTATCTAAGTGACACTAAATATCATAAATATTATCCATTTATGCAATTTTGCAAAATCACGGTTAAGAACGTAGTCGGATACCTTAAAACCAAGATAACATTGGAAATTTAAAATGTGGAAAATTGATCAAAATATTATAACTCCTGTTTTGCTTTTCTGTTTTTGATTACGTATCACAAAATTTTAAATAGTAAAGCAATCAATTTTCAAAAATAATTTTTTTTCCTATTTCATTGATGCCAAAGAATTAATTGAAAAAATACTGCTAAGCTAACTCCATTCTAATTCTTTTTAAAAAGATCATCTTTTACAAGCTAATAAGTATTCTTCCCAATTAGAGCAATTCCATAACAAAAACAAGCATATTTATATTTTAATTCCATTCATCTGATTTCTATTTAAAAAAGGAACAATTACAATTCATCCCCAACACGACAATAAATTCTTCAAATTATATTTACAATAATGAGAGCTCTTACGAGTGAACCCAGAGAACTGTCGCCAAAACCAACTAATTACCCTGTCCTATCTCTTGCAGAAAGTATTTGCTTTGCTACATTACTGTTATCGACTGGGTGTAACGTAATATTTCTGTTAATGCGACGTCGTGCTTCTTTTCTTTTATCAGGCATGATTGTGAGGAGGGGGGAAGTACTTTTCCCTATCGCCGTGATTCCACGTTGTCTCCCCGCTAAGCTGCAGTGTGTGATAAACGCACTTTGATTAATGTCTCTAGCGACGACACCCTTGGCCGTTATTAATTGACACGAAGCAATTGGATTAATGCGGGGTTTTGCGTGAAATATCAGGTCTGGGCAAGCAATTGTCAATAAACGTAGCTTTGTTTTTTGTTTCCTTTTCTCTCTGTTGTGTCATATTGAATGTTCTGTCTTTTCCATACAGAGTGATGTATAACAGAGCATTTAAAAATTTGATACTCTGAAGATGTAATTTACATTTTAGAAAAATGAAAAAGAAGTGGAAATAAAAGAAGCTCCATGAGAATGATGTGCACATCGAAAAGTTCATTAAACTCAGGTAAATTTAATACATAATGAAAAGTTAAATTATAGTTCCTGTTGTTAGTGATTTTTTTCATTTAATATCTGCAACCAAAAGAATGACAAACGTTAAAAAAATGAATTATTATTAACAAGTTCAATTATAACTAATTTTTAAATGGCACTAAAGTTAAATTTTAAGATGTAACACTGTATATTTAAAAGCTACCTTAACTTTACTATTAGTGACAGCCAGGTGGTGCTACTTGTTCTTTAGGGAGAAAATTCTTTCTTCTCAAGAACGTGTTCGGTTAAGGTAGCACACGTTCGTGGTAGAGATTTGCCTTTCTCCTTCTAAGATATTAAATGAGTTTTAAAATGTATGCAATGTATGTTTTTGTGTTCTCTTGTGTTGTGGAACGTAACCATTATCAAATATTATTTGTTCCTGTGACAACTCGGTCTTCATTATTTTGTTCTAAAATATTAACAACCATTAAGACTATCACACTGGCGCCCAACGTGAGGCCAGCTGTATCTTTATTGTATAAATGTATGATTTTATCGCGTTTGTGGTTTTCCGGTAAATAATTTCTTACATACAATATAATATATATTGAAAAAAACTTTTGGTGAAGGTCCATCTGTCCAGTAACTTCAAAAATTATTTTCTATGGAGAAATACCAAACATCTTCCAATAAGTTTTTATAATTGAAGATAATGTTTTAAGGAAATGGCAATAGAATATAATTAAAAGAAGTATATTAAAAGTTTAATTTCATATTAATAAGTTTAAAAAATTCAGTTTTAAAGCTGCTTTAATCTTTTCATTCCAAATTTTTTTCCCTTGCTTTTAAAAATAAAAATCGTTATCATAATCTTATTTTTTTAATTTGTTATAAGAATAAAAATTGCGTAACTTCCTACTATCATTAAAATTAATTATAAATAACCTGTTTTCATTTTAAATCAATAAAATGTATTTAATAAATTTGTGGGTATTGTTTGTTTATTGTAGATAATCATATATCTAAGGGCAATAAAAAAAGAATTGTTTTTAAAATATGTTTTGAAATTTAATATTTTTAGATAATATTTAAAAATATGCATTTCTATGTATAAAAGGAAGTTATACTATTATGAAATTGACTTGAAGTTTTAGTATTATGAAATTGACTTGAAGTTTTAGTATTATGAAATTGACTTGAA
>BMAV01027528.1:114211-133469 GCA_019973955.1 Trichonephila inaurata madagascariensis | reverse complement strand
TATTATGAAATTGACTTGAAGTTTTAGTATTATGAAATTGACTTGAAATTATAATATTCTGAAATTATTAATAAATCTAGTGAAATCAATTTTTATGAAAGATAATACGACATATTAACATCGAAAACTAAGAGTTTTGAACCTAACACATTTTAACTTTAGAGGAAAAGTATTCTATAAGAGAAGCATTAATTCCCTTAAAAATAATACATAAATTCTAAAATCTTTTAAAAAATAGCTTTCATTTTCAACTTTTGTCATCAAAGTATTATTATATCAAATTGAGATCATTTTATCTGGTTTTATAACATATCATGCAATCAGATACACTGAAGTGCCACTGAGTTAGGGATACCTATGTAGTAACGAGTTGCACC
Source organism: Trichonephila inaurata madagascariensis (assembly GCA_019973955.1). NCBI lineage: Eukaryota > Metazoa > Arthropoda > Arachnida > Araneae > Nephilidae > Trichonephila > Trichonephila inaurata. The sequence continues at coordinate 133,092 of BMAV01027528.1, read as the reverse complement.
TCCTCTGGCCTTGATAACAACTGCCACACGACGAGGCATAAATTCAACAAGTTTCTGGAAACGTTTCACGGGAATGCCTTGCCAAATATTTGCTAAGGCTGTCCATAATTCAGTAAGGTTCGTTGGTGTTGTGTGATGGCCTTTCATGCCTTGTTTCAAAACATCCCAAAGATGCTCAATAGAATTTAAATCATGGCTTCTAGGTAGCCAATTTATAACAAAAAAGTCAGAGGAATGTTCATTCAACCGGCCAGTAGCCAACCAGGACTTGTGAGAAGTACTATTGTCTTGCTGGAAAGCTCCATTACCATGCGGATAACAGAACAGCATAAACGGATGGAGGTGATCACCCAGCAACCCTACGTACCGAATTGCATTGAAAGAGAGGTTGGTACACACACCAACAGTGGCACAAAAAACACCCCAGACCATGATTGAGCAACCATGTCCTTATACAGTTTCAACCTAGCATGCTGAATCCATGGTTTCATGATCCTGATGCCATATTCTTAGGCACCCGTCTGCGTTAAGTAGTCGGAATCCAGACACATCACTCCGTGCTTCTCGCGTTTCCAGTCCTCTACATTCCAGTCTCTGTGCTCTCTTGCCCAGGCAAGACGTGCAGCCTGATAGCAAACATTGAACAATGGTAATCTCGTAGGTCGACTGCTCCAAAAACCTATATGATGAAGCGAGCGTTGCACAGTCCGTTTATTGACTGTACGGCTGGCACCGTCTTTCTACTGAATGGTAATTTGAGCTAATGCTTGGTTTCGCTGGTTACGTATATAATAAGCATGAACCGTCTCTCACCACTCACTATCAAGACTAATTGTCCTTTGCAGTTTTGCCCGATTGCTGGTTTTTTGTTCACCATCCGTGTATTCTTGATATATTCTTGACACTGTCAACCTTGAAAATCTTAGCTGTCTGACTATTTCTGAAGTTGAATGGCCCATGTGTCACACACCTACAATTTATCCGTGATCGAAGGTGCCTAAATCGGGCAATTTACTCATACTGGCAATTTCAACAACTAATTCAGAACAACCACAGTACGCGCTATATATGCAGTTACAACAGTATCCTCACTTGTGCATAAATGATACGCAGTGCTACACAATTTTCATAACTCTTTCTATCCCGAATTTAGTGGCACTTCAGTTTATATGGAAATAGGTCTGTCACAAGCTGATTGTGTTAAACTGCTTAATGTACTTAATAGAACGATCCTACAACTTTGGATTCAGTTAAAATTTGAAAACTGAAAGTCTTTTTCAGAATATTTAAATGTTATAACAGCTATCAATGGATTTTTTCCAGCTCTTTCAGCTTGAAGAAATAGAAACATTGATGAACCTTAGCTCATGGCAACCCATTTTCTGGTAATTAGAAGAATTTCGGCTACCATACATAGAAAACCGTCTTCAAAATGAAGGTCTGTATGCAAAAACAGCTACTAGATGTGCCTTGTTAAATACAAATGTGAATAATATTCAGTTGGATTATAACGTGCAATGATTGTACAAATTATGAATGGTAGCCTACACTTCTTGCAGATATGTCTGATGAGTATCGTCGTGATCCTATTCAGAGAGACCAAGAAACTAGTCATCATAAGTTCAATATTGTTGGAAGACATATGCTTACAGCGAAAGTAAAATAAATCATGGCGTTTACCGCATTCTCTTTGAGGAACTTGAATATGTTTTAGAAGTTCTGTGAACTGTCAAAAATATTGAGACGAAATAATTGATCAACATGGGAGATTTTACATTGATGCTACACGTAATAATTTTATTCTAATGGACGAGAATGTTCGACCCCTTCAAGTTATACTTGTACATTTAAAAATTCTCTTGATAAAGTCATTAAGAGAATGACCATCAACTAACCATCTCGTTGACCTGTCAGAATGGACCTTCGGGTCCATTTTAGTAGAATAATTACGGAAGTAACACTTCCAAACTCTACACAAGCTGCAAAAGTGATGTTCCATAGCAGTTTATGTGTCCGACAGCTTAATCTTATCAATAGAAAATCAATGGCACTTATGCGTTATAACTAAGAAAAGAATGAAAATTTTTATGAAAATTTTAAAAATATTCAGCCTATAATTTGTGTTGAAAACTTGACTTTTTTTTAAAAAAAATGCCATTATTCAGCTTTTTTTTACCTTAGTCGTTTAGATAATAAAACCTTTATTCGAATATATATTTCTTTATAAATAAAATGTATGAAAAAGGAGAAAATATGAAGCCATATACAAATAATAATAAAATAAAATGAAATGAACCAATAACCTGTATAATAAATTCAATAAATAAATTTAAATTTATTTCACTGCCTTCATAAAATCAAATATTTTAGCTTTTAACCACCATAACCCTACATTTCTTAAATTTTCATTCAATTCAATTTTTTTTTTTAAAAAGCGTTTTTAAATAAATGAAAATTTAAAATCTGTTCTTTTATTAATATTTTATTACATTTCATCAAAGAAAATATAAAAGATGTAAAGGAAAGTAAAAGTACTTGATGGGGTTTTGCAATAAAAAGAAGAAACTGCATTTATGTATTATGCTTTTTATAGTATGAATTTTTCTTCTATATAATATTTAGCGCATTCAGTGTCCATATCAATCACATATTTACTTTTAAAAATTGCATAAATTTAACTATTCGTGATTGATAGGATTTATATAAACTCTTGATCTAATTCTCTTACTATTACTAAACTTTACTGAAACTTGCTATTGCTAAACATAAAGTAAGCAGGGTTTTTTTTTAAGATAAACGATATAGCAATTTCCATTTTGTAATAAGCATCTATATTCAAAACTTCATACTCATTCATAATGCATGACATTTTATAGAACTAGTATATTATAGTCAATCTAATTCCTATTTCGACGTTTTTTACACTCTTCCCTAAAATTTGAAATTTATATTTTCTTCATTTTTTACAACATAATATTTTTCATCATGAATATAAAAACAGAAACGCAATTTTCTACTGAATTTTTCCCACGACCGGCGAAAAGTCTTTCAAATATATCAAAAACATCTTGATCTGAGACAATATACACATAGCCATCCGTTTTCCCCTACCACCCAACTCTATATTCAACAAAAACCTTAATTCATTTTTCGCATTTTTTAAGCCATACCCTCCATATTCAATTACCGTCACGATATGTTGCGGGAGAGAGTCCCCCTCTTTTAAAAGTCTCCGCTGAGCCAAAAAATGAACCAGATGATGTGTCCACGTGACCTAACAGGATCCGAAACTCCCCTTTTATCAGACCCCGAACACACTGGGGAAAATTCTCACCTTTGAATCGGTTTTTTCTCTACTGTGACGTCATGCTCCTCATATCCCGTCAATACGAATTTCTCACTATGATGGAACGGTTTAGTCTACACTGTCAATTGAAAAAGGGTGCCATTATACCGCGAGTTATTATTTAAATACGATGTCTGGCGGTATTATTTTCTTTTAACCTCACCCCTTGGCTACGGCTATTCTTTTTCTAATGTGTTATTAAAAGGGATATTCCGCGCAAATCTAGTTCTTTTTGCCAAAGGCATTCTTTGAAATGTTGACTCAGGGGCATTTTTTAAATGGAAGTGGTACTAATGTGTGTTTTAAATTCATTAGTGACTGGCTGGGTTAATTTTTTTTTACTCCCATGACACATAAAGTAGACATTTTAATGATAGGAAAGAAGGTTAAAGTTTAATATTATGAGAAGAAAATGAGAAAATATAATGAGGGAATTTATCTGACAAAGTTTAATAACCTAAAGCATCAGTCATGTTTAGTTACAGTTAAGTGAACAAGGTATAATACATTTTTGATCAAGTCGACATTTATTAAAGAAGTTTATAACTCCAGTTTTATTTATTATTGTTATTTTAATCGATAGGGTTATTTTAATGATTGTGAACACGATAAAGTTATTTGTTCAATGATTTATTGCAGATTCTATAAAAGAAATGTTCACGTTTTACATATGAATGTATTCACCATTACTCTCGTTAAATAATACATCTGATATTATATTATGCTATTAGAGGTTTTTCACGCCTTTAGTAGAACGAAGCAAGTATTATCTAATAAATTATTTAACAATATAAATCACACATTCCAGATCTGATCTAAAAATGATTTTAAAAAAGCAAAAAACACAGAAAATAAAACAAGTATAAATTATCGTCTGTCAAAAGAGAAGGTATAATTGAACCGAATGAACAGAATTTGATGAAAATGATTATTTATTTGTACTGAGTATAATTTATAAAACAGTGTTTGATGTTAAGAATATATTTCATCACTAAAACTTTTAACATTTAATTAAAAGTTTTTGAAAAATGATTTATTTCTTTTATACATGTTATATTTACTAGCGAGACTAAAGAAGTAATGAAAGTGACGTTTTAAAATAGTTAAAAATATTTTCAAAATGGCACAGTAAAAAAACAATAAATATTCAATTATATTGTTCAGATATCAAACTAAATTTTAAAACTCAATACAAGTTACTTAAATAATCTTTTATTACTCCCTTTCGTATAAATTTGAAAAGTTCACTGAGTTTTAAAATTCTACAACTAATTTCTTTAAATATTAAAACTTAGAAATAAATACTTTAAATTTTAGGCAAAATTTTTTAATTTAAAATTTATTAATATTAATTTAGTAATTTTTATGTTGCAAAAGAATTATACTTAGGAATAAAATGAAAAAAATATCTGGTTATCAAAATATATTCTTGGAAAAAGTTAGACTTAACCCTTGAAAGTGAGAATTTTGAAACAGCAAACTTTATATATACAGAATTAAAAAGAAATCATTTACTGAATTCTTTTCCTAGAAAGTACAAGATAACTTATTTATTCATTTATAGTTGTAGAAACTGAGTATCTATGATAAATTTTTAATAGCCTTGAATACATCTAAAAATAATTATTTACTCTCGAACTGAGTACTTTTTCTAATGCTGGTAATTGCACGACATCCTTCAGTTAATTTTAATTTTGAAACATGTAGTAGGTGCAGTTAATTTAACATAAATATACTTTTTTTATTTACTCATCACATTCAGTTGTAAATATTAATCAAAATTCCATGTCGTAAATTTAAAGAACCATTCTTTAATTAAATTACCACAATATTTGTATGATTTACATTTATTATTTAGATAATAAATGTTTATTAATTATTTTTGTCATTACTTATTTAAAAAAAAGCTTTCAGATTGTTATTTTTGAATGAAATAAGCTCGTACACATAATATATGTGTTTAGAAAAGAAAATGCTCTGAATAAACTACGGCTTAAGAGTAATATCATAGTTTTGATACCTATTCCATTTTAAATGAATAACTAATAATGCAATCATTTTTATGGTAAATAAAAGATTAGAAATATTTCAAATATTAAAATAAATACGCAATTTTATCAAGTGAACTTTATCCAGATATCTTTTTCGCTATGCTTGTAAAGTTTAAAAAAAAAAAATGGAAAAAAAAAGGGGAGGATCAGGTTTATTTATTTTTTATTTATTTATTTATTTATTTTGTAAAATTTTTAATTTATTTTTATGATGCTGAAAAAATAATTGAAGTTGAATAATGAATATTTTTCTATTTTTAATGCCATGTAAGAATTCATTTATTATTAAAGGCTTTTTCTCTTTGATTTATTTTAAAATATGATTAATGTAACCACATATTTATTTAATGCCTGTATTTGTCCAATATCAATACAAAAGTTAACAATCAGTTTTAACTGAATTAATAACTTAGAACTCGAATTTTGATCTATACTAGAAGTATTAGAATTTTGAACAGAGAAAGTACTTAATTCCAAATTAGGGACCTATTTCAGTAATTTAATAAATTTTCCACTTTATATTTTGAACACACTTTGCAATAACTATTTTTAATGCATATCGTTTTAAAACTCTCATTGATATATCGTGAAACATCCATTTTTTTTTTTTTTCGCTTTCTTTTTTGTAATTAGTTTGTTCTATCCCTTTGGCTTAAATAAATCGATTGAAAGTGTGGAAAAAAAAAGAGTCATCACTTTTTCATTCATTACATTCCCTGAAATTTATTTTCTAGATAATCCATAAATTACTCACAGGAGACGAGACGTATAGATAATTAGGATAAAACACTAGAGAGAAGTATTCATTACTTGTGTTTCATTAATCCCAAAATCAGTACCAAATGTTTTATTTCTAGAGATAATCTACTTTAAATTCAAGAAAGACCCATTACTTTAAATACTAATGACTTGTTAAAATTTTTAAATGCTTAAATCAATTTAAATAAAAAAAAATTTAAATTTTCAAATATTCTTAGAATTGGACAAAATTTATGCTTTCACAATCTTAAAAAAAAAAAGAAATGGACTTCATGAAAAGCAGAAAAAATATTAAGGATATAGTTTATTGAGACGAAGGGGAGGGGAAATTTCGGCATTAAGGCTCCGTGAGTCTTTCCAATCCATCAATAAATCTGAATCAATTAAGATCTCACGAAGAAAGAATCTTAATATTTTCGCATCTTTCTTTGTACCCTGTAATTTTCAGTTTAGTAATACAAGTAGCACTTAAGATATCCGACTACGTTCGGAACCGTGATTTTGCAAAAGCGTATAAATGGATAATATTTATGCTATTTAGTGTCACTTAAATTTGAAAATGTATTAAAATTGTTTTAAGAATATTATAACAATAAAAAATTATTTAAGTATCATATTTTGACAAAAAATTAACATAGAATGATCCATTTTCATTGACCCATTTTCACCTTTTATTAAAAATGTTTCTAATATAATAATATTTTGCCTGTATATAGCTCAGACCTCTGTACAGAGGCTGAACTAGAATTTTTGAAATATATTACTTAGAAGTGGATTTATCCATATTTTACAACAATAGAGGGGGAAAATTTTAAGAAAAAAACATCAATAATTATTTCAACTGGTAGTAACTCTGAAAGTAATGTGGATTTTTCAAAAATCCTAGTTCAGACTCTCTGAAGAAGTCTTTACTTTATATAAGCACACACACACACACACACAAAATATTATTACTATAGAAGCATTTCTTATAAAAGAAGAACGTTTTGAAAAAAGATTATTCTAAGTTTTTTGCCAAAATATTGTATTTAAATAATTTTTTTTATCATAATGTCCTTAAAACAATTTTATACATGTATTCTAACCTAAGTGATGCTAAATATCATGAAAATTATAAATTTATACGTTTTTTTTAAAATCGTGGTTCCGAACGTAGTCGAATACCTTAAATATTGATCTAATTTGACTTAAATGGTGTAATATCATAAAGGTTACTCAGTAAAGAACAATACTCATAATTTTATTTAACTTGCATAACAGTTTTACGAACTTTTTTCATGACATTGTAATGATTTAAGGCAAACCCTTAGGAAAAATTATTGTTTTAATTTTGAGAATAATACCCAGAACTTACACGATAGGTAGGACTGAGTGATGCGGGGTCGCATATCTGAGGACAGAACCCACAGCGCAAGAGTCCTTAGCCACGTAACATAACCACTAGACAAAAGTGATCACCCTTGTCCGGAGGCTCTTACTGGCTCTTGAAGAGATACCTCTACAGTATTCACCCACTTATGAATCGGTGGATAGGTGAACGATTTTTTGTTATGGCGAGCGTCTGTAGCGTGTGAGTTGTTACAAAGTAGCGTGTGAGTTAAAACAAAAAAAAAATCGTTCGCCTATCCAACGATTCACTGGTGGGGGAGTACTGTAGTGGTATCTTCATGAGCCAGTAACAACCTCCTGACAAGGGTGATCACTTTTGTTTAGTGGTTATGTTACGCTGGTACGGATCCCAGAGCCGTAGGTTCTGCCCTCGGATATGCAGGCCCACAGTGGAAACTGCGTAAGTCAAACCAATGAAAAAAATTACGCAAAATAATACAAAAAGAAATTCTTTTAGTTGAGGCTGGATGCGAAAGAAAATTATAATTTAGAAAAAAGAATGTTTCATATAACATATTAGATAACACACATACAAAGTCGTTAGCCGAAGTTATTTTGATGTGTAAGGTTTCATAAAATCTTACAAAGTAATCTGTCCGCTCAAAAACTTTTTTTTTCTCCCACAAAATTTCCTCATAGTATGTTAAATATACACACATATTTTTTATTCCTTGTTTTGTTGAAAAATGCTCATCGATCGAGTTTACATTTTCTAAAATATTTATTACCCTTTTTTCAATTGAACTGAGGCATTCTGTCAAATTCCCAACCGTCATTCAATCTTCGGATTGAAAATTAAAGACTCAGACTTCTTCAATGACTTGCCCTAGCTCATGCATTTCTATGAGCTCATTAATTGTCAGCTCCTGATTGTAGGAAACCAGCAGTTCTTGAACATCATCATTTTCACTTCATTATTCAATTTATTTGCTAGACAAGATTCACCAATTTTACTATTGTTTTTTCTTCAAACAAAAGACGAATTGTCGAAATTTGAAAATTGCGTAAGTAGAGATTTACTGTATACAATTTTAAAATTTTGAAATTTATTTTTTCCGTGAATGTGCTTCATAACCAAAATGGTCGCAATAGCCTAGTGATTATGGTGAAGGACTTATGGTCAGCATATCATGAGTTCGATCCCTAGTACCATGGAAGACCCGTTGTGTAGAGAGGCTTTGTGACCTCCAGTTCTTGTGGTGTGGAAGTTCCAAGAGGGGATGACTGCTCAAGTGTCATCCTCGTCACTTGATAATTGTTCAAAAATTCGAGGTCCGTCACCACTAGCCCTCGTGTTGCTTTCTAGTAAGACACACACATTATTGAACAATCTCTCACTCTTACGCTCCATAGCCGATTGTGATATACAATTACAAAAAAAGATTTACCGTCCGGTCACAGGCTATTGTAATTTAAAGAAATAAACGGCTTATAATTAAATAGCTTTGAAATAAAAAATTGAGAATGTTAAGAGGACACAGTACGATTCAATTGAAAAAAAAAATCAAATCTAATTTTGTTAACCTAAACTATTCAATTCCTACTAGCTCACACTTTCTATTTTTTTATTTATTTATTTATCTTGGTGGAATCTTCAATCGTTAATAAAATACATTTTAAAGAGCTCAATTAAGCTGAAATTTTATATACAGGATTATTTTGGATGACAATACAATAATTTAATCATAATTAATGAAAATTAATTAATTAAAACTAATTATTTAAAGAATTACAAATACACCGCCACGTTGGCATAATTTTTGGCGACATAGCGACCATTTTGGTGACTTGTAACAAAACTTGAAAAGGTTTTTTCTCGCGTTTTAAAGTATTCAGTTGAACTGAAATTTTATACACATGATTGTTTTGGTTGACAATACGATACTTAAATAATAATTAATAGAAATTAATTACCACTTTATGTTGTGATTCGGTCATATATATTTGTATTAATTGTAACTATTTAATAAAAAGTAGCTAAAATTAATTTTTCTTTGTTGATCTAAGTAGGAATTGAGACAATTTTTTTTATATATTACTTGTTTTTTATGTACATTTCTACTAACTCACAAAACTTGAAAGCTCTAAGTTTAAAAAACGCAGAGTTGTGATAACTTTTATAGGTTCGTTTTTATTCACATTCTACTGGCACAAATCAAAACTTTAAACTGACTTATCTCAGAAAGATAAAATAACTAGTTTGTATTCATTTAAAATGCTTTAAAATGCTTTTCTTGGAGATGTTTTTCACTTGTTGCTAATAGTACATAGAATAAAAGTTGGTATATATTTTTCAATAAAATCAATATTTATTTTTTAAAAATAATTGAATTAAGAATTTACACATTTTTAAGGTATTTTCAATAAGCATTCATATAAATAAATATGGTACGAATACCAATAAGGTTATAACAAAACCCATACCAACTTTTGTTATGCATAGTTTGACGTACTTTTAAATCAAATTTTATATATGTACGTCAACTTTTGTAGGAAGTAGCGTTTTAAAATCACTTCATAAGTTTGAAAACTAAATGGTTAGCTTTTTATGAAAATTTGAGCACAAAATCTGTTTTACGTCATACATACAACATAGGAGGCAACCAACAAAATAACGAAAATCATTAAATTAAAAACATTTGTTTAAATCTTACTATATCCCCTTAAGTATTTAAAAAATTAATCATAAAATACATACATATAAAAATAAATTTAAAAGTAGCTGTATTATTCCTTTTATAAAAAATGCTGATTTTCCAAAAATAGACATTCGCTTAATACAGAAACCTTCATTAACAAATAATAAATGAATTTATTGTAAATTAATAAATATAAAATTAATAAATGAATTTAAATAATAGCAATAAATTCAAATAATAAATAGATTTATTGCAAATAATTCCTTTCTTCTCACATCTATTGCTAATAATATATTGTCTTGTAGATTAAAACTAATATTTTAAAGGTTTATATATATCTTCGAAATTTAATATTTTTCACTTTCAATCTCTCCCAGAAATTCAACAACACGTGACTAAACCCAGCAGAATAACCATTCCGCTATCATTTATTACCACCAAAACGAAACACCAAATAACTGAAAACTCAACTAAATTTTCCGCTCTAACGTATTCCTACAAGTATGATTAGTTGGCATCGCCTACTTGCATCGTAGAAAGAAGGAACATTTCACTATCAGGATCTTTTATCAAAAGAGGAATCTTAGCACGTAAACTTGGCAAAATCGATGGTAAAATGTTTCCTTATCTCTCTCTCTCTAACTTTAAAAGAGCAAAGTATTTTCGGGACCGGGACCACCTTCACACCCCATGTAAACACCACCCTTCCAACCTATCAGGTGCCTTAATTTTCCAGCGGCGAAGCAAAGTAATTGAGGGTAAAATAATTTTCCATCGGAAAAATCTTCCCTTCGTCAACGCGAAATAGTCCATTAGCGACCGGGGTTTTGCTAATAAAATGTTATGCATTTACCCATATATGAACAGCATCGAACAAAACTCCACGCATCGCCGCTATCTCGACGAAATTTTCGTCGCACGCGATGTTGTCGTTTTGTACTAGAATTTAATATCGGCAAACGCGCTCAAGTCTTAATGATCGCAATGCTGAGCGACACTTAGGAGGTGGTGGGAGGGACTGGAATGTCCCGTCCACAGAAATATGGGGGTCATGCTGCCAGTTTACCTGGAGTGAAGGCTGTTACATTGGGGAAACGTGTTTCGAGTTTCGTTGCCATAGACGATTCGCATCTTAATTTGGTTTTCAATCAAACGTCTCGATTGAATTACTTGAATCGATTAAGAAGCGCCATTCAAATGTCTGTCATCGACAGCCAATGCTTACAATGGCTGTGGTAATTACGCGCGCAAGACAGTCCTAATGTCAAGTTTCGATATATCCTGCTTAACATGGGTTTAAAATTGAGGTATAAGGTTTCGTAATTAATCTCTGTTGCCAATATATTGTGAATGGGAGAGTGGGAGTTATATTAAACTCGCAAAGCAAAACTGCACCAGGGCTATTGGTGACGGACCTCCTAATTTTGAACCACAGTCAAGTGACGAAGATGACACCGAGCTGGCATCCTTCTACTAACCTCCACATCACATCAATGAGAGAACGTTTGAGTCTCGACAGATTTAACCTACAGTTGTCCCCTTTTAAAGGCGGATCCAAGGAGAAACCGAGTCAAGACGAGTCAGTGACCGTAACCACTAGGCTACCCCGACCATATTATACTAGGAATGTATATGTGTGATTCTATATTGTAATTTTTGTAATTTATTAAAAAGAGACTATTTTTAGCTTTCTTAAATTTTACAGACCTTTCCAAGTGATTCTTTAGACATTTTTTTTTAATTTTTTTATTTTGTGCATTATTTTACGCTTTATTTACAATTATTTCGTTGCTATCAAATCTCTTTGTTACCAAGCTGTTAAGTGTAGAAATATACTTATCACCACAGAAATCTGGTTAAAAAGTAGAAAATAATTTATTAAAACAAATATATATTGATGTAAATAATATGTAGTAAGAAATATTAAACCCCCCATCCCCACCCCCTTTGTATGGATTGCCTTCATTATAATGGCCAATTTGTATAATTTGTAAAATACGTATACCTTATTCGTTACTCTACAAAATTTAATACAGAATGAAAGCGCTGTTTTACATTCTTATAAAAATTGAATTTAACTTTATTCATTCCTCTCATTCAATTACAAATAAGTATTTGCAACAAATTCCTGAAACAAAAATGTATTAAATGTATTTTAAAACATATGTTTATTCAATTTCGTATTTATACATGAATGAAAAATAGAAAAAAAAACACTTATAGATCAATCTGCAAAAATTCTGAAGGTATATTGATGTCAAAAAATATCCTTGGAAATTTTCATACTTTTTTTGCATAGTAAAACTATAAGACTATTTGAGGACTTGGGCCTAGAAAATTCCTAAGATTTTTGAGGCCCTGGGCCCCTATGCAAAAGTAGGCCCTAACTGAGATCTTTGAAAGTAGACAATATAGCACGATTTGCCATATACTCGTTCAAACGGTAATTTGAAACAAATAAATGTGCACGACTCATAATCTCAAAACCCTAGGCACGAATAATTTGAATGTGCTTAGATTGGGAAAAACTTGATTTTAAATCATTTTCTTTGACGATTGCCTTCAGCTTCTTTCAGACTGAGTTTTTAATCGTAGATTTGTAATTTTATTTGCTGTTAATACTTTTTATATAAGGTTAATAAAAGTAAAATGGGCTTAAAAAACTTATGGACAACAATTTCACCATCAGTTTGACAATAAAGGATGACAGTCAATTTTGACGATTCTCTTATACATTTTCTCATTTTTTATTTTCACAATTTAATCTATTTTATTCATTTATTTATCTATTAATTTTTATGCCTGATAATTTGTAAAATTTTCCACTCATGAACACATTCCTTGTGCAAAGTATTTAAAACTATATAACCCCTATTTAAAACTGTTACACAGAATGTACAGATAGTTAAATTGTTTTAACAAAACTGAATAGTGAGACTGATATCTAACCGATGAAAAATATATCAAGTAGATCAAAATATGAGGATAAAAATATAAGCAGAAATTTTTAATTCTTAAGTTAGAAAGAAACTATGTTGTGTATCTGCACAGATCCATTAAATGTTATAGGAGAAACGTGTTGATAAGGAGCATATATAATTCAATTTCCACCAAAAACATATTAAAAATAGCTACATTCTGGTCTGAAAAAACGTAGTTGAAAAATTATCAGCTGAAAATGAAGGATTATTACACTATTTGTGGAATCCTGCTAGGATATTTCACAAGAACAGTTCTCAAAATTAGGTATTCGTTGGATCGCGTACATTTTTCTATGCTTTATTAGTAGTCAAAATAACTGCTATCAAGTTAAGGTCTATCCTGTCTGCATTTCTAAGCAAACATGTTTTTCAATATCTTTTTGTTTTACAGAAAGAAAATACAAATATTTCTGAATATTCTTGGATACTCTGTGTGAAAAAGACAACTATTCCCTTCTTCGAGTATTTCATATCAAACAGCCTATAAGCTCTTTATATGTTTCTAACATTTGTTTATTAAAGGAATCTCCAGGATGATGCTATTAAAAAGAGAGCTATCGAGTCTAATACATAGATAGTAGATAAAAAATGAATTAGAGCTTCTAAAGTGTTTGCAGTAGAGTAGGCGGTGATGGTTGAAAGTGGATATTGAAGCGTGAATAAGATTACGACCGGAGGTCATATAATTAATCAAGTTACTTAAAGGTAATCCAAGTATTGGAGTCAAGAGAGCTCCCATATTAAGATAAGCGTGTTTATTTTTATGATAGTTAAATTAATCCAAAGTGATTGCTTCTCGGGTTTAATGTGTTTTAAGTGTCTCCTCCCCCTCACGTTGTCTAGTGTGTTATTAAATTAAACAGATAATAAAAGTGTGTTTGAATTACTATGACTGTGTGTGAGATGTTTACTCGAACCCCCAAACACCAGCATCCTCCGGGACGTTTCAGGGGGTTGTAGGGTTATTATAGTTTAAGAAGCGGTGAGAGAAATATGAAGTCTAAAATTATGGTCTTTCATGAAAAAGATCAACATATTTCATCTAAAAATCGAAACAGAACACTGAAAAATAATCTATCCGACAGTGATCTGTGAGCCATGACAAGAATTATTATACTTAAATCCACGACTTACATCGAGTAAATTGATACATATGTTAAAAAAATCTTATCTCCCGAAAATCTTTTCAACAGAAACTTCCTAGAGTATATTTTACGGGGATATTGCAATTTTACGGTTGGCGTTTTGTTTGTTGCACTTTTTATTGTTGACATCAATAAAAAAAGCGTATACACTGCTTTTGAGAAGACCCATACCAGTCTTGTTAACTGGAAAGATGTAATTCAGTCTGCCGAATCCTCTATTACTTTGTTTCTTCTTACTAAAAGAGTTTATATTTGGCTACATCCTGCAGAAACATGACTTGAAGCTTCTTGGAGCTTGAAGAAATCTTGACTGATTTGCTCTAACGGTAAGGTACAGAAAGAGATCTTTAAGAGTATGAGGTGCCATATTTTTAGGATTAGTTGGGAAAAAGTTATCAATAATATTTCTGAAAAATATGATAAAAAGTCGAACATATTTAAAAATATTCCAGGACGTCTTGAAAATAATCTTTAAAGATTGCTGTCCCTCTTATCTCTGGTAGATAATGTTCTTTTCAATACAGCAAAGTACATCACAACTAGATTTAATGAACTCTAGGATGGAGTGAAACCATTGCTTCGTTACCAGGAAATTCGTCAGACGAAAATCTTGAGACGAGGGAAGGAAGGATTTCGTCCAACTTCGTCATCAACAGGACTGGGAGGTATTTTACAGAAAAAATGCTAAAAATGTAATTACCTTATGAGATAGATCAATATGCATCTATTATATGTCGATTATTGCTGTTTATTATGGATTGTTGTTGGTAAATTGTTAGCAAAAGTATTAATTTATATATTCCAAATGTTTAAGTTATTTTGTCTACAACTGTATGAGTTTATAAATTCTCATGTACAATACAAACATTTCTAATACGAGACAAATATATTAATATTATTTTTTTTCACTTGTATGCTCCTTCCTTTAAACTCTATTTTTCACATTCGAGTGTAAAAAGAAATAATGAGATCGAAAAATTATTTACCAATTCTTTGAGTAGGAAACTGGATTACTGTAGATTATTTTTTCTGGAATTATTGGCTTGGCAGAAAAAAAATTGATCTTAAAAGTGATATTAAGACAATAATATAATCTAGTTTTCCTGACAAATTTAACAAGCCCAGAAAGAATGGAAATTAAATTTGCTTATTTTCTCCAAATTCACTTTCTGTTAATGTACATTAGCATAAAAGGTTAAAATAGTATCTTACAAACAAAAACCTTTTTTCCGAGCTTAATGCTGATTGAATAGCCGTATGGCGTGTTATTTTAATCAGACATTCGATAAAACTAAACGTAGCAGAAAAAGGAACAGGTGAGCCTGTAATGACTTGCAGATAATGCATTTTTAGTCCCGCACTTTCTTCGGAGTGCAGAAGCCTTGCAGTTATCACGCGATTTCAATTCACGAAAATGAATATTCAAATGAGAATAACTTTCCGTATTACTACAGCAAACGGTTTCAATCAGCGTAAGAAATTCAACTTTCTTCTTCTTCTCGCTGATGTTCGAAAATTAACTTTTCGTTCAAGATTCGCCCCCAAATATTACCATTTCGCTAAATAGCTCGTCTTGGATTATAAAAAGAAACAAAAAACAATTATTCTAATGTTTCTTAGCTCGTCTCTTTTTCTACAGAAGGCACAGACTGTTGTAAATTGTATTACTTTTAAATATCCCCTAATTAGCAAACAGTTCTTAACAAAAAGGATCATTCCAATTCTTAGCGAGTTGTTACCATTTTAATTAGAAAATCGTAATGAACTTCATTAAAATTAATAGTTTTCGACCAAAAAGAGTAATGAATATTTATTAACGCAGAATCTTATACAAATTTAAAAATGCTTGCCTTGCTTTAAATCGAACAAAGAAAAAAATTCTTTCCTCTCTCAAGAAATCACATTGTTTTCGTTTTCGGTAGCTTCTTTTATTCCTTTAAAATGATATAACTAATGACAAACATTCGAAACCTTTATTCAAACAATGAATTTAAATTCAGACGATTTTTTTTGTCTCGCTTAAGAGAAGTTCTTTGTTAATGGCCGCTCGGATAATTTGATTCCTTTGTGACTAGTTTTGTTCTTTTATCTTCAGCAAGTAAATGAGCATAACTGTCCCGCGCTTTTCCCATTGTTCGGTACAAATTCCTTGTAATACTTTTTTTCTCCTTTTTTATTGGTTCAATTGTTTTAAGAAGAATTAAAATTTCCTTACAAAAAGGTAATGTTCATTCAATCGAATTCCGTCTTCCAATGCCTTTGTTATGAGAAACTTCTTATAGCAAAGAAGATTTGTATCTCATATTCTCCTGGGATATTGTTTGAGAATTGTGAAGTTTCAATGGACAAGTGTTTTCGCGGAGTTTTCTATTTATTCTTTAAACTTGGAAAAAGTTTTATATGTTTTCGAGCACTGATTCGTTAAGAACATTCCCTGTTTATTTAATAAAGGGATATATTTTTTTTCTGCATTTATTCCAAACACGTTAAGTTTCACACGATTTTTTTTCTTTAGAAAAATTTAAATTCATTATATATTTTCAAGCTATTGTTTTTTCTATATTGATTAAGAAGTATTTTCGCAGTCAAAAAACTTAACTTTCTTAAGTGGAAATCAATCAAAAATACATATGAACAAAAAATTTCCAATCCTTTAATCGAATAAATAGTTAATAATTCATAAGATTTATAGTTCGCTTTGTAGAGATAAGTATTTTCAATATTTTATACTATATATATATATAGTATTTTATTTCTAGTACTTATCAATATTTTATGCTTTTTTGATTAGATAAAACATATTATATTCCTTACGCAAATAATTCTTAAAAATTCTTTATAATTCTTAAGCTTAACTTTTAATGGTAGTATTTTTTTTCTTTAAAAATTATTATTTATACAATAACATATGATATAATTTTATTATACTTTTCGTTCTTTGATTTTGTTCTTATTGGTGGATTTAATTTTTAAAAAAGCAAACATAAAATACTATTTCATTCTTTTTTTCTTTTTTAAAACAAATATTTTAAGGTGTATTACCACAGAACCAATATATGTTTATCAAATGAATAAAAAAGCAAGATTTTCAAATAAAGAAATTAAACTGAAATCTCGAATTTTTGCTTTTCAACCAATAGGATAATTGATAGAATTAATTTTCAAAAATGTTTTACCGAAACTTCTGTGTTATTTCAATGCTTCATCTCAGGAAGAATGAAATAATAGTTTAGAATCACCAGCCTCATTTTTCTCCTTAATAGTACTGAATAATTTTAATGATAAAAACAAAAATTAAGTAAAATAAGTTGTTGAAATAAATTAACATGAAATCTTACATGAAATTCGCAACTCAAAATTTATGACATTGCATTATGTCATCACTTTGCAATTATTGACAAATAGTTGTTTAAACGAATTTAGAATAATCGTAGAAGAATTTTGTTACTAAAATAAAAATGAAAATAGAAGACAATAGATTCTTATTAATCCATATTTATTTCGTTTTTATACTCAGTGTTTATCTAAAGATACTTAGAATAAATAACTGTAGGTTCTTTCGTGTCATTCAGTGATCCATTTCTTTTCGTAGAATTCTTTTTGTCACTCCAATACAACAAAATAACAAATTTTGATTTCCTTCCCTTCTTCAATATGCCTCCGCAAATAATACCAATATGAACCAAATTAATTTGTATAAGATTGTTAAATAAAGGACATGAAATACAACGTGAATAATATAACAACTTTATCTAGAAATGGATATAACATAATTTTATTTCTTAAAGTATTCCATAAGTTAATTTATGGAATGGTCCAAGTTCAAATTTCATAAGTTTACATTACATTATCCAATATTGTAAAGTAAACTTAAGAAAATTTTTCAAATAGATTGCCTACAATTAGTTCACTGCCTACGGTGAAATGTCTATTTAGGGTGGGCTTAGCACATTAACACTCTCATTCCTATCAGTGATGCGTTGTAATATATCACGAAATAAACACACCATAAATTAACACATCATCTGCTGTGCATTCTAGTGGGCCGGTAATCATTCCATTTGCTAAGTGGTTACATAGAACTGGCAACATGGTATTATTACATAATTTACATATATGCAAGCAGTTTATACATTTAATATTAAAACTGTTTTTTTTTTTCTTCCTTCACAAATATTGGGAAAATTAATTTGTATTGATGTTGCTCAAAACGCTTAGAAATGCAATGCCATAAGTATATTGATAATTATTTGAAAGACATAATATCACAGTTCACATATTTTCCTTTTAACACTTTAAATGACTATTTATTTCCATTAAAGATATATTAAAATATATTTTTGAAATTGAGACTGATTTACGAAAAGAAACTCATTTAGCTTATTAGTTAAAATTAATTTAAATATTAACACATTTTTTGGTGGTATGTATACTTACCGCTGCCAATTGGGGGCTAATAACCCCTCTTTTGCTATCAATGTATTTATACGTCTCCCTCAACCGGTCTGTTAAATGCTCCGTACGTATATATATGTCTTCCAGGAATACAATTCCTTAATTTGATCTGCTAT
>BMAV01027528.1:48490-114111 GCA_019973955.1 Trichonephila inaurata madagascariensis | reverse complement strand
CTATGTGAAAATCGGTGGCACTGGGGAGCGAATCGTATAACTTTTAATCGGCAGTTAAAGGGTTAGAAAAGTAAGAAACAATACTTTTTATTTCTTTTTCAATTCCTACTATTTACTCACACTCTATATATTTATTTATCTTGGTGGAACTTTCAATCGTTAATAAAATACATTTTAAAGTGCTCAATTGAGCTTAAATTTTATGTACATGATTATTCTGGATGACAATACAGTAATTTAATTATAATTAATAAAAATTAATTGATTAAAACTAATTATTTACAAATTACAAATACAGTCACGTTGGCATCATTTTTGACTACTCAGCGACCCTTTTGGCGACTTGTGTCAAAACTTGTGAAAATGTTTTTTTTCTCACGTTTTAAAGCATTCAGTTGAACTGAAATTTTATATACACGATGGTTTTGGATGACAATACGATACTTTAATGATAATTAATAAAAATTAATTACCACTTAATGTTATGATTATGTCCTATGTTTATACATATTTATATGAATTGTAACTATTTAATAAAAAGTAGCTAAAATAAAAATTTTCTTTGTTGATCCAAGTAGGAATTGACTTAAAAAAAAATTTTTTTTTTTTACATTACTTGTTTGCTTTATATTCCTAAAAATATTTTGTTTTTATGCAAATTAGAAAAAAGGATTGTATATTATCGATATTTTCATTCATAGGTGACAAATTATAATATCATTTTCCATGAAAAATCTTGGAAAACACGGAGATACAAATAACAAGACATCGCAAGTTGTGCATACATGTCGTGTTGGCTGTAAATTAAATATAAAACGAGATAGATGGCGCTTCAAGTCATCTCAAAGGAGTATTTCTACTTTAGTCTGAAGATTCAGTCATGTAATATTTATTCCTTGTATTCTGTGACGTCCGCGAAAATAAAAAAATGTATAAAAAAGTTGAACTGATCTTTAGAACAAGATCACATATCCTGAATGGATGTAATTATCTATCTGATCAAATTGAGTTAAAGAAAAAAGTCCTGTTCTCTCCTGCTTGGTCAAAATAATAAGTCATTTATGAATCCATAATTCTTTTACACAAAAAAATAAAAATTATAAAATGTTTGTGTGGTATATCTATTTTTATTATGTAGTATAAGGATTTCTTAACACAACATCTGTTTTTCAGAATTCGACTGGTATAAATTTGTCACACAGATGTACATTTTTTTTTACAATGGATAACACTTATTGGTATTTTCACAAGGGTTATATCAAAATGTAAAATTCATTAATTTTGATAAGTTTCACATATAGACTATACACATATTATTGAAGTATAACACAGTGTATTGAAGAAATCTATGCAACCCCAGCTGAAATGTATTAAGCATAAGAATACTCTGGAATTTAATTTTTACATAAGTATAAAAGTCTAAAAGGTTTATCTGTATTGATACTATCCTGCTTATAAATTTAAGTCCTGAATAAATTTGTTGTATTGAGTTATTTACAAATATTGACCCAAGAAGTGTAAGATCAGTTCTATGATATTTATCAATAATTAAGATCATGAAACCAAATATGATTTTACATATAGACATTTTATTCTGTAGGATATTTACTTTCTAAAAGCAATAGAAATATTCGAAATTTTAATATAATTTTTTTCAATTCTCTATTTACCCTTAAATGATGACAAATTGCTGTTCGCAATAATCTACATCAATGCAAAATTCAGTAAAAAAAAGGTAATTTCAGAAAAAAATTTCAAAATTATTTTTAATGGGTTAATTGTCCAAAATCAGTGATATTTTTATGTGACGTGTGTTGAAAGGGCAAATTTGGAGCACTTGTATATTATAATATCGACTAATTTCTTCAAATCATAAAACCGCAAAATGCTGTGATATACAACCAATATTGGAAACTGTTCATGATCATGTTTGAACACAGTAATTATAGTGATATATATTTTTTTTAAAATTCGGATGTCTTTTTGCTTGGCGAAATTAGTTGGCAGTTTAATACGTATGTTCCAAATTTTGAAATGGTATGAGTACTGATTTAGCATTTCTTAGACAAACTTTGAAGTAATTAATTTTATATTTGAAGTTAATATATTTTCAAACATCAAACTTCAGAGCAAGAATTCTGAATTTATTTTCTTAATGTTGTTTCATTTTCAATTTTTTTTAGTAAAAATATAATGTGTAAAAGCATACTTAGATGCATAATCAGTAATAACGAAATAACATGTCAATATATACATTCATCCAAATAAGTTTAAGTTTGGATGAACTGAAGTATATTTAACACTATACATACAATAACTGGTAGAAATAGGTATGCATTAAGTGCTGGTATTTTCAGTGTAAAAAAATCAAATATTCCCATTAAAACAGAAGATAATGCTTCTTATATTTTAGAGGAACAGATTGTAAGAATTTTGTAATTAGTGTGAAATTTAAAAAAAAAAGAAAATCATTTGTCAATTTTATTTTGATGTA
The DNA here is from genome assembly GCA_019973955.1 of Trichonephila inaurata madagascariensis. Taxonomy (NCBI): domain Eukaryota; kingdom Metazoa; phylum Arthropoda; class Arachnida; order Araneae; family Nephilidae; genus Trichonephila; species Trichonephila inaurata. The sequence goes on along the minus strand of BMAV01027528.1, from coordinate 111,617 downwards.
GTATATGCAATGTAAAGATTTATTAATAAAAATAAAAATTAATGTAAGGAAAATTAGGGTGGCTTAGAAATAAATATAATAAGCTATAGCATTTAATATGTAATTTTATAGTTATGATAAACAAATGTTATACAAAGGTTTATTGTACTTTTAAGGCATGAAAAAAAGTGTATCGAGATACTTTATAAAAAAATAGCTACATTGCCATTTTTTATATGTGTATTTGTTTGTTTTTTTATTCAAAACTTCTTTCTTTAAGTTGCATATGTGCGATTTAAGTATTCTAATTTGTTTTATGTAAATTCAGAAAGTTGATTGTATAGATTTAAGATCTGAAATTTTAAAATTCTTCGGATATTTCATTTAATCTGGATCCATACCATGTACAATTTCTCAAAAATACTATGAAAAGTTTTGTTGACAACCTACAAATATAATGCAGTCTCCTGTTTTTGCTTTTTAGTTCCTATGTCACATAGCTGGTTGTTTTTCTTGAAGATTTAATTAATTTTAAAGTACAGACACCCCAATTACTTGTTTGTTTACTATTGATTGCCTGTGGTGGTGCTTAAAAATTTAAGTTTTTATGTCATAAGCCTAATAAGATAAATAAAGTGAGAGAAAATTTCAGAAATTCTGCATTATTTGACCTTTTTTAGCTATTTAATCTGTGAATTAGGAGAGGATTTTCTTTAATTTTTCTTTTTTACAGTATCATTTTATTTGTTTGGATTGATGATATTTAACAGTTTTTTCTTGTAAATAAATTGAAAAAGCCATTTATAAGGTTTCCAGATAATTTTATTAGATATTATCAATAAGATAAAAATTAAGATATAATAATTGAACAAGATATTATGCACGTTAAATATTGGCAGTTAGATCCTCGATTTGTTCTCTATTTGTCTTTATAGTATAGTGTTACATGCATAGAGTCTGCTTTATTTACTTATAGCGTATTCATGTAATGTTAAAATTAAGTGTTAATAAATAATGTATATTAAAATGAGTATGATTATTGAATAAAACTGTCCGATAAGAATTTTCTGCTTCATTATAAGAGACATTTTCATGAAAACAATTTTTAATTTGTTCTACTATAAAATAATTTTATTAAAAAGTCTATTTCTTTAAGCATGTTTCTTAATTTATTTTAAAAAAGTCAAATTCATTTCTTTCTGAATGTTGGAGACAGGCATTTCTAAAAAAATTCAAACCTTTTGAAGGGTAATAATTACAAAGGAAGTCAAACAATAAAACATATCAAATGTTTGCTTATAATTAGATTATTTCAGATATCTCAAACCTTTAAATGATGTTAAAAACAATTTCATTTCTATCACAGAAGAATTCCTAATTATTAATCAAAAACTTTCATTATTAACCAACTATTATTTTATACACTCTGCTGTCAAAAAGTATAAATCTCTTGTTAAACATTAGAAATAGGTATGAGAATTTTTAAATAAACAAAAATATATATCCATATTATTGACAAATCTTAATATGAATTCATTTCCAAAATTATATTTACTTGCATTTCATGTTTCTGAATGTTCCATACTCTTCTACGAGAAATTATAGAGATAGTATTTCTAAAAACATTAAATATTTGTAGCTGGTAATTACTAAGGGAATCAGACAATGAAAGGTATAAACATTAACATTTCAAAATGCGACCATTTCATATCCACATGTTTCTTATAAATTACACTATTTTATGAATTTATGTGGAGTGATACACTGTGTACCAATAAGTAATTGGACACATATGAGAAGTTTTTCCAAATTCAATGGTCTCAATTCTATACTGTAAATCATTCTCGTGTGTAAATAAACATAATAAACTACATGAAAACAAAGGACTTATTATAAGGATGCTAATAAATAATCTAGAACTATTAATAAACATATAAACAAACTGCAAGTAGCCACGCCAGCTTCGCACAAACACCAAATGACAAATATACTAAACTGAAAAAAAAATTATGCTAAAAAATTACGAAAAATACTTCATACCTAATTATTAAACAAGGATAATGTGCAAAAATATAATAAAAATAAATAAAATTTCAGAAATAAGCTTCACACACAAGAAGTAAACATATCAAGCATACGAAATTTACACACTGATTCAAAACGCTTGGAAATCCTCGTCACGTGATTCCGACTTGGCGTCTCATTGTCGCGAATCAACCTCATTCGTGGTAAGTATATACTTAACACAACCATAGAAAAGGATTCTCAAATAATGGATAAAATAGAACTTATTACTACTGTTGGTAAGAATACTATTGGTTACATTCTCTAGATACTTCGAATCTAAGGAAGAGTAAAAAAATTATACTAACTGGCATTTTGATTGCGATTCTGAGAGAGATTGTCTACGACATATCTAATTCTTGTGATGAACATCGATATCCAATCTTATTATACTATTGACATTTATTGCTCTTCCATAAAAAAAAAGTACTTTTATAGATATTTAAAAATTCTTTTGTAGCATTGCTCGGAAGGTAAAACATTCGTTTTCCAATATTTATATAATGCACTTTTAATGAAGAAGATTTTATCAAATCTCATGAAAGGAAAAGGAAATTAACTTTCGAAATAAAAAGACTACTTCTACATGGTAATATAGATCTCCAAGCCTTTTTTTCGTATCAAATACAAAAGTACAATGGGAAAAAACAAGCGCATAAATAGAATCGAAGCAGTCAAAAACTGCCACTATGGTCTTCTACGGAAAACGAGAAAATGAACTTTTTTCGGGAAGTTCACCTTCATAACGCCCTCGGAATCAATAATGCAAATGTGATTGCAAAATCGATCTCTAAGATGGAATGCCTCTAGGACTGTGGAAGCAAAAAAACACTGAAAAAAAATCCTAATAAAGAAAGCAATGTGTAAAAAAAAATACATATAAGCGAATCATGAATGGGTGATTTATAACGAAACAATAATAAAAATAAAAGTGAGGTATCCTTGAGTAAGAGCAAAAAGAAATAAGGCTACAATTCCGGAAGAATAGTCGTCAAAAAAAATTCTGCAAATGGAACGAGAAAAGTCTAAAATTCGCTCAAGATACACAATGCTTTCTTAGTTTTTATAGAATATTACATATGTTTGGAATGCACTTAAGCACGAGAAAACTCTTGAAAAGAATGTAAAAAACAAAATACAAAAGTATGTCAAGTTCTGAAAAAGTCTGATGGAGTTCTGACATCCTCAACTTTAGAATATATAATGATGAGCCATTTATCGCTGAAAGAAAGTTATAAAGAATAAAATATGATGCATAATTACAGGTGAATAATGATTACTAAGTGGTGATTTTGATCTTAATAAAAACGTGAACATAGTGTGTGCCAAATACAAAATGTGATAAAAATTATTTAAGATATTTTACTTTTTAATGCTAATCATTTCTTAGAAACTATTAGTTAATTAAATAACAATATATTCCTTAATTTTTCAAAAAGTATACCGAAGTATTTTGAACTAAATAAACAGTTTTCCATAAAAAGTTTTTTTAAAAAAAAATATGATATATAAAAGTCTTTTTTTTTTTCAAAAAAGCAATACAAGAGACTATCATTTTGAGAAGAGGCATGAGGGAAAGTCAGAAATGACTTCAGGATCTTTTAAAACTAATGACGTTTTATTGATAAAAAAAATTCTCGACTAATAAATTTACTTCATTGTGTGCAGAGAACATAAATACACATTTACCTTAGAAGAAATATTAATTAATCATAATTATAACTTCACAAGTGAATGATTCAACATTCACTGAGGAATACAGTTTCTGAAAAAACCCCATGAAACATCATTAACAATCTCCGCACTAAAAATAAAGGCCAAAATACACCAAGTGTACTATAGTTAATTAAAACCTTTCTTCGGTATTAGAAGTAGAATATTAAAATATTAAATTACAAGACATTACGATGAATGCTTTCTAAGTCATAACACTGATTTTTTACTATACTACCATTCTGAGAATACTTATGGAACACATACACACACTTCCTTGCACTATAAGATAATATTTATATTAAGAACATCCTCATATATTAATTAAAATCTTTTTCCACTTACCAAAAATGCTACTGTCTTATCTATCATTTTATGATCAGTGCCTTAAATATATTATTCTTTCATCTATACGTGTATTTGTATGAATATTTAGTATACTTTTATTAATATTTGTGAGAGAAGCATGTAATGTTTCACAGGAAAAATTTGTATAAGGATCTTCTTATGTCTTTTCTTACTTATATTTTTACGTAGTTACTGTTTGGTGTTATCAATGTTTGGTTAGTTTTACATAGTTATTATATTTTTTACACACATTATAAATCAAGAAATGACTTGTCTTAAATCTCGTGAGAAGTATTTTTCTCTGCTCTAAAGAAATATTCCCAATAAATCACTTTGTAAATACTTAGTGCCGGATTGTGATTTGATTTTTATCAACGTATCATTACAAAACTATGCGAAGGCTAGTGGTGGCGGACTTATTAAGTTCAACCTCGAACAAGGGAAGGGAAAGATACCTGAACTAGAACTCCACTCTGTAAACTTTCAAACCCCTTCAACGTGAGGATTTGAAACCACCACAGATTTAACTTGGATAAACCCCTCTACACTGCAGAACATTAGTTACACCATGTAAACCCGCCCGCACGCGCATTCACGAGGAATTTCAAAAAGGAAGGTTAAGAGGCCCTTCAGAGTAAACGTTTGTTCAGAAAACACACACACACATATATATATATAATGTAGGAAGGCACATGTACATTTTGCAGTCACCACACTTATCGAGGCATTTCTTCTATCGGTACCTCAAACCATCGAAACAGGCATCGTAAAAATCAACGTCAATGTTGTGCACTCACAATATTGTGTGAAGATATTCAATGAAGATAGCCCATGAAGATGTTCAGTTCTTGAACAATTTTACTTACAAGGTGAGAACACGACTAAGGAAATTCATTTGGTTACGAGACTGTGTACTAGTAATAATCCTTTAGGGTGTTCAACCCCCAATGTAATCCCACCGAATGGCCAGTCAATTTAGAGAGTACTTGTTTACCACGTGACCAGCCAAGGTTCAAGTCACGCAAACGATTTTTTGTTTTTGTTTTATTTTTTAAATTCATTTCATTATTTTTACAATTAAATAAATTTATTTAAAAAAGACTTATTAAATATTTGTATGATTATAAAAGAATTAAATTAATAGTATATAACATAAGATATATATTATTTTTATTACACTAATTATACAATATTTTTTTATGAATAATTATTATAATATATTTTATATATTATTATATAATTTTTTATAATATTTTATTTATAATATATTGTATTTCATATTATAAAGCTATTTGTAACTAATTTTTATATAAAATATCCTTTAATATTTATTATAATATATTTTAATAATAAATATTATTTATTAATAATCATATTTATAAAATATAATATAAATATTTATATAATTACAGTAATTATTTTGCTTTTTAAAATACAAAATAATTATCAAAAATATCATTTAATATTTAATAAACCTTTTTTAAATAAATTTATTTAATTGTAAAAGTACTCAAATGAATTTAAAAAATAAAACAAATCGTTTGTCACGACTCGAACCTTGGCGGATCGCGTGGTAAGCAGCTACGCTATCAATCAAGCCATTGCATCGCTGAAGATAATTCAAATCTAATTGTATAAAAGATAAGCATGAATTTCGAAGGCTATTTTCTCCGAATCGACTGGCCATTCGGGGCTATTACATTGAGGATTGATCACCCTAAGGGAGTACTACTATTACACGAAGTCTCTTTCCCAAATGAATTTTCCTAGTCGTGCCTTCCCCTTGCTAGAGTAATGTGGCAATCACCTTGAATCAAAGCTTTGACATGACAAACATTATCATCTGCCTTGATCGATCTTGGTCGCCCTGCACTTTTTCATCTCGCACCTCTGTTCTGTATTTGTCACATCCCAGGCATCCAAACCATTCCTGTTTTTGTGACATAACAATTGTTTTGTACACGTCAAACAATTCCCGATGAAATTGCGGCTATAAAGAAGTTTTCTTCAAACGCAAATTCATATCACACTTCTTATTTGAGTCGGGGACCTTGTTTCCGTCATCGCAGCCATCTTCTAACTGAGATTTTGTCATGTTACTTTGGAACCAGCTCCATCTACCGGCATCATTTAAATCCTGTGATCGTTTTCATTATCTCCATTTTCGTATTTTTATGCATACGGATAGATTATACACCTGCCATAGCTTTTGTTACTTTACTTTTTGAAACTCCTACGTACATATATGAATGCAATAACTGAAATTAATATCTACTGATAATTTTAAAATCCTTATTTTATAACATCTAATTCTTAATTCTTAATACCCTATTTCGAAACGCGTCTGAATTTATCTTTTTCTAAAGCATTAAAAGTATTATGCTGGAATATTTATTACTGATTCTGTAGAACCTTGAATTTTTGATAGATTTATTGGCGATTCCATTGAATTTTTTTGAGCATTGAATTTTTTGTTTGATGCTCAAGCACTTATATTTTGACATTTTCGAGCTACAAGAAACGAAGTTACCAGTACGACTGATCAATACTACAAATTAACAGAGATTAGTTCAAGGACACGAAACAACTCCACTGAGGGTGAAAGGGGTTATCTAAGATGTTTTTAGTGAACTGGATAATGAGGATAAAAGGTTGTATTTCATGGATTAAACCTCCAAAATTCTTTTGTTCACGGCGAGTTTGGAATCTAATAAAATCAGATCAGGATTTATGACCTCCATAAAATGTGTTAAGAGATAGAATAACTTGAGATGTCCAGAAATACTTTAAATATAGGGGGAGAAAAAAGTTATGACAAAAAAAAAGTTCGTTATATAGAAAATACACTTCGCTGTTGAGAGGTTATTTTACAAAGAAAATCATGAGATATTCTTGGTTCCAGGAAAAAGTTCACTGCATAGAGAAATTCGCAATATAGAGGTTCACAATATGTAGGTTCGACTGTATACGTAAATTCAAATATTGAAGCACAAACGTATTTGGAGTTTCTTTTATAGTAATTAATTATCATGTTGTGTTAATTCGTTAACCAAATTTCAAACTAAAAATTTTTTAGATGTTATTAAGATAGAAAAAGAGAAAAATCGTAAAGAAATGAGCTTTATAAACCTTATTTTATGTATAAAAGGCATCACAGCATCAACAATATTGTACTACGTAATCGTTATATTCGCATATACTCTGTATTATGTTTTTCAATAATTATATTCTAAAATATTTTTTTTCTGAAGATTTGCTTTTGCGACAGCATCCTCAATATTGTTGCGTTGACTTGGGTTAATGGGTTTTATGCAAACGTTCCAAAGAACTAAACAGTTCTACAACAGCGACAAAATTTGCGGTCAATAGCAATCCTAAAAATATAGGGAGGGTACAGCATTAAAATTCTCATAATAAATTCCAGAAATTTTTCGCCCCTTCTACAGAACTCAACTATCATTGTCTACAAATACAGGAACGTTAAAAAATTTATCCGCAAACAACTTCTTCATAGGCAAGTGAACTTTTCATCAGCTGAAACAATACTGACTCAGTTTCAGTGAACGACCTCCATTTATACTCTGCGCAGCTACCTTCCAGGTCTTTTTCAAAAAATTCGCATGTCATAGGTTATGAGGTTATAGACTTTTCCAGTTTTTCGAGAAGAATCCAAAGCGTCACCAAAAATGATGCCATCTTTTGGTTGTATCATCAGTATTTCACAAAATTTCCGTTGTGAAACACTCATAATTTAAGGGATGGCGTTTCCTGTGGATATTAGAGATTTTGTCATACAAATACAGAAAGAAATATTAATTCATTAAATATCTAGATATAAATTATTTACTCAATGTAAGAAAAAATTAAGCATTAATTACACAAAATTCGTAACATTATATTTTCTTTCTCATTGGTCATCAATGATGTAGAATTTTTTGCTGAAGTGAATTTAATTTTTAATGGACTTTTTGTGTTTAGTGCAATATAGTCATCTTTATTTTCTTACCCAACTCCTTTTTTTACCTTACGTATCTTATATTGTAAAATTATTGTGTGTACAAAAATACGAATTATTTAAAACTATCATTTTGTACAACTATTCTTCATATTTATAAGTATAATCAACCTTTACCTTTAGAAAGCTCATTTAAACTTAAAATTCATTGAATCAAATTGTAAGAATTTGTAAGCTCTATTATATGTAAAAATATGTGTAAATGATACATTTCAAATCTTTCTCATTTGTGCATAAATACCTCTAAAATTATTCAATTAAAAAAAACTTATTAAAAATATACTTGTATTTTATAAATGCTATTAATAAGATTAAAAAAAAACAGTATTTCCAAGATAAGCTGATTTAAATTAGTTAATTAGCCCATTTTGAATAATTTACAAGCATCAACTAAATTAACTAATTCTAGGTCTTGTTTTTTTATCGGCTAGAAACTTGTATTATCAACGTAATAAAATGTATAGCATTTATTCTCGTATTTTGCAATTACTTTTTTCGCAAAAAAATTAGAGATTATTGAAGGGATTATTAATTAGAGGTTATTAATTTTCCCTGTTTTCCGCTTAATTTGGTGATATTTCTTTTATTTTATCTTACCTTGGGTTTTGTTATTGTATCAGAAAAAAAAATAACAAAAAAAGGTTATGCACTACTTTAACTACAACATTTCTCTTTCTTTCCAAAATAAACGATGTTACAAAAAAAGGGCAACAATATGCTATGCAAAATAAAAAATAAATATATTTGCACAACTGGTATTCTTCTTAAGTATCTCATAAGAAGTATGAATTTCGATGCAAAGACACTTGATGCCTATTGTACTTTTATTCAAGTTAAAAGAATATTTTCAAACATATTGGCCATTTTCTTTCGCATAAGATGCAGCTACTGCATAAATACAAAGATGCAGTTTCTCAATATAATATAGATAAATAACAAACATTTACCTTAATTTAAATTATTTTAGTATTTTTTACTAGCGGTTATTTTTTACAGTACTTAACCCAAAATGTGTTCTTTTTTTCATGTTATATTTATGTTTTTCCCTTATTATATGTATAAATTTAATTCCTCATCGAAAAAACATTATACATCTTTATTCTTTTTGAAGAGAAATTGAACTCTTTGAATTTTTTATTCCAAGTACTGTACTCCCGAAAACAGAGCAAATTTGAATTTATACAGAAAATCGAATTTAAATTTCTCAGCTGATGTAATTATTTTTAAGCATAAAGAAAAGATAAATCTATCTAACTTAATTATATTCTATTTTTTCTCTTTCTCATCTATTTCAAGAAATGGCATTTATTATGCGTTAAAATACACTTTCGGAAGAAAATGCTTCACTTAACTTCATTATTCAATTTATTCTGTTATTTCAGTTTTAAAACGTTGGAGCAGTTAGGTCCATAAATATATTTTCTTCAAAATTATGAAATAACGAAGGAGGTAATCGACCAAAAAAATTAATTTATCCTCAGATCACATTCTTTGCTTGTAGCCCATCTTCTTAGCTCCGAATATTTAAATATAAGGATTTGATTTGCTTCTATGTATGAGTAACACGTGTATTGATTTAAATTTGTAATTACACTTAAAAATATTCTGTGATTTCTACTAATTATTTTGGATATGTTTAGTCAAAATATGTTCAGTTTGTATTACATTTTGAAACTGAAAGACTCGCGCTCTTCAATTATAATTGATTTTATGAATAATAATTTTTGAATTAAACATTAGTTAAAATACCCTAAAAAAGAAAAATTCTGTAATTCTAGGAAATTATTTAATTTCCCTACAAAACAGTGCACTTTTTTATGGTTTAAATGAATGTATAATATTTAATGTATAAGTTCAATATATATATATATATATATATATATATATATATATATATATATATATTTATATTTTTATTTTATTTTATAGATGTATAAGTTTTGATTAAAAATTTATAGTGAGCTCTAAAATTTAAAAAAGAAAGAAATCTTTTGATTGAAGGTGTATCAAATGTAACAAAAAGTAGATAATATGTTTACAAATACATCAAAATTTATGTATTTGATTAACTTATTAACTTTTGAATTTTGCTACGATCTACTGGTAATAACTCACGGACAATAAAAATACATCTATTCATGTATTTTATCCCCTCGCAAGTTACTTTTTACATTTTACATATTTTACACAAACACAAAATAAATTTCGTGATGATATAAATATCCCAAATAGAGAAAAAGACTAGCCTTGATAGATGAGGAATAATCATTAATTTACAGAACACTCGCATATTTTTTAATTTAATTGGTTTCTGTTCATGCAATTGAAATAAATAAATGATTTTTATGCATACTAAAGTTATTGGCATAATTATATTTCAGGTTACATCTGGTTTTTTTTATTCCAAACAGTGAATATTTTTATCTATATTTTTCTTCAGGAAAGTAATCTATTAGAGCCAATTTAATTTTATGGTTCCTGATAAAAGTTGATAGAATTTTTATTAAGATTTTAATAAATTTAAGCAAACAAGAAATAAACATTACATAATAACTTAAGTTTCAAATGATTGTGTTAGTCAGAAATAATAAAATAAGTAAAAATTTCAAATCTCCTGTGTTTATCCAGCGTTATTGAAAAACAGTAATAAAAATAATAAATAAATTCCGTGATATCCTTTATCACAAAATATATTTGTGAAAGCAATTATTTTTCCCACAAGCATATTCTATTTAAAACTAATAATTAATTTAAAGTTCCATTTATTTTCCTCTACTACAACCAGATAAGGAGACAAAAATGAAAACAATTTACCAAATATATTGTTAAATATTCGTAGAATCTCCTTATTTGCTTATTTATGCGTAATGAATAAATGAAAAAATATATATGTAAAAATGGCAGATTATAAAAATATGGAAATAGCCTTCAGAAAACGCAATGAGTAATGAAATAAAATGTAAATATTGAATAACTCATCATAAAAATGTAAAAAAATTTATAAAATATGATTTATTTATTTAAATTGATGGTGTAGATGTTTCTCTGCTCTGTTATATATTTGTACTAAAAATAATTAAAATGTCATTAATTATTCAGGGATCATCACTTTCGCAAATGTTTCTCATTTTTCTAAATATCTCATAATGATAGAAATAAATAGAAAATAATTCCCTAATTACTGTGGAAGGCTTATAGTTAATTAAAAATTTCGAAAAAATTAATTCGAAGTATTGCTTTGATAAATATACTAAAAAAAATATGAATTATAATAGCAAATTTCCAAAAATAATTACTTTTGTTTCAAAATGAACATTACGTATTCCAAATAAGTACTATCTTTTTCTAAAAATATGAATGGAATCAAACCTTTTAAATACTACTTAGTAAAAAGAGCTTTGTTATAAACATTAAATACCAGAGTTTAACAGTGTTCGGAAGAAAATACAAATCTCTTATCAGACAATTATTGTGCTTATATTTCGTTTTGATTAGACTAATGCAATATTTTAAAAAATTTTAGTAATTATCACAAATTCTGCTTGTCTAAGTAAATATATCCTATAATTGAATTAAAAAGTAATTAATAAAAATGTTTCATTGTTTCTTCTGCATCTTAGAATAATATAAACGGGTATAATTATCTTTGCTATAAAAGTATTAACATAAAAAAAAAATTTCTAACATAACTGCCGAAAAAAATAGTTAATCTATAAAAGTGTTTTCTCAAGATAACTGCGTTTATAAGTTAATTATCCTCTTAACAGTGTTGAAGATTAAAGAGGGAAAAATTTTCAAGATTATGAAATGCTTTATCTTTTGCCGAAAGGAACATAAAAATAGTGCTTGGAGTATTCAAGCTTAACTTATTATACTTAGTATTTTGTGTTCTAAAGCATTATTAAATCCTTTTAGGACAGAATATAAAGCTCTACTTTTAAAGCGTAACTATGAATAAGCAAAAATAATTTATTCTTTCAAGAATATACTTTAATTTTTCATATAAAAGATGCTTAAGGTTGTTTTTTTTTCTTGAAACACTGATCATACGAAATGTAATTAATTTGTATGCTCTTCCCAGTGCCTAAAAATACTGTTATGTTATGTTACTTTGATATGAAGAATTATTTTTTACATTTTAAATGCACTTTTAAATTATTAAATTATAATTGGTTTTACTGCAAACGTTTTTAACAATAAGTAACTAGAAAATTCTTTAAATCAAAACTATCATTAAAATTTTATCCTGCTGAGTCATTTTAAAACTTTCTCTTGTACATATGTTAAACCTTGAAAGGAATACCTAAACTAATTTCGTAGCTTTCCAAAATAATTGTATTGGCACCAAATAACTTTCTTTCCACACTTTTAAGAGTAGAAGTAGTTTAAATTTAGACTCGCACTAACTACGGTGACTAGTAATTTCGCGCGATTTGAGAGATCAATAATCTTTTCAAGGATCACCGATAAAAATTTGATTCAAACAACTCTTTTTAATAACCATCGAACAAAGTTTCAAATTCCGTTCACAAACAGGAAAAACATTGTATTCCCTGTTGGCCCTCATAAGAAGAAGAAATAATTATACAAAATAAAATAATAGCAGAAAAAATGAAATATAGCTAACGTTACTATCTGATAAAAATTAAATAATAATAATAATTCATTTTCAACGACATATGTAGGAATGTAAAACTCTCGTTTATTTCTGCTTTTATTTTGAATAATGAAAACCGATTTAGTTTTATATTAGACTTTTCCTTTTGGCAGTAGCTATTATTTGCTTGTTTTTGTTATAAAATGTGTTTTCCCAAACAAATTTCATTGATTTAAATATAAAATATAATAATAATTTTTTTTCGTTCTAAAAGCTCCTTGATCAAATAGTTCATCAGGAGCTCACCAATAAACAGGTACTTCAGCTTTAATAAATTTGAAGGAACGCAATTAAAAATATATCACGCTAATCAGCGGCATCGAAAAAAAATGTTTTGCGAAATTCTCTAAAATTCTTTCCGTTGCAGAGATGGTGCAGCTAGAAATTCTATTAAATATGTGTATCAAAATTCATATGAAGTTTTTTTTTTTATTTCTATTTTTACCATATTTTCTCTTTAAGCTGCTAATTCAAATTAATTCAGTGTTATTTGGTTTATATTTTGAAGTTATAGAACTATTTTTAAGCTGATAATACATCAATGGGGAAGGTATCATAAAACTGTAATTATTACGAAAATAGTAAAGACAGATTCTTAATTTTTGTTTATTGTTCTTAAGACTTCTCTGTATAATCATCAGCCATCTTTATGTATTTCTCTTCTTGTTTCTTGATGGCTTCGAAAGCCATTGCTATGAACGCAACATATTCTACGAAACCATTGCCCCATTTCTCAAATTGTCACAAACGTATTGTCAAATCTCCAATGTTTGAATTTATTTTTATTTTGTGGGAAAAGTAGTTTGAGGCGATATCGGGAGAGTAAAGCGAAAATATAGGAGCAAAATTTCAAGGCCACGTCGCTTTGATTCTTGGACAGCACTTCGAAAAGAGTGAATAGATACATCGTCCTCAAGAAAGTAGACTCATTTAGTAATAAGACCTCACCGTTTCTTGATTTGATTTGACAATGGTGCAGTAATAGGTACTATTAACGGTCTTATTCAAATAGTCTGTTTATGTGGCTGGTCGGAGATTAGAACCCGTGACCTATGGATTCATAAGCACGTAACATACCACTAGACAAAAGTGATCACTTCGATCCGGAGGCTGTAACTGGCTTATTTAATTTAAATATCTCTCTCACCCCTGTACTCCCTCACCAGTGAGTCAGTGGATAGGTTAACGAACGAGATTCTTTGTTGTTATGGCGAGTGTGGGAGTTCTTACTGTTGCCTCAAGTAAAGGCCGTATCACACGTATATTTTTCATGCAATTTTTTCGTCCAATTTTTGGCCGAATCTAAGGGGGAAGGGTTGCCGTAAGCAAAACGACACGCTCTGACGTCAGCCGCGCTCTATCTCCACATTGAAAAATTACTCGCCGATTTTTCTGCTTCGGAAAATGAACATCCAAAATTATTTCTTTCATTTCGCTTGCGCAATTGTTGATGGGTGTAAACTAAAAATAGAGCACCATTCTATTTAAAATATTATACGCCGTTAAAATATTATACACCATTAAAATATTATACGGCATATCTGAAGTGTTAGACGGAACCGGAGCCACCATCTTGTTTATGACGTAGAGCGCCGAAGAACCCCATTGGCTGGAATTTCAAGCAATTTTATTTGGAACAACTTTTTGAGCTCGCTAGCAAAAAATTGTTCTAAAGTGGTTGCTATGGCAACTGAGTAAAAATTGCACAAATCGAACGAAAAATTGCTTGAAACCTTTACGTGTGATACGGCCTTTAGTCTGACGACTTTCGATTCTTCTTTTTACGGGTAGATGGCACCATGACAGATCAGAAGGTTGCGTGTTCAAATCACGTCCGGGTCACCAATGTCGGAGATTAGAACCCTCGACCTATGGATTCGTAAGCACATAACATATCACTAGACAAATGTGATCACTCCTGTCCGGAAGCTGTTACTGGATTATTTAGATATCGCCACAGGCTCCACGACATTCCCCAAAACAGACAGCATGAACTTCCCTTCAAATTTCTGTATCTTAGCCTTCATGGGGAAAGGTGAGTCACTGTGCTTCCACTCTTTACTCGTCTCTTTAATCTCTGCATCATATTTATAGATCCAAGCTTCATCCATAGTTACGAGACGATCGAAAATTCCTCTTTGACTTGCTCCAAAAAATTCAATATATCCCTTGACAGATCGCGTCATGTTTGCTTCTGAAAAGAAGTCAAAAATCGTTCTATATTTAGTGTGCAGACACCTTTCACATGTACAGTTCTGGTGAATAACTTTTCACGTTCTACCGTAACTAAGACCAGACTGATCCATGATGGCATGGATGGTTGCTCTTCAGTTTAATAGGATGAAATCCCCCGTGGCAGCATCTTCCATGAGTGATGGTTTGCCATTTCTTGGATCATCTGTAAGGGATATGTAACCAGTTTGAAAATTTCTTTTCCACTTCACTACAGCGTAATATGACAGGATATCATTTCTATAAACAGCCATCATTTCATCAGGGATTTGCCAGGCTTTGCAATCTTTCAAATGTATAAACAATGAGCCTCTGCCTTATCCATATTGTGAGTTACTTCATTCTACGGCTTTTTGAAATTAAACAAAACAACATTAATAGATCCAAATTGCAACATTGTGTAAGTAATAGATAATTAATATACAGAGTAAGATTTATTCAGATATATCGGTCATTTCTTCGTATTAATTCAAAGTTTGCTATGCCTGTACACGGGTTTTATTATAAAAATAACCATTAAAGAGAAGAGGACCGCAGGAAAATTGTCATCAGTCGCATTTGGTTTGTGCCAATGGGGACCTATTCAACAGAAGGAAAAACATTTTTTAACTCTGCCCACATCGCAAATAACGTGTTATTTTCTTTTTTTTTTAATGTTTAACGAATTTCTTATAATTTTTCATATATTTTTTAGAAATTTCTTTATCAGTATAATTTAACGTCTATATCATACTTTCGTAAAACATTTTTTAAAATCAATGATATTTTTTTTTTCACAAAATGGATGAATGAACTTTTTTTTTTTATAAATTTATTTTTTGTCCTTTTTTAAACATGTACTACTAGGGCATTGATGTTTCCTAAAATGGTGAAACAGACGCATTTTTTAAAAGTGCAAGTTAATAAAAATATTCTCAATTATAAAAAAAAATAATTAAAAGTAAAGTAAATATTTATTCTGCATTAATTTTACGCTGAATTTTATTAGATTGCTTTTCGTGTAAGTATGATCTAGTTTCTTTTTTTTTTTTTTTTTACTAATGCAAATTTAATGAATTTAAAATATAGCATATGTAAAAAAAAATATATCAATATTTACTAGGAAATTATTTTAAAATAACCGCAAAAAATAATTTTTGCCTTAAAAAATTACACAAAAATCCACCGATTGCATATGCATTGCAAAATAGTTGTGCAAGAGAATAAAGATATAATTATTTTTTAATAAAAATATCAAACTTGAATCATAAGAAATATAATGCGAAGGAAAATGCTCAGTCATTAGCGTAAAAAACATCGATATTCAAGCAAAGAATTTTGTTCTTATGAGTCTGCCTATTTAGAAGATATTAAGCTATATTTGATAACAGCAAGTGATAGTTAGAATATATATATATATATATATCAATGACGAATATAGAAAATAAAATTTCAACTTTTTCAAACAAAATTAAAAATTTATAAAATATCCAAGTGCAACCTCGGACTTAGGACCGAAAAGTGGGGTTAAACTAGTTTGATGGCGCCAACCTTCCCCCTATTGCAACTTGGTAAGTTAATCGAAAAAATATCCAATTCTCAAAAATTTAAAAATTTGAAAAGTTAATACTTAAAAAATTAAACTATTCGCCATCGCATTTTGAAAGATATTACAACATTAAAATGTTAAAATTCTAAAACAATTAAAATGTTAAAATTCTAAAACAATTAAAATGTTAAAATTTTAAAACAATTAAGTGCATAATATAAGTGAACCATCGAACACCAAAGATGATGTACCCATCTTTTAAATAGTCGTATAAGAAGAAAAAATATCTAAAATCCGAAAGTTCAAATTAAAAACCCATTATATTCACAAATGAATAGCGTAAATTATCAAAAACTCATTTAAGAGCATCCTATCAATATTTCAGTTCACAATTTCTCATATTTCCTACAACAATCACTACTCCTACATTGCTCATAACTCCCACTAATGCCATGTCAATTCAAATGATCCATATTCTCACATTAGAGTTTAACTATTTGATATTAGATGCAAGCCAGATTGCATGAAATAAAGTTATTTGATTGGTCATAAAAGTTTGATTGCTCATAAATAACTTTAAAGTGTAGTCTTGTAAATATTGGTCTATGTGTGTATTAAAATGTATCCTGTCTGTGAAATGCACATATTCTTCCCTGCTGGACCACTAACAAGCTGACTTTGTGGACCTAATGTTGTGTGGTGGATTTGTGCATTTCCTAAAGTCCATCGTAACCCTTCACAAATTTGCCAATTTTATGAGTTTAAAAAGATTTTTAAGAAATATTTTTGATCTATGTATTTTCTCAAGAAGTTGATCATTCTGTATGCAACCAAATATGAATTTCTGGATGTTCTTGAATTTATCAATATTGTGTATAGAATATATATATATCCTATTTTTACCATTCTATTTCGTTAGTAATAAATACGTAATTCTGTGCTTATCGTTATTTATAATTTGTGACGTATAAACGAATTATTGCAGCATGTGACAGATATGTACTAAAACCTCTAATTCTGTATTCTCTATAGAAATATGTCCTCTATCCACATATATTCTTTCTTATACAATTATTTGCTGTTTTATCTCAACTTACTTACAAAAACTTATGTTTTTAATATACTTAGACTCTATCTTTTAATATAAAGAATATGTTAGGTAAATTGGCTCATTTATATGCTAATTTGTATAATCTTGCTCCCTTAGAGCCTTGATTAATCCTGATTAACAAAGTTCTACTGTGTGTGTGTGTGTGCAGCGCTCACATGCGTGCGCGTGTATGTTGTCAGTAAAACTTTGTTCAAGTAAAATTCTGTGATTCAGATTTATGTGTAACATTGTCAAATAAATTTCAAAACAATATTTCTATTAATTTAATTATTCAAATTTCATAGATATGAAAGTATAAATTCAAACCAAAATGCTTAAAAATCTATAAACAGGGATATTTTTACATGATTTTCCCTTAAGCTATGCATTTTATATCTGTTTAATTAAAACAACGTAATGAATTATAATAATGGAGTATTGAAAGAATATAAGTAGTACACAGTCACAAAAATTCGCATTGGGGTATTTTATTTGAGGTAGGTACTATAGAAAGGGATTTAATGTTGTGAGAAAGCGTTGCTATGTAACATGAAAAAGTTATTTATTCACAAAGGATGCTATTTTATATTCATGGCATTCTTCCCCCACAATATTGTGCACCTTAATCGTGACTAGAACTATTTTAAATTTCAATAGTTCTCCATTTTTCTTAGCACGAATTTTGATTTTAAAGAAAAACCTGCCGAATACTATTTCAGAATCTCTCTCTCTATTGCTGAGTTTCCACAATAACTATCAGTAAAATTATTGCGATTCAAAAAATGAGATTTTTAAAGAAGGTTTATTTTTTTTAAAAAAAATAGGTATGAAACTAGTAAATTTGATAGAATAAAATATTTTAATAATAAGAAAAGGAACAATTTAAACGCATCTAAACATTTAATTTTTTTAACTAACATATTGCTTTTTTGAAATGCTTGATTATATGTATTTTTCAACAGCATACTTCATAAATTAATCAAATTTTTAAAAATCGATCATTTGTACTATTAAAATAATCATCCAAATGGTTCTAAAAACCATCAAAGCCTTTGAAATACAAATACTAATGGTTTGTTTAATTTTAAATAACTATAACTTTAAAAAGAATCGATTAATCTTTTTCTTCAAAACAATACTGACATAAATTAGCTTTGCATTTTTCTAGAAACACTTTTTTTCTTTTCATTTTGAAAATGTTTCTTACAAATTATAAATTGAACACACACTTTTAATGTATGTTCAATTATTTAGAGTCTCATTATAAAAATACAAACTCTAAGGCTATTACTTTTAAGAACATAATATTTTAAAAATAGAAAATATTCGCTGCAAATTTTTAAGGACATCAGACTTTTTTATTTAATAATCTTAATTCTTTTCAAATAACTTAAATTAATACTCTAAGAGTATTATTACACTTTTTAGAATGTGTTTGATATATGTAAGTGCAAAGTTTAGTTTTAAGTCTTTTTCAACCATAGTTAATTTTCTCTACAATTTTTTTCTTGCACACTATCATGCACATACATTTTCTACTTAAAAGAAAGGTTGAAATCCTATAAAATGTGCTGAGTCGTTGACAGCGTGAAAATACACGATAATTTTCCATTTTGTCCAATTCACATGCATACATATACACATGTATACATATATATTGGTTTGCTGTTCTTAGCTTAAAGTGTCAGAATTTCGCCTTTCTCAGTTATGTAAGATATTTAATTTAACTATCATTTCTTATATATTATTATTATTATTATTATACTGTATTATATAATTTTTCAAACTATTTATTCAAAAACTGCATTGGATAATTTGCCTTTTACTATATACAAATATTTGTCAATGTTTAATATATATTAACATATGTATATGTATATTTCAATAATTCTTTAGATTAGATTACTCGAGATTATTCTATGAATACTAATTGTAAGCAAACGCTTCATTTTAAATTGATACTTATAATTAAAAAAGATGATTTTAATTAATTAATACTTTTAGACATCCTGTACATTTAAAATCTAATTGTTAAGTTGAATAATTAGCATAATTATAACATATGCAAATCACAGATTAATCCAAGTAAATACTTCCCAAGAAGCACCTTCTTTAGAAACGTAAATCTAAATCTGTCTCAAAACTTTTCCATTATACCAAAACTCTTTTCAACATCTTTACATTCCAATTTGTATTGCAGTCGCTTGATCAATTCCCCGCCTAATCTTTGCAAGAGGTTTTTCTTTCTTCCTTTTGATTCGTCTTCCATGTTGAGACATCGGATTTATCGTTAATTAAAGAGCATTGGCTGAGCAACTGAATGAAGCTCTGTATTCTCACTACTTATGAGATTATCAACGCAGCAATTTTCTCCAAGGGTACTACGACGATCTCCTATCAACTCTGTCCTCCACCCCATCTTGATCACTCCCAGTCTTCATGAGGGGTGGGGGGAAAACGAGTCGATTAATTTGCTGGGTTGAACTACCCGGATCGACACGAGTTCTTCAGGAAATAGTAGCCTTATTTCCTTCCAGAACCCACCCACGTTCTTTTGCAAACGATTTAGGTCCGGTTCGTTCGAAACTTGGGGGCTTAGGATAGGAGCCCAGTTCCTAATGCGTCTCATTTATCGGTTGGGTGGGTATTAATTTCTGGCCTCAACTGATTTTATGTGAGACTTTTTTATTTTATTATTATTTGGAGTGATTACGGGGGTGAGGAAAAGTGGAAGGTAATTTCTGAAAAGATTTTTTTTCTCCCTAAATTGTCGAGGAATAAAAGCAGGCTGTTGTGGAAGGAATGACGAAAACACAGAATGCACGTGATCTACTTAATCGTTCTATTTAACCATCCCAGTCGTTTTTCGCAGACCAAGTACCGTTACGGTTACTCATCGTAAATATTGTTTAGATGACCCACTAAAAGAAGCTTTACTTTTTTTTTATTATTCTGTGAGATTTGTGTTCTATTGGAGTTTGTTATAAAAACTTTTTTCCACCCAAGAAAAGTTTTTGTTTCGTAATGGCTTACGTATTAATACTATAGCGAAAGCATGATTTTAATTTTTTTCATTAAATGATATTGTTAGTAAATTTAAGAACATTTATCATTGGATATCGGCTTTTCTCTATTTATATAAGATTTCAGTAATTGCAAACTTGATTAGTGCACATTTGTTTTTAAGTCACAAGAATTTTGGTATTAAAATCAATTGATGAAACTATTTTTTCTGTTTTTCTAATCTTCTTGTTTCTAAACCTTTTGTTTTTAAAATCATTTTAACAAACATTTTGCTACTTAAGGTATCCGACTACGTTCGGAACCGTGATTTTACAAAAAGTGCATAAATTGATAATTTTCATGATATTTAGTGTCACTTGGATTAGAATGCATGTATAAAATTGTTTTAAGGACATTTTGATACAAAAAAAATTATTTAAATACAATATTTGGGGAAAAAATTAACTTAGAATAACCTTTTTTCAAAATGTTCTCCTTTTATATAAAATGCTTCTAAAATAATAATATTGTGTGTGTGTGTGTGTGTGTGTGTGTGTGTGTGCGTGCTTATATAAAGTAAAGACATCTCCAGGGAGTCTGAACTATTTTTTTTATGAAAAATTCACATTATTTTTCGAGGTACAACCCATTGAAATACTTATCAGCGTTTTTTTCTTAAAATTTCTCCCCTCCGTTGTCGTAAAACAGGAATAAATCCACTTCTAAGTTATATATTTCAAACATTCTGGTTGAGCCTCTGTACAGAGGTCTGAGCTATATACAGCAAAATATTATTATAATAGAAGTATTTTTCACAAAAGGAGAATATTTTGGTCATTCTATTTTTTTTGTCAAAATATTGTAATTAAATAATTTTTTATTGTAATACTATTCTTAAAACAATTTTACATACATTTTCTAACCTAAGTGGCACTAAATATCGTAAATATTATCCATTTATACACTTTTGCAAAATCACGGTTCTGAATGTAGTCGGATATCTTAAATATTTAAGCAGCTTTTTCTACTTAAAATATTATTGAAAAAAATTCATTTTATCTTAACAGCTTTCTTTTTTCTTTTTTTTAACATTATTTTATCATTTCAAGATTAATGTTACGTCTTAGCCGCCTATCCGGTACAGTGGTTAGTGACGCTGACTGCGGTGCCGTAGGGGCTGGGTTTGAATCTTGGTTTCTGTTGTAATCCTTATCTTCTTTGTAAAGGGCCTCACGCTTACTTCTATGTAAGTCTCCGTGTGATACTTTGTGGTGCACGGGGTTATAAATGTTCTCAATGAAAAAAAAAATGTTACGTCTTACCTTATGATTTCTTTTTTTCCATAGCTAAATAGTTAAAGCCATGGCCAAAAATATACTGTCCAAGTAAACAGTCACTCCAGGAGTTGGAATATGCAAGTTCTAGAATTGGAAAAAAAATTGCGCACATTTAGAATTTTTATAAGACACCACTCATTACATATTTTAAACAGCGTAGAATTGGCACCTCAATTTATATTTATTTCATAGTAATAATAGCTGAAAGAGTTCCACGTGGTCATGAAAAAATATGTGAGTAAAAGAAATAGCAAATTAGAGATCTACATCAAGGCCAGAAATCTCACAAAAAGATTTCTGAAATAATCAACATTGGTTCGAGCAATGTCAGGTGTTTTATTAAAACTAGGAAAGTTGGGAATTAACAAAGTTCTTCGTATAAAACCTGCAGTCCAAAATAATTCTAAGCAATCATGATCGAATATCATTGAACAGTGCCAGTTTATCCATTGGATGCTCAGTGGCCCGGGGCACTTGGGAGGCCCATATAAGCTGGACTTAACCAGATTTTCTGGTTATAAATTGCGATCCACCAGTGCCAAGGGGGCTGTAGATCTTCTGCCCCCAGAGCCCGAAGTGAGCTTAAATCGGCACTGTCATTGAAACGATTACTAAAATTATGTCATCGAAAAGCAATCTAAGAAATTACAAACATTTTCAATTAGGGGAAAAAAAACCAGGTTCGCTTATAAAAGGAGACGAGAACATGTAGGCATGGCGTTTAACTGCTTTAGTACAACAGGAAACATTCTAGTTACTATTACTAACCCCAAAAGAGACTGCAACTTGCCAATGATCATAGAAATTGGTCCATTGAGCAATGGCAACATACCATGTGGTCAGGCAGGTCCAGATTTACTCTCTTCCAACATGATAGTCTCTTCAGATTATCATGTTGAACAGTTAAAATAAAAACACATGAAACAATGGATTCGTCGAGTACCGTACCCACTACAAAAGTTTCTGGAGGAAGTGTTATAATCTGTGAGTTTTTCTGAGGGCATGGGCTTGGCTCAACAGCAATAATATATATTCTCGAGAATATGTCATTTTACTCACATTCAATAGATTACTTTTCTGAAAATGTTGACGTTTTTCAAAATGAGAATGTAAGGGTTCATCGAGCTTTTATCGTAAAAAAAATGGCTCAAAAACAAGAGAATTCACCAACTCACTGATAATCTGTGGAAAGAGGGCATTAAAGAATGGTACAAGCTTTCCTTCATCAATTGAAGATCTCAGTGAAAAATATTGATGCCGTTGTGAGCAAAACACGTTCCAGACACTGTCTAATTTAACTGAATCATTGCACATACGAATGTGTAACGCTATTCGTGCCAAAGATAGTCCAAAAAATTGTAAGAGTTTGTGATTATTTTCACATGGGCTGTATTTTTAGTCTACACATGGGCTTTGAGCCCTGATTCATGTAAAACCCCCAACAGATCTAAAAATGAAGGCTGCTACGTGTTAAATTAAACTAGACATCAAAGATGCCAAAAGGAATAAATGGAATTTAGGTGAGTGTGGTACTACCTTAAATGTGCCATCCTTGTTTCCTAGCCAAGACCTTAAAATTTCTAAGTTTATTTCCAATAACTTTTACGTTGCTTTTAAATGCTACATTAATAAGCAATTAATCAAGTATAGAGTTAAAAAACTAAGTTCCTACTCGATAATATGGTCTGCATGGATTTCAGACGGATTTCGTAAAAGACCATTGCTTGCAATTAGCGCACGTGATTAGAGTGTTATTTTTCAACAATTATTCATTCTTGTTCTAAAAAGTTTGATTTATAGACTTGTTCATTTTTAATGAAAAATAACTGAAAGCAGGTGCAAAAAGCAAAACCTTTCTACAAATCTACGTAATCGATTTTTTTTTACAGATTATATATGCATTTAACATTGAGAAAGTAGGATCATAACAATTTTATGACGATACAAATATTTAAATAAGAAATATTTGAAAATTATATTATTATTTAAAATTTTTAAAAATATTTTTACATTATTTTACTGTTTTAAGAATGAAATTTGTGCCAACGTACTAAGAAATTGATTCCTGATTTTTCTTTTCTTAACTGTATTTTAAGAAATTAAAAAATAGCAAATGAACCAGCTTTGCAGAAATGATAACTTTTTCTCTTTTATCTAAAAATAAAATTCTTGATAGCAAGATATCATTTGTTTTAATATACAAATTCTTTCAAAATTAAAAGTTAGATTTTATTTTTAAAATGATTGTATTCCATATGTCTGTATATGTGTGTATGTCTCAGGAAACATACACTTACAAATGTAGAAAAAGTATCTGTAGTTATATAGAAGTAACAAAAAAAAAAAATTAATCTTATTTTCTTTGCTTTCCACATGAAAATAATACACATGTAATATAAGTGTTTTTTTCAGTTGGTATAGTTAAGAAATGAAAACATTTTTAGGTATATTAATTTGCACATAAAACAGTTTAATTAATTTCATGCAATTCTATTATGCTTGTTTAAATAGCAAAAGTCAGTGCTACTATTATTAAAGTATATTAATCTACATAATGGCCATGAGAATTTAAGAAACCAAAATTACAATTTCATTTATTCACACAAAATTCATTTTTAAAACGTATTTCTTACAAAATATCAATTATCTGTTATTCTTTCTCTGTAAAAAATACTTCATAATATTTTAAGCACCAGATGGTACCAAGGACAGTAAGATTCATTCTAGCCCGAAAGAAAGAAGTTTAAATAAGTAATTTTCTCTATTTTTACTTCAAGTTTTGTTAACTTTAATATAGAAATAATAAACAAAAAATAGTATTAAAAATTTTAAAAAAATTAAAAAACATAATTTAATTTATTTAGATCATTAGAACCTGTTTACTATCAGTTTTTATAATTTAACTTCATGACTTAAGATATTCATACATCGTAAATCGTATGTAAATACTATATATAAACTAGAATCGCTTAAAAATTCTATATAAAAGGACGTACAAAGGAAAAATTGTTTTTAATATCCTTTTATCTATAAAAGCAAAATAAAAAAAGAGTTACTAGAAATATTACAAATCTATAATTTTGAAAAACTAAATAGTTTAGAAATATAATGATCTACACTTATACATAAATTTTGTCTTTTACAAACATTATTCTCTAATTTTATTTTATACACTCAATTCTTTTTTTTACACTGTAGATAGCACGTTCCTCAAAAAAAAAAAAAAAAAAACCATGCTAAAATATAATTTGTACTCTAAAAAAGGAAAGCGTTCCATATTGTCGATAAAAATCGTCTAAAATTAAACTAAGAACTTTATTTAATTCGAAAAATAACGTGTAATAAGAAGTATGCTATAGTGCCTATGGTACAGATGGTTGGAACAGAAAAAATGAAAAGATTTTTATGTGGCCTGAAAGATGTCTGCACGCGTTAATTGATACTTTCACCAAAAGGCAGAGATTATCCCGTAAAACATACTTTTAAAAAAATACTCTTCACTGGAAAAATAACACATACATCAGTAATAATAAATCCGTACGTAATTTAATGTAACAAAACGAAAAACTTTTGTACACAACTTAATTTTATACTAATCATAAATAAATCTCACAACAAAATTATTATTATTTTTCCTAAATGCTTTACTGGCTTTCAACTCTTACATTAGAAGCTCATGAATTGCATAAGAAGCTTGGCCGCTGTAGCCGAGTGGGCATGGTTGCGAACTCGGGGCCAGCGTTGTCGAGCTGTGGGTTTGAAACCAAGTGGTACTGAAGACACACCATGCAAAGGGGTTGATGCACTTTAAAAGTGTCTTGTCTCAAAGCCATTCCCATTGGTGTGGTGTGGAAGTTAGGAAGGGGTGCCATCTCAAGTGTCACCTTCGTTACTTGAAATTACTAAGTCAGTCTTAAACAGACCTCTTATTACCTTTCGGCACAACGTGAATCAAAATCAATAATATCAAATCCATAAAAAACTTTATCTTCTTTAAAATAAAAACGATACAATTTGTGTACTGAACTATATATGTATACTATATATATAAACTTTTTTCTGCATACAGTTATATTAAATTTATTTAAGCAAAATGGAATAAATTTCATTTCATAAGGTATAGTATAGATTTATTATTTATTCCCTTCTTTATAAATGCATAATAATTTAATTTTTCACTACTTATAAAACATAACTTTTCACTGCTTATAAATATAAATTCCTTAAATATAACACAACCAGAAATTCTTATAATAACAATTCACAAGATCTTTCTAAATAAATTGATAAACACTTAATCTCGAGTTCTCAAAGTGACCTCAGGCCTTTTATTGTAGTATAAAAATAAACGCTAATAATTTTGAATTCTCATTCATTAAGTCGAGACACACAACTCTAACTTAACGTAGAAACTTTTCTGAACTTTAATAATGCATAACTTCTAAAAATTTGTTTTATATTCAGAGACTTTATCTTTCCAAAGTTTCTATTTGTAAACTAAATCTTAGAGCCTCTAAGCGAAATTAAATATGATTATTTGAAAGAGGAAATTCATGCAATGAATTAGATTGAATACTTTTGTATATTTTAATGATAACAATAGATATTTTCGCTCGTAATGTGTTACTGTTTTTGGACTTTTACTTTCTTCTATATTTACGCAATTTTATTTAAAACTGTATTTAAATCTGTATTTGAATAAGTAAGTAATTTAGGGGAATGAATGAGTCTAGAAGACAAATTTATACTCAAAAATATTAATTTATATGAAATATTCCAGCAAAAAAAAACTACTTTTTTAATCCCAAATTACAGATTAAAATTAAATTGCTTAGAAATAAAAAATATTTATTATTTTAGTCTTCCATCTAAACTCCTCACTTCCAATATTTATCGTTTTGTATATACTCATAACTTCTAAAAAGAAACAAATAAAAATAATGGACCCGATTTTAAAAAGTCATATTATCGAAACCACTGCATATATTACACTAAGTGGTATATGAATGTAAAGAAAAATATACGAAGTTTATT
Source organism: Trichonephila inaurata madagascariensis (assembly GCA_019973955.1). Lineage (NCBI taxonomy): Eukaryota > Metazoa > Arthropoda > Arachnida > Araneae > Nephilidae > Trichonephila > Trichonephila inaurata. The sequence goes on along the minus strand of BMAV01027528.1, from coordinate 84,617 downwards.
TTTCTGTTACTAATGTTCAATAAGTGACTTTTTTATTACACGGCATACGTCCAATCTGCAATCCATTTCATACCATACATTTTGTAGCATCACTCTATTAATGGTTCGTAATGTTGCATAAATGCTTACTTGTCATCCTCTATTATTTATTGCGAGAGTTGCAAATAATACGGCTTGAAATGTAATTCTTTTAACAAAAATTTTCCACACCCTTTTCTGGGGGTTCCATATTTTCCATGGACTTCGAGCAAAACTCTGCCTTACCCTCTCCGTTGATTCTTCCTAGACGCTTGGTAGGCTATTGCTTTTCTTTTTACACAAGCAACCTATTTTGTTGCATTTATTATATTTATTATGCCACTTCAGAAGGCTCTTATTGGTTGGTGCTTCTTTTCCATCGATTTCGAAATGAACCGAAAATATTATTTCACCGAAATAACTGAAAAAAAATCGTTCATACTCTAATAGGCAAAAACTTTTCTCTCTCGTTGTCGCCTTGTTTGAATTTCAATTACACACACACACAGTTAGGGATTGCAATATCGGACCAAAAGTACAATACCGGTATTCGGTATTTCTTAGATCTTAAAACCGGGATACCGGTTTTAATACCGGTAGTATAGAAATTTTAGAAAAAGAAAGAAAACACAAGTTTTCTTTACTTTTTTTTTTTGCCATTTTTATTAGAGAGTGTTAATATCACAAAAAAAAAATCATTTGTAACTTATAAATTATAACAGTATATAAAGAATCTCAAAAAAGTAAAAAGCAACATCTTATTTATTTAAATCACAAAAAAAAGTGTAAATATTCAGTCTGTGGTACATTACAAATTTAGGATTTTTTATGTTCTATAAAGTTATTCTCTTATTCCTTATTATGGGTTATTATTTTTTGAGTATATATGTAATGGGCCGAAAAACATTTTCAACCCTTAAGTATGATACGCAAATGCACAATCTAAAGAACAAACTCACCAATTTAAAAATATCGAAATATTACGCCCCTTCTTCTCAACTACAACATGTTTTCACAGATACGAATATAAGACTACGAATTTTGCGCGTGTGCAGTATTACTCTAAGCTGTAATAGGATAGTTTTGTCCCCCCCCCTCCTTGGATGATTCACATATTTTATCACTTCTCTTGATTGCACGGAACAACTTTTTTATTTTCATCGTCTAATTAATTTCGCCAGTTAGGGCGACATAAAAACAAAAAAACGTGTACCTTTTTGCTATGTTGGTGATCCCTGAACATAGAGTGGAGACAATTTTAAGAAAAAATTTCTAGTAAATTCCGAAAAACCGGTATTTAAACTTGTGAATACAGTTACTACAAAATTGTACAAATGGCTCAAAATACCGGTATTCGGTATCCCGGTATACCGGTATTGCAATCCCTAATTACAGTGATCTTGAATGTGCTGTTGATGATTGGTGGACAGAAAAATTGGTATATTTCTCTTTACATTCATGTGTACTTCATTTTGTTGCATATGCAGTTGCTTTGAAAATATGATTTTTTTTTAAATCGGGTCCTTCATTTGTACTCACACTGTATGTAACTTCTGAGTAAAGTTATAAGGCAAGGCTTGCTTGTTACTAAAGTTTCAATGTTGCTCAGTAAATTATAGAGCTAAAAGGTATTGATAAAATAAAATAATACTCTTGAAGAAGTAAATAATATTACTCAATTATGTAAACATTTTAAAACAAAATGCACCAATAAATATTAATTCATTTTTTTTTATCTTTTATTATGTATCGTTTAGAGTTGAAAACTGAAAGTTTAAACCCCATAAGGTTTGCTTTTAAACACTTCTCGTGTACAGAAGTTCGTAAGATATCCTGGAAATTCTTTTTTCATGCATTTTTTTTTCTTGTTATTACGTAATTCTTAACATAACCAAATTTTACATAACAGAATCGGGATATCTACATTAACTAAAGCTTAATCTATATATATGAAGGATAAAAGCGACTCTCTCACTCATCGCGAGATCTCAGGAACTATTAGACATACAGATTTGAAATTTAGCAAGCATGTTTTGTTGAGTATTGATCCGCTAAGAACGAGTTTTGAGGAAATTGACACTCAATGGGATTTAAGAAATTTTCGTTTTCAAACTATTAGACCTACAGTAATGAAATTTAACATGCTTGTTTGTTTAATTATGATGAAATCTGCTAAGAATGGATTTTACAGAAAACAACTTTGCTGGAAGGGGGTGGTTACAGATGGGCAAAAGGTTATTGTACTTTCATCTTAGAAATTCAAGTTCTGTCCTTTTTAAATCAAGAGGAGAGGAGTATAAGAATATTTTTAAATAAGATAGAACGCTTAATGCTATGACTTAAATATCAATAATTAATCACCAGTAGAGAGTGTCCGGGATTATCAAATCCAAAAATGACTTATTATTACGAAACCACCCATCAAATTGTAATAAACTGTTCATCCATGGATTGGGAACCCCTCCGAGAGTTTAAGGGTCGAATCCGATCAGCCGCACGTGCGCTTATTATTTGGCATTTGCAGACGATAAACGTGTTACGCTGACTTCATTAGTAAAGATGCGAACGCCACAGCAAAAAAGTGCAGTGCGTATTTTGGTTAACGGAACTTCAATCAGTCACGCATGTACAGCGACGTGTTTGAACAGAATGGAGTGAATGTCGTTACTAGCTAGCCCAATAGACTCATCAGGACTCCTACAAAATGAATCAAGCACTCGATCAGCAGTGACTTCTATTACGAAACCTTAAGGATACTTGCCAGTTTGAAGTGCCAAAGTTCCCGTCTCCTTTCAAGTTCTTTCCCAGTGGTCGATAGATTTTGATGGGAGATGATTGATATTCCATACAGTTCAAACACGTCGCTGTACGCACGTGACTGATTGAAATTCCGTTACGCAAAGTACGCACTGCACCTTTTGTTGTGGCGTCCACACATCTTTAGAACTTAAATCAGTGTAACAAGTTTATCGTCTGCGATTGCCGAACAATTCGCTCACGTGGGGCCGATCGAACTAGACCCAAAAAATCTCTGAGGTTTTTCCAATCTAATGGATAATTCCGTAATAATAAGCCATAACTGTTGGATACTTTAAGCCCATGTAGCAACATACCAAGTGAATTGGGCGGGAAATTGCTATCTTAAATAAATCTAAAACTCAGCTGCAACTTTACTTATTATAAAAAGTTATTTTAAAAAAAGATCACTGAGATAAGGTGGAATCTAGTTTACTTTGCTGCAAATAATTTCTACTTACACAAAAATTTTGCTGTATAACAGAAATTTCCTCATTTACAAAAAGTATCTTTCGAGAATGTGGAAGACTTTTTCTCTCTTATTTCTTCACGAAACATTACCAGAAGACACTGTTCCTTAGGCAACTTTTATCTAGACCAGACAGTTAAAGTAAACTATTTAGGATGTTTATTGCTTTAGCTATATTGTTTCTTCAATGACGCTATACGCATTTCCTCACGCAACAGTTTCGAATAATTGCAGTTTAGACATTACTAACTCCTTTTAATGACTTAAAAAACAAACGATTACTTTTAAACACAAATATTAGTTAAGGGAAGAATTAGTGCCAAACGTGTTTTAGGGCCAATCAGATAAAGCTTCTTTTTAAGTGGGTAAATACCAACAGTGCGAGCATTACGAGAACAGTTAGACTCAGTAAACAATCAGAAGTTAGTTTTAGTAGTCTATAAATAATTTTAGCTAAGCCGTAAACCAGACGTAAACAAAAAAATAGTTTCATTGCAGCCATTATTCCGCGTCTAGAAACGATTGCGTAACGTTTTCGAGGATAAGGGGATTATATGTGATACCATTAAGCCTAATTTTTATTCGTCATTCCTTTATTTAATTTTAGTATTATCGCCCACTTTGTTTTAAATGAAAATTCAACTAACCTTAACGCTACTAACATTTTTATTTTATTTCTTTTAAATGTTTCGTTTCAACAAATTTAGTCAAATTGTAAGCATGTGTCCTATGCATTATTCGCTTGGGATTTGACTTTGAATATATTTAACCTATTCTCCTTACTTAAATTTGGTCGAAAAAGTATTCCAAAGCAATTAAGTATGAATTAAATAAATTTGAATATATTGAAGGAATTTTTTCATGCAAAATTTAAATATGCATATTTACATAATAGTCATTACCCGTCCACTTCAATGGGTTTTTCATTATAATTTTTTAAGATATTTTTTATCTATGTCCTATTATTAAGCTTTTAATGCATTGAAAAATATCTCTATAGATTTCGCCTTTTCATTATCTTTTCTTGGGAATCGATTTCAGGAAAATCCGTTCTTAACGGAATTTCAACTCGAGAGAAGAAACATGTTTTTCAAATTTCAAGTCTGTATGTCTAATCATTCAAAAATTAAGTGCATCCCATGAGAGCAGATTTCCAAAATTCCCATTTATAGCGAATCTGTATGCAACAGGAGGAAGATGATTGCCAAATTTAAAATTTTTAAGTCAAATAGTTCAAAAACGGGGATTTTTGTCTATAACATCCCTTTAACATCCTCCATTTGGGGATTCGATTTCCTCAAAACTCATTCTTCGTAGATCTTTACTCGAGGAAAGAAACACGTTTCCCAAATTCCAAGCCGATGGGTGTAATGATACAAACACGGAAATTTTTTGTCTCCCTTTGGGAATCAATTTTCTAAAAACCCGTTCTTAGTGGATTTCTGCTCAACAGAAAGAACATGTATGCCAAGTTTCAATCTTGTATGTCTGATAGTTTAAAAATAGTATTTTTATTTTGTTATCGATAGACGCCCCCGTCAATCCCACCTGGGAGTCGATTTTCGTAACACCCATTTTTAGTGGATCTCCACTCCAAAAAGAAATATGCCTGCCAAATTTTAAGACTGTAGGTGTAACAGTTCCGGAGATACCACGACGAGTGTTAGAGTGAGTCATTTTTCTTCTTTATATATATAGAGAGAGATATACGTAGTACAATCTCCAAAAAAATTCAGGACTGCAGCCATTGCTGACGACGAAAGCAAGTAGTTAAAGTTAAACCACTTAAGGTATCCGACTACCCTAAAATCATGATTGTTTTCAAAAATTGACATATTTTTCTTATGATTTTATTTTAAAGGTTATCTTATTATCTTAATAAAAATATCAAGTTTTTTATTTTCCATTCAATAGAACAAAAACTACAGGTGTTTTAGTAAAAGCAGATGCAATAACTTTACACAAGATGTCAAACTTTAAAATGCGTTTTACTCGAAATGTGTTTTTTTTCGAAAAGCTTAAACGGGGACGGTGATTGCTCAAAAAGTTTCGAAAATAATTTAATAAAATTTTTTGTGTATATTCTGTATAACAGTGGAAGTGTTTTGATTTTCAGATTTATCAATCACTGTTTTATTACAAAATTTACAGTCCTTTATGTGAATATAATCGCTGTTTTTTTTCAAGCAATTTCATATAATCACTAAGATAAAGTGCTCTAGTTTTTGTAAAAATTAAAATATCTCTTATCCTGAAGGTCATTTCAAACATGAATAACAAAGTAACACATCAAAGTTGAAAAATTCAGAATTTGTTCATAAAATTTTTGTACTGAACGGGCCCTGTTTATTTAACTTTTTGTACATTTTCATCAGTTTTTTCTCATTTTAATAATAATAATTTTTTTTCTGCTTTCAATTTTAGAATTTTTTCCTTGAAATATACTAAACAAATTTAAAAATCACTAAAAAATCCCCATATCTCCATTTTTTCAAAAACAAGTTGTCGCAAGTAGTCGGGTACCTTAAAATGGATTTTGTCAACCCTCCCCTACATGGCTAGGTTGGTTGAGTGTATGTCATGTGACCGAACAGCACGTGCAGTTGTTATCTTCCGAACCTAGTTAGCTTTGCTCCACGATATAAGAAAGATGACCTCTCGTGAAAAGCGTTGAACATTAAATTCTATAAACGCTTTGATAAAACACCAATGAAGATTTTGGAAATTCTAAGTAAGGTGTATGGCGAACCTACCATAGCGAGATCCGAGGTCTTTGAATGGCATCGGCGTTATAAAAAGGGCCGATAATCTATCGAAGACGATGAAAACGGTGAACGACCGACTTCACGGAACTCGGAAAATATCAAGTTGTTGTCTGAATGTTATCGAAAAGATCGTCGTCAAACACTTGCACAAATCACTGAAGATATTCAATGCTCGAAGATGTCATTTGAATGAATCCATTCGTCGTAAACGGAATCAGTTCTGGCAGTGTGACGACTGTGGTATCTTCTGCATGACAACTCTCCAGCACATCGTTCCCAATTAGTAAAAGAGTTCCTCGCCAAAAATCGTACTAACATGCTTCCATATCCTCCCTATTCACCAGGCTTAACCCCGTGTGACTTTTACCTGTACCCATCAATTAAGAGATATTTATAGGACGCTGCTTTGTGTCATCAGATGAGGTGAAAGGAGCATCGTAGGAGGCCTTACAAAAGATTGTGAAAAATGGCTTCCAGCTGTGCTTTTAGAAGTTATACGAACGCTGGCAGAAGTGTATCGTCGCCTAAGGGGACTACTTTGAAGGAGGATATGTTTCGGTGCTGTGAACTATTCAGGGCAAAGTTTCCACACCTTGTCCCCGAACTTTGGAATAATACTACGTACTTTTATCATCGATATTAATATACTTTTTATGAGACAAACGTTCAACAAATTGATTATAATGAGATCTTATGCTTCGCTGCTACGAGTCTGTCTTATACTTGTTACCTGTTTGATTACTTAAGCTGTAGTTCACGTATTTTAGGTATATGCCAATATTAGATAGTTAATAATGTAAAGAGATTCAGAAGATATATATATTCATTATAATCTCTTGGATTTCTTTTGGTATGACGATCAGAAGGAGGAAGGTTGATTAGCCACCAAAACTTAATTTAATCCCACAACAAATAACTCAGCCTACTGTGATATGTCTTTATCTTAAGTTTTGTATAATGTGAATAATCTTTTTCTTTTTTTTTTTGTTAAAATTAAATTAAGAAGTCTAAATTTTCATTGGCATAGGTAATTTTTTCATTATTTAAAAAAATTTTCAAATGTATTTTTCATAAACTGTTTTCTTAAAATTATAAGAATTAATTTAACCAATTCATGTCTAGTATGCAATGCACTTATACAAATACAGCTTTTCTTTAGTTATCCAGGTCAAGGGTGGCGAACCTTTAATGGATCAACGTGCCATTTTTTCTAAAGAAATGTTTAATGAGGTATAGATGTGCCGTCAAATAATTTTGACTTGTGATTATTGGGAAAATAATACACACAACTAAATACTAACAACTCAAAACTCTTTATTTACTTCGGGAAAATACATTTTGCATTTTATAATAGTAAATGTTTTAGTTAAACGTGTGATTCAAATTATATAAAGCAACATTAGTGTGATTTCTGCTATTGCAGATTAGATGACAAATAAATTATATTAGGATTGAATAAGATGTGTTACACTTTTAACAGAATGCATGCTTAATTGGTCATCTGCCAAATGGTTTCTAAGCGAATCTTTAATGTTATTCATCTCTGAAAATAATGACTCGTAGGCATAGGTTGATGAAAATATGGTTAATATAGCATGAGCCTGCTTCTTCAAACAGTTAAACGTGTCTAGAATCAAATCTATTGTTTCTAAAATTTCGTCACTGGCATTTTTACTTATATTGCTTGTTAATCTTTCTGTTTCAATCAATTCTAACTTTTTCCTTGTTTCAATAAATTTTTGAATCCATATTGAACTAGACTATAAATCAATAAGTTGCATGTCAAAGTCTTCAATTTCCAACCAATCGAATTGGAGCAAGTTCAGTTTATCAAACCATGTCACATCAGGGTACATAATAAACTTGAGCTTTTCTAATAATTCTTTGATCTGAGAAAATCTCACTCAAAATTCCTTGATTTAAGAATCAATCGCAGTTGATCGTTTCGATCAGTGGCGTGCCCAAAATATTGTGCCGCGTGCCATCAATGGCACTCGTGCCAATGGTTCGCCATCCCTGTGATCTAGGTGTTAAAAATTAATCATATGTTAAGATGGATAAAACATGTATTTGGATTTTTACCAACAAAATGTTAACCATGAATGCTGCTGGGTATTCCAATTTTTAAAAGGAATTCTTATAATTTCTCTTATTATTTAACTCGTAACTTTCTTCTTCTTAAACTGATTTGAAATTAACTTTTTTATAATTTTAGTTTTCGCTTTTTCCAAATAAAATATTTCATTTTTCCAAACAGTAAGTACCTACTATTGCATGAATATAGCTTGCATATATTAATAAGGATATATATATACATATAATTACTATTCAATTACAAAACTCATAGAACTTTACTTTTAACATTTGTAATCTGTTCTACACGATTTTTTAATGAAATTTTAAAATTCAAACCTTAGAGCAGTGCTCCTCAACCTTTTTATTGCTACGGACCGGTTGAGGTTTGATCATTTTTCCGCGGGACTCAGAGGGTAGGACACGTTGATTGTTTAGATTTTAGATTGTTTTAATTTAGCAATTTTAATTTATCTACATCTAAATATGCCTTCAGAATGAAATATAGTTACACCCAAAATGAATAAAAGTGATTTTACGTGGAATATAAAATAATTTAACGTTGAATATAAAGTGATTTCCGTGGAAAGTTGCGCAAATCCGAGAGAAATGCACCACTTTAAATAAAATGGCAATAGTTTAATGTTCTTTAGGCGGCCCGGTACCATTTGATCCCCGGACCAGTACCAGTCCAAGGACCGGGGGTTGCGGATCATAGCTTTAGAGGTTTTTAACACGCTTTTATAAGTTTCACTTGTATGTAATGGAATTTTCAAACTTGATTTTTACCCACTTTAAAAGGTCAGATTAATTCGAAATTTCACACACTTATCAAGGACCGATGACAATATAATAATTTCATAATTTTGTTTCATTGTCCTGATAAGGATTTAGGAGATTCGGTGACTAATTCATTATATCGTTTCCAGATTTGACGACTAATTGCATAAACCATTTTCAGATTTAGCGACTAATTCCATATGCCATTTCTAGATTTGGTGACTAAAAGATTAAGGTGCAACCCTAAAACCGCAAATAGGCTTCCGGTGAATACAAATAAAATAAAAAGAAGTTTTTTTATGTGAAAAAGGGTAGAGTGTGTGGTTGCGTAGTTTTTCTGAAAATGGAAATAAAAAAAAGATTCGTGTATGTGAATAAAAATAATTTTTGTTTTAACTGCTAAATATTTTTTATTTTTATAAAACAATACGTTTAGAAGTAATGATACGAATTAACATTATAGCAATACGTTTAAAAAGGGATAATACGATTGACATTCATAACATTTCTTCTTAACACACTTTTATTAGTTAGACCTGTATCTATAGAGACGGAATCTTTGAAATATAACGATATAAGACTCATCCGAGGCCCCGTAAACGGAGAGAATAAATACCCTTCAGACTCATTAATTAATATCCATTGAAGAGCAAGACTAATTCCACAGGAGCCACATAATTCCGGCTCCAAATATCAAACTCAAGAATAAATTCAACAAAAAATAAATGATAGCTTTAAAAACTAAAAAACAGGATTTCATTGTAGATCGAACTAAAAAATGAAAAATAAATTATAGTTTAAAAAAAAACTAAAAAACACGCTTTTATAGTGAATCGAACTAAAAAGTAAAAAAAAATTCTTAATATAAGAATAAAATGATTAACGAGAAAATTAATGTCATTGGGATAAAAGCGTGGGGTGCTTTGTACGACATTTTTACACAAACTCAGCATTTTGGAATAGCACTAGTAAGAAATTATAACAATTAATATAGAGCACCCCACTCATTTATCCCAATGAAATTAATTTTCTCGTTAATCATTTTATTCTTATATTAAAAATTTTTTTTTTTTACTTTTTACTTCGATTCACTATAAAAGCGTGTTTTTTAGTTTTTTTAAACTATAATTTATTTTGTAATTCTTTTGTACTAAGCAAATGAACCTCTTTACAATGTGTCTTTTGTAAGTCAATAGTTAAAGGACATTCAATGCTCTCGTATTGAAAAGTTTTGTAAAATGTTACGTTCTGTTTAACACTTTTCATCTCTCAAAGCAAAGCTACGAATCACCCCACCTCCTTTTTTTGGGCAAACACTGAGAAGAAAGTCTGGCATATGCTATTAAATTCCCCACCACGGCTGGGGTATCCTACTTTCTGAAAGAGAGACAATAAAACGGCTTCTTCTCTGCTTCTTTTCTTCATTTTGCTTCAATTTATTTCTGCAACAACACGAGATCTGATCTGACAGACACGTTCTACAAAGCTTCTCTTTCTTTTATGAGTTCGGTCAGCAGTGCATCCTAGTCCTTTCTTAAACTTTGTTGATTCTCTTACTCCCAGAGTAAAAGGGAGTATTTGCCTTGTTGAACCAACAGCCAGAACGTAAAATAAAACTCCAAGCACTAAGTTCTTTTCTATTTAAGTAAAAACAACATTTCTTCGTAGCCTGCTTTATTTTAGAGGGTAGGAGTGCTTTTCTTTTCTTTTTATACCTTGGTGTAAACTTGACAAGGTTTCCTCTCTCTTTCTTTTGTTCCTTATTTTGTATGAGGCGGTCCTAGAAAACAAGGACAGAAAATGTAAAAGGGGAAGTGGAAGAAGGGATGGTGAGGGTTGATCTTTATTTTTCTTCTTCCTCTCTGTTATTAAATCCCGGAAACAATTTTTAAGTGTTTTTATTTGTTGCTACGCCCCGTGGTACTTTCCTATCCGGTTAAATTTTGGAATTCCTCTTAATAAATTCCTGTATTCTGAATTTAAATAAAAGAATTTTTTTCCCCGTCTTAGGAAATATAGTCAAATTTAAATGCAGCTGCTTTTGTGTGCTTGATTTGCGGAAGTAAGAGTTTGTTTTAGTTTCAATTTTTGCTTAAGCTAACAATGCAATGAATTTGATTTAACTAAAAAGAAAATAGTACTGAATAAAAATTTTACAAAATAAGCATTCTTGAAATAAATTGAATTTTTGACCTTTTCTTTTTTAGGACTGTTAGATAAAAACATGACTTTTATGTGTTATTTTTCAAAAATTTAAAAATATGTTAGTTCATGTTATTATACTTAGAAAAAGACATAAACAAAAGTTGAATACAAACTTTTATACTTAAAGGCTTAAGTTCCAAGCTTTAGATAGAAATTACATGAAATATTGAACGGAATAGTTTTTTCTGTTACTAGAATGTCAAAATATATCACATATAGGCTGCTATTAGTAAAGATTGCATGTTAAGAAGCTAAACACATTTACCATATTTATTCGAATCTAAGCCACATTTTTTTTCCGATGGTAATGCTGATGGAAAGCGAAAAGCGGCTTAGAATCGAAAGTGGGAAACTCGCTGGATGGTGGAAATTGAACATGATACTGAGCAAGTTAGAGCAATTATAGGCTTGTGTATGTGTTCAAAAGTTCTTAATACTGGTGAAATAAATTAATTATTCACTTCTCATTTAAAATTGTTTTAATTACGTAAATACTGGATATTGACAAACCTTTCTACACCATTTTTTTAATTTTATTTTTTCACAAAACATGTTGAGAATATTTCGGGTATAGCTTAGAATCGATGATGGCTTAGATACGATAATTCATTTTCATGATTTATGATTTTTTTGGCAGAATAATATTAAAATGAATACAATTATTTGCATCCAGTTTTAAATTAAGATGTTTAGACACATTAATAAATAGATTTCAATTAATATTGAAAAATATTGGAGAGCTCGTGCATTACTAGCATAGTTGCTATTTATGGTGTGTGGCATTTGTAAAATAAAATACTAAACTATACTTGTAAGCTGTTTCGAATATAATGCAGCTCTAAATAAATAACTTTTCAACTCGAAAGTTTACAATTTGTAAAGAAAAAAATGTCATACATTAGAACTGATGGAAAAAGTTTATAAATCATCAAATCCATTTTAAAAATTAAAGGAAAGGGACTTTAAAAAATAAATATATTTATAGCTATTTTTATGAATCGTTAACTTATATGAACCACTTATTAGTCATATCATATAAGATTTCGTATCGGAAAAGTTTAACTGCATCTTCAATGAAATTGTAGACAAGCGGAAAATATGTCATCATTTAATCATCTACTTCCCTAAATTTCACTCTAAATGGCATTTACTTGCAAAATTTTTCTTCAAATGGAACGTACAATATTCCCTAACGAAACTGGTTGGAGTTAGACGCGAAGAACATTCTATTTCTGAAATTGTTAGGTAATTCAACCTTTTTCTCGCTAAAAAGTGCCAAGAGTGGGCCTATATTATATAATTTTAGGTATTATTTCCCATCATGAACTACGCAGTGCATGACCTAGTCTTCTTAATAAGCAATGGCATTTGTATAGTATAATCAGTGTATATAAGCAATACTGTATCATATTGGACGAACAATAATACGTGTCCTTGAAGTCAGTATAGTGAAGTTTGGTGTTGATGGAAGATGTCAGCAGAAGACTGACTGGAAAGTCTTTACTGCAGAAACAACACATCAGTTGAACCTCTCCTTCCATGCCCTTGAACATATCTGTTGAACCCTAGATTATTAGAAAAATATTACTTGGTTATACGAGGGACGTTTCGAAAGTGTTTCGTAATTTTTTAAGATAAATATGGTACACCAGACGAAAAAAACAAGCACCGTAAGAAGTCACGTCCGTTGCTGGTTCAACGAAGGTTCAGAGTAGGTGAATTGACGCTTGCGAGAAGTGTTAGAAAAGAGAAGGCAGCAGTAGATAGGCTGGCTCAAAGTTATTCGAGTGCAAATCACTGTGGCAGGCAGTCATGTACTGACAACGTAGTAACAATGAAAGTGTGTATTAACCGATAACAATGTGCATGGGGGACTTGTTTCTCCATCATCCCTGAACACATACATATCATGCATGGTGAAGAGGCCATGTCTCGTCAAATGGCTGATCGTTGGAGTTACATGATCAGAAATGGAACTCTGGCTGTTGATGATAAAGAACGAAGTGGGTATCCTTCCACATCCACGAATGAAAACTATATCGTCGCACTATCGGTACGTAACTTTCAAAGCAATGTTCAGGTCTAGCAGGCTGTGTGACTTTTCTTGCATCACTGACACCTGATTCTATCAGAGTGGTTTCTTCAAACTGATTGCACGTTACGACGAGTGTCTCTATGTAGGTGGCGAATATGTAGAAAAATAGTGCAAGACGTGTAGTTCATGATGTCATGGCGCATTCTTTTGGTAATAAAAGTTTCGTGTGGAAACAAAATGATTAAGTTTGGATTGATTGGAGCATCCCTTGTATATGAATCCTGATTTTAGCTCGTTACACCTGATGGGAGAGTTCAAGTATGTTGAAAGCCCCACGAGATCTTAGACCCATATTCTAAATAAGGTAATGGGAAAGCTTCTGTATGCTCATCGATATATAGTATATGTAGATTGGATTCTCTCTTCAAACTAAACCAATCATTGACCGAAAATGGGTATATTTAGCTACTTGAAGACCATTTACAACTAACAATAGATTTCATACATTCAAACAACGGTTAAGTATTCCAGGATGACAATGCATCATGTCAAAGGGATCAAATCATTAGCGATTAATTTGAGAAGCATTTTAAACAATCCCATCAAATGATTATGGCCATCAAAATTAGAGTACTGTAGAGGCAGTATGAATATTTTTGAGAGAGAGAGAGAGAACCACTATTTTTATTGAATCAGTGCTATGGTGAATTACTGAACTTTAGCCGGAAAAAGGAGGTATCCCATGATTTTTGGTACTTAAATATATATTAAATGTTAAAAAAAGCCCAATGATAAGCTGCAATAAGCTGCTTACTTTACAGAAACGAGATGGCAATTTGTTAAAAAAAAATAAAATACCAGTTTCCAAAAATTGCCTTAAATTATCTTATAGTTACTTAATTCTAATTTTTAAAACAGATTATATTCTATCATACTTTACAAAACTGAAAATAAAATATTATTCTCAGAATTTTCAAAGGAGCTTTTGTGATAGTTCTACATTCTAATGAATTATTTCAGGAAACAACTATCCAATCCAGTGCTTCTCAAAGTTCCAATATTCGCGACCCAATATTCAATCCTAATTTTCATCGCGCCCCCTCATACAATAGCAATGTATTGAATTCAATAACACTATATTTTGATGCTAAAACTAAGATACGACTTTAAGCTCTTAAGTGACACTAGCGTATGTAAACGTCTTTCTCAGTCAAAACGTAAATTTCCTCTGATGTATATACATGTCTTTTCGTAGTAGGATCTTTTCCGTGCACTGCTATCCATAAAAATTTTCCGAAGACTTTGGATTTCAATAAAAGAACCTTGACAATGTTTGCGAATTATTTACTTATTTCAGATTATTTGCTTCTTTATTCCTTCCTCCCCCATTCCATCCCGAATATATCACATATGCGCGTCTATGCGGAAAGCGGTTGTCATTGGGATGCAAATCGCGTAACTTTTAATCGGCAGTTAAGGGATTTATTATTAACCGTACAAATTATCAAGATAAGTGTTAATTTTTGTATGTAATTTTATATATTACAAGCCCATGGGGTCACCGGTGATTATCAAACTTGTTCTTAACTTTGTATTGCTAAATTATTTATAAGATACATTGTGTAGCACTAATACATTTATAAGTGGGATATATCAGTGTAAATGTGTATGTTATTTTTTATTTTGTCAGAGTGTATTTTGTTTGCTTATTTTCAGTAAATTAATAGTTTTTTTTTAAAGTTTTCTTTTGTTTTCGACTTTTCAATATGCTCGCGCCCCCCTTGTAGAGTTGTCATGCCCCTAAAGAGGGGCGCGCCCCACAGTTTGAGAAACGCTGATCCAATCTAAAAATACTCAAAGTAAACGTAAAAAATTCTGAAAAATACGGTAAATATTATTATATTTCATTACATATATATATATTTTTTTATTAATAAAGGAATTTAGGATACTTTTAATACCTATGAATAAAATATTGTTCCCATTTTATTGCTACAAATATTCGTGAACTAAGTAAAACAAATTTTAAACACGGAAAAACTAAACAAGAAAATTCCTTTTCAATTCTTTTTAACTTTAAAAGGATTAGTTTTATTATTTGGAACAATATTACATTTCGTTTTAATCGTACATTTTATGTTTTTTGCAACATATTAATACTCTTGGTAATGCGTACATCGCTTTCACGGAATTTTTATAATATGCTTTTAAATACCTTTTTGAATAATTTGTTCCATTATTAGCGCCTTAGAGTCATGAAAACTCCAATGATTTGGCAGTTCTTAAAAGAAAATGAAATAATTTTATAAGTGGTTGAATACGAGGCTTAAAATAAAATGTCAATTTTTATAACGTAAGAAATTTAGGCTATTTATAAAAAATAAATTATAACAGATTTTTAAAATTTTCAAGTGTGTTTAGTTAAATTATAAAGGCTCCTGGTAATGTTTAATATTTAACCAAACAAATTACTGTTAAAAATTTATTTTTGCAAATTAAAAAATAAAATAGTTCTAAATAAAGCTCTAATTTTAAAATACTTTAAGGTATTCGACTACGTTCGGGACCGTGATTTTAAAAAAGTGCATAAATGGATAATTCTCATGACATTTAGTGTCACTTAGATTAGAATACATGTATAAAATTGTTTTAAGGGTATTTTGACAAATATAATTATTTAAATACAATATTTCGGCAAAAAAATTAACTTATAATAACCTTTTTTTCAAAATGTTCCCCTTTTGTGAAAAATGCTTCCATTATAATAATATTTTGCCTGTATACAACTCAGACCTCTGTACAGAGGCTCAACTATGATTTTTTAAAAATTCACATTATTTTCAGAGTTAAAATCAATTTAAATAATTATCGGCGTTTTTTTCTTAAAATTGCTCCCCTCTGTTGTCTTAAAACATGGAAAAAAACACTTCTAAGATATATATTTCAAAATTATTTATAATAGAAGCATTTTTCGCAAAAGGAGAATATTTTGAAAATAGATCATTCTATGTTCATTTTTTGTCAAAATATTGTACTTAAATAATTTTTTATTGTAATAATATTCTTAAAACAATTTTATATGCATTTTCTAAGTGACACTAAATATCATAAATATTATCCATTTATACTCTTATTCAAAATCACAGTTCCGAACGTAGTCGGATACCTTAAAAAAGAACAACTGATCAGAATGATTTCAAATTTGAACTGAATATACTTGGAAATAGGAGGTTCTGGTATAGCACATAAGAAGAAAAGTGTATCAATAGATGGCTTTGTAAATAGCAAAACGAAAGAGGATTCAGCGACAAGTGAATCGAATTACGGCGGCTTTGGCACGAGTAGCACATTCAACCAACTACATCATTTAATAGCCTGATATTTCAGTTTTTTGACGAAAAAAATGACTTCTAAGTTATTCAACAGTTGTGGCAGTGAAAGGCCCATCCTCCACGATATGATCATACCACAATGGTTAGGTAAAGTCGGTTTTTAATTGACCTTGGGTCAAAAATCACATAAAAAGTAACAATGAAAACGGCGGTTACCTATCGCTATACTTGCGCAAGACATGTTCAATATGCCATCCATCCTTTCCTCCACAAATTGAAATGGATAAACAATAAAGTAGAGGGTCTCAGGAGTACCGTTGTGAATTTTTTACGTAATTCGTACCTTCAAATCAACTAAATTTGCAATCAGGCCACTGAAGACAACCTTTTTAAGGTAATCTCGCAGCAGAAATCATAATGATTGAGATCCGATGATCTTGAAGGCCAGGCTTTTGCAAAATGAAGGTTGATCATTTTATCATTTCCGAATTGTCTCTTGAGCACTTGTACTTGATGACCTTGCACTGTGTGTAGGAGAGCCATCTTGCATTTTACAGCACCAACTATTGTTAAGCTTTGGACCTTCTTTCTTATGTCACACCGTTGACCCCTTCTTCGAGTATATTCAATTCAATTTGAAGTCATTCTGATCAATAGTTCTTTTTTTACAGCATTTTAAAAGTGGAACTTTAATTATAATTACCTTGTATATTGCATTCAAATTTAAGTCGAAGAAGAAATAAGATTTTTTATGAGAATGCTTTCTAATTGCCTCTCTATATTCAGTGATAATACACAATAACTATTACATTGTACTTTTGCTTAAGAAATAAAGCTTCTACATAATCAACCAGTTTCAATTCATGAACTTTTTGTTAATCCAATGAAAATTATATTTTCCTCTTCAAATCTAGAATAGTGTATCAATTAAACACCAGTATAAAAAAAAATCACAGAGAATAAAAAATAAAGATTTCTTTGATACTACAATTTTACGTCTCTTTCCTCCTCCCCTCCCCCCTCCTCAGATTTTTGAATTTTTTTCTCCCCTTGTCTTTTTTTAATAACCCAGCTTTGGATTTTGAAATCTTTAAAAATACTTTAAAATGTTAATATTAAAAAAATGTTCATTAATCGAAAGAAAATGTAATTCCGTGGAAATCTTCATTATCTTTTGCAATTTTGAATGCACTTTACTCCATTGAAATCCAACCAAATTTCTATAGGAATAACATTGTTTTTGAACTCCAAATTCCAGGTGGGAGTTTTAACTGACAATTATTAATGCGAGAAGTCAAAAAAATTCCCAAAAGTGTCTCTTTTCAAAATTTTAACATTAAAACATGGCTAAGAAACTCAAAGACCAAATAAAAAGTTAAATATATAGTGGTTTTAGTAGACTATTCGCAATTACTTTTATCAGCTACTCATAAATAAACCAATTGCTTTATAAAAAAAATTGTTTTCATTATTACTTGGAGTTTTATAATTTTTTATCGTCAATATTTATTACTTTCCTTATTTTATCCACCTATTTTAATGATACTTAATAATTTAATGATAATTTTGATCATGAAATTAAGTACTAATTAAAAATCATTATTATAAAAATTAACTTTTTCTGATATAAAAGTTCAGCTATCTAACCCTAATATTTATATATATATATATATATTGTTACGTAGATCCGAGGTTCAGGTTTTTATGCAAAACAACCACAAAGAAAATAAACAGTTCTTCAAGAGCGATGCGAATTTATTAACAAAAATCAATCCTTTAAATACAGGATTTAGCAGCAATATTCACAGAGTAAATCTTCGAAGGTCTTCACACCTTTAACAGCAATCAAACACAATAACCAGTGTTTAAAAATACACGTACGTAAAAGATTATTCACAAGCACAGCCGAGCTAATCGCCAGTCAAAACAATCCTCACTACTCGCTGGCTTAATCCAGACTCCTCGCCGTTCAGGCGAGTATCATTTTATAGGCGCGACAGAAACTTCCAGAAATATAACAGCTCGTGTCATTGAACGTGACACTAGTGGAGAGATCTACTACTTTCTAGAAGATTCCAGAGGGTTCCGAACTCGCCAACATGGTCGCCAATGACGCCAAAATGGTCGCCAAAGTCGCCAACTTGGTCACCAAAAATGATGCCAACTTGGCTCTACCGCCAATATTTTGCCAAGTTCTCATTGAATCTCCATTATAACGTAAGGGGTGGCATTGCTTGTGAGTAGCACATTTTTAACATGAAATAAATATAACATAGAGTAATATAAATGCATTAAACACTCAAATACAAATTATTTACACTATTTACACAAAATTCGTAACAATATATATCATTTGTATACAAAATACTTCATTTTTTCAGCCGTTATGTAACATATGACCAGTGGCGTAACGTGCATCCCCGCATTGTGGGGGATCCAGAGTTCTAGGGGGCCCAAAGCCTGACTGTCCCCAAGTACCTTTGTAAAATTTAACTTGAGGGCCCAAAACCTGACTTTGCATGGGGGCCCAAATGTTCTCTATTACGCTACTGCATACGACCATTCATTACGCATGAATATAATAAAAATTTCTAATTTTTTCCTCTTAAGAATACACTTATAATAAAACATAATGTTTTGTTATATTAACTATCTGGATTACTTCTTTGTTAATGACATGCAAATATATAAAATATTGGAGTTCTAAACACAAGCACAAATGTTTAATACTGCGAAGCATTTAAAACATCTCTAACATGTTAATAAACCAAATTTGTCCCTGAACTATAAAATAATCCTATGCCATAATTAATTAAAAATTCTAACCAAATTTAATTAGCACAACCGTAAATGTCATCTCGATCTTTCCCTCTAAATCAATACAAGACTAAAATTGCATTTGTGGCAATGCGCTTCCCACGGCTTTTATTTCAAAATTAAATTTCAACGAGAATTAATTTTGAAAATAAATTATAGTAGAATCTCTTTCCCTGAAATGGCAATGGATCCAAATTACTCACAACCCATATTAAATAATCCTAAAACTGCTTCACATTTGTCTTGTGAAATGAATCCCCCACCAATCACAGATAGTAATGGGATTAATTTTGAATACAATTTTGCGTCATTAATGTTATTCTTTAGAAAACGGTACTTCTGATTTTAACGAAGGACTTCAATCCTTCTTTCCACGCTAGTGAGTTATTAGCAGTTATAATTCCCCAATGCCTTGTTTTCGATCAAATTGATGTCAACAACTTTAACAGCAGATTATTCCAAAGCAATTGTCTGAGCTTCGTCTTTGAACAATAAGGGACAAATCTGCATCGGCTCGATTGTTAGCCTCGCAAGACGAAGCCACGGCAACAATTCATTGTGATTAGAGCCTGGGAAGAGCTCGTTATAATGGAAATTTGTTTCATTCGAAATTCCTTAACAAGCAGTCTTAACGATTCAATTAAAATTTGGAATTGTCTCTGAAATTACAAGGAAAGGAGTTTGTTTTTTTTAAATTTATTCTTGGCGGTTTTGCTGTAAATTTAAAATATAACCCTATCGATGACACGGCATAAGGGCCATATTATTTGTGAAAGATAACGAGGCAGAAATTTTAGAAGCGATTTGGGAAGTTGAATTTATGATGGAGTCAGACAAGTGATTATTTTTTCGTGTTTTTGTTGGCAAATGAATCGTGGAACAGTGTAGTTTAGAAGGAGAAATTTCACTTCACCAGTTCGAATACGCGATGTTATTCTTGTTTTATATTGCCAACTGTGTTAGTATTGTTTTCGAGAAGTATAACCATTTGTTTGCTCTTTCTTCGTAATTGTTCCGGCGAGAAGGAAGAAAAATGAACCCTTTATTTTTGAATTTTGGGCAATTTCTGCTTAAAAGAGTTAGTTTATAAGCTGCTTATATGGATGATTGCATTATAACTTTAAAGTCGTATTTTTGTTAATTATTTACTAACTCATAGTGTTTTTTTTTATTTTTCTCATTAACGTGTTGAGTTAAAATTATTCATTACTATATTTCAAGGTTATCATTTGAAACATAAAAAAATAAAATGATCTAATTGTTAAAATATTGCAGTCCGTAAAAATGAAAAACAAGCTGTTTTACTTCTTTCTATATCTCTAATGATAAAATGAAGCAATGGATAATTCACAATATTTTATATATATATATATATATATATATATATATATCACAATGTTGTGATATATACGGCAATTCTGAATTTTATTTCTCTCAAATCACTGAGAATATTTCCATCATTATATCTACTGTCAAAATTTACCTAGTTAACTAACCATTCTTTCCTGCAACAATTGAACAGTCTTTAAAGACCCAAAAAGGTAAGCACCAAAACGAATTTAATAGCTACACAAAACATTTGTTTTTGTGGTGCACGCTATAAAGTCCAAAGAAATGCGTGGGAGATATTCCAATATACATTTTAAAGTAATTACATTTTCTACCGTGAACAAAAACTATTAGTCTCCAAGAAAATTGTAAAGGTTTCAAATGGAAGATAAAATACAGAGTCACATTCTAACAAAAATTGTGCTCTTTCTCACGACCTAGATAAAAAAAAATACCTGTATTTTTTCGGCAAGAAAATGTTGTTTAACATTGTCTAACTCTGCATTTTTACGACTAACTCCTGTATCGGAAATGGGAGATCGATGATGGAAAAACATATCGTTGTCAATTAATTCTTCTTATATATTATAAATAAAAAATATGTAAGATACATATTATAAATAAAAATCTACCACAGTTCTTTAATGTAATATTACAAATATACTAAAAAACACAACATTATTTCAAATTCAAAAATAACAAACTATATCAAGTTACCGCAGTATAACAAAGTTAAATCATTAACTTTCATTAAGTATCTGGTTTGTTAATATTTTTAATTTTATTTTGTTTTCCACTATAACGATCGCTATTCCATGCATGATCAATTAAAATCACTTATATCTGTAAAATATAGATGGACTCATTTATCCTCTAAGTTTTACACTTACTTCAACAATTAAGGAAAGTTTCTTAGTAATAAACAACGAGTTTTTTCTTCATTTTTTTTAGAGATTTCATTTCGTTATTTAATTGACGTGACTTGGTTAATTACTTATAACCTAGATTGCTATACAGCGAAAAATATAAGAGAAAATTTAAAATAAGAGGATCAGTAATAGTTATATTTTACCATCGCAATATAAAGTAACCATAGGGCTTTTGGGGACGGATTTCGTAATTTTGAGCCTCTATCAAGTGACGAGAACAACACCTCCCTTGGCTCTTCCTATTCTAACTATCACACCAACGGGAGGACATTGAACCACGCAGATTTATATAACACGCATCAACTTCTCTACATAACGATTCTTCAATGGCACCTGGGCTAGAACCCGTGACACATCGGTCTCGAGTTCATGACCTTAAGGTATCCGACTACGTTCAGAACCGTGATTTTAAAAAAGAACATAAATGGATATTTTTCAGTATATTTAGTGTCACTTAGATTAGAATACATGAATAAAATTGTTTTAAGGGCATTATGAAAAAAAATATATATTTAAATACAATATTTTGGCAAAAAATTAGCTTAGAATAACCTTTTTTTAAAATGGTTCTTCTTTTATAAAAAATGTTTCAATAATAATAATATTTTGTGTGTTTATATAAAGTAAAGACTTCTCCAGAGAGTCTGAACTAGGAGTTTTGAAAAAATAACATTATTTTCATAGTTGCCACCAATTGAAATAATTATCGGGGATTTTTTAAAAAATTTCTCCTCTCTAGTGTAGTAAAATATGAATAAATCCACTTCTAAGTTATATATTTCAAAAATTCTGGTTGAGCCTCTGTACAGAAGTCTGAGCTTTATACAGGCAAAACATTATTATAATAGAAGCATTTTTCATAACAGGAGAATGTTTTGAAAATGGATCATTCTATGTTCATTTTTTGTCAAAATATTGTACTTAAATAATTTTTTATTTTGTAACAGTATCCTTAAAACAATTTTATATACCTTTTCTAATCTTAGGTACGCTAAATATCATAAGTAATACCCATTTATAAGCTTTTGCAAAATCACGGTTCCGAACTTAGTCGGATACCTTAACCACTTGACCATTGGTCTTCAAACTGTGTTTCATGGAACCCTGGGAATCTACAAGGCCTGCCCAGGGATTTCACGAGTCACATTAAAAAATCAAAAAGAAACTTATAAATATGTATGCAAAAAAAAAAGATTCACGTTCTTAATGAAATTTGTATATTTACAAGTATTTAAGCACATCCCCTATTCATTAAAAGTGAAAATTTTATTCATATATAATAAGTTTATTTTGAAAAACTTTTTAAAATTTCATTATAATATAATGTTTAGTGGTCAGGGTTCAGGCCCCCCCCCCCCTGAGCTTGAAGGCCCCGGTGCATGGCAACACGTAGCCCATTGGTAGCTACGTCATGAGTTGCTGACAATGTTGTTTCCATAAGTTGAAAAAGTTTGAAAATCACTGCACTAGACTAACGCAGCTACTGCACGCAAGACAAACACATGAATAAATAAAACACACAAATGATAAATTAAGGTTCAAGTATTGAAAATTACACCATATTTATATCCGTGAAATGTAATCAAAATTCTAATCTTAAGTACTAAAAGGTAAAAATTCTTTTAAGATTTCATATAATAAAATAAATTTTTAGAAAAATATATTTGTTAATGAGTTCCCTCAGTGAGGAGTTTGATATTTCAGTAAAAACCTCAACTTCAATAATCATGCATTAACTATTGCACCCTTGCCTTAAAATTCAAGTTTCAATGCTTTCCTTCCATCTTAGATATTGAAAACTAAATGCGATTCTTGGATTAAATTGCTTAATGCAGAACTCTATACCAAGCTATTCACAAACTATGCCTTCTATTCCTGATTCCATCAACAACTGGTTTGACACGTAGTATTATGAATGACATAAGCATGTAATCTTACTTTCTAAAGTCTGTTGGAAGGCTAGTAGTAGATAATGTACCAACTGCTGATAGAACTCACTATCACTTGCTTGATGATCAATGGAATAGATGCAGAATTAGTTGGTGCTTGTTACTTAATTAAACTATAATCATCCTTACTAATTACTCTTCATGCTCCAGTTTCGATTCTAGGGATGTGGAGATGCGTTATCTCAATTATCTCTAGTTAAATCATGGTATTGTAACTAAATTGGCTTACGTGTGCTCAGAACTTCTTATTTGTTCAAAGTTAATCATGTATTAATTATTGAGATTTCTTAAATCCTTCTCAAATGGGACTTTATTAATTACCCTTATAACTAAGAACGAGTGTTTCAGGAGTTTTAAATAATTATAACTACTTAGATAAGTATAATGGAATTTACTACATTTCACAAACAATTTCTCAAAAACTTTTAATAAGATAAAACAGAATTTTATTATTTTACATTTCAGAATTTTATTCTTTGCATTTGAGCAATAAAAAATCAGTATCAAAATATCACATAATTCCAGCAATAATTAAAATAAACTAAAGCAAATAACATGGAATTAATAAAATAGAGTTGGCATAAACAATTTTAATCATATTATAATAGATGTTGAAAAGGAATGTCTATGTATGTAATAATTCATTTTCTCTCAAGGTAGTTTTGATTCATAATGGTTTTGACACCTCCAAGACTTCGCGTGATAAATAATTTTTCGTTTATCCTCCTAACGGAAGTTTACCGCAAATGTATCTTCTAAAAAAACTTCCATGTTCGCGTTTATAAAACAGGATGATGCAAGCTTGCATCACCTTCATATCCGGACCAATCAGAAAAGCCTTTACCAGAAATGATACCATTCTAAGCGCCTCCGGATGACCAAGACTATAAAATGCCTGAGATAAATAAAAATAAGATGATTTCATATTCAAAAAAAAAACACTTGAACTTATGACATCACTTCAGAAATCCTCTCTTAAAACTATTAATTCAATGTAGCATAACATTTAAGGGGCCATGGTATGACTTATAAAAAAATATTTAATTTAATAGTTTTTACAATTTTTTTTTCTTGTTACCAATATACATATATGGATTACCTAAAATAATTTTAGCGCGCGTTCTCAAAAAACTAACCATTTACTTTTTTAAGGAAAAACTTTTAAATTTATGAAGGGATTTTAAAATGCTACTCCCCTTACAATAACTGACGTGCGCACACAAAATTCTATTTACAAGTACGTCTACATGTGTGTAGCAAAAGTTGGTATGGGTTTTCTACTAGCATGGTGATATTCGTAAAATACTTTTTTTCTGAATGCTTATTAAAAAAATCCTTAAAAAATGTGCAAACTTTAAATTCAACTATTTTTTAAAAAAAAAAAAAATAAGCATTCTTTTGTTTTAAAAATGCATAACAACTTTTGTTACAAGTACTAATAGCAATACAAAAAAAAAATGCCTTAGCATTTTAAATAAAAATAAATGAGTTATTTATTCTTTCAGAGATAAATCCGCTTAAAATTTTTATTTGCCGAAGGAATGTGAATGAAAATGAACATAAAAGTTAACATAATTCTGAAATTTTAACTTGAAGCTTTCAAATTTTGTGATATTTTAAAAAATTATATAAAATTTAATTTATGCTAAAAAAAATTATATTTTAATTTTCTACCGATTTTTGTCATTTGAATCAATCGCGCGCGCGTATGTGTTCCCTTAAATTCCTCTCATTACTCTCTATTGATGCCATTATAAAATTTATTGCCATAACATCGTATAAAATTTATAAAATGAGTACACAATTATTACATTACAATGATCTATTGCAAGGAAATATGGTTATTTGTTTCATTTTTCTTACTATGGGTTATTTCAAAATCACAAAGATTAACTACTTATATCACACTATTAATGGAAGTAAATAGAAAAAGAATAGTAAAAAAAGAGAAAAAAAAGTATCAAAAAACGTATTTGGTTTCAAACTCAACTCCTTCGCACGACATTACCAACACCTCAATCAAATTAGCCGACATTCACTGGGCGTTGAAAAAAAGCAATCAAAAAGTTTCCAAAAATAACAATTTACACTAAGCCAGCTAGGTTAAAACATTAAGTGAATCGTGGTTTGAGGCTACTAATGTAGTCTTATTCTGTAACTTCTGAGGTGTACAAAATAATACTCGGGGATGAAACATATGGAAGCGAAAATTGAATTTAGTCAATTCCGCCTTGTGATAAGTTGGTGCTGACGACTAGTTTCTAATGATAGGGCGCAATGACCACCATTTCTCTGTAATCATTATTTTTTTCCCCTTCCAAAAAAAATTATACCACTTCCTCCTCCCCCAGACATGCACGAATCGCAACAAGTTACCTTTCTTTAAGGGATTGGTATAAAAATACAGAAGATGTTGAAAAAATCAAATTTCTTAAAGGCTTATTTCAATTTTTTCTGACGAAAAATATATTTGATAGAATTACATCACTATATTTACGTTTTGGTAAAGTTTGTAAAATTCAGTGAATGTATCCGACTGTGTTAAAAACTTAAATTTTAGAGATAAACCTCATTTTTTTTTAAATTTTATTTATTCACATATTCCATAAAATATTTCTAAAACTACCTTTCTTTCGAAGGTACAAAACGTAGAAATGGAATTATAAGCGTTTTTAATGTGAAGCGATTTCATAAAAAATATTACTGGAAGTTGTTATTTCAAAAACGGAAGAGTTCTCATAAACATTCGTTTTTTCTTCTACTTTTAAAAAGAATTACTACCTATACTTTAGGAAATTTTTAAAAACATAGTAAGATACTTTTCGGAAAAACCTTATTTATTTGATCTGATTATTTGATATATTCAATCTTGTTTTCTACGTGATTTTTTTCTCTAAGCCTATTTTACGAAAAGCTCTATTTTTGAAAAATTAAAATTTTCAAGATGTGATAATTCAAAAGATTTTTTATTCTTTTATATACAATTTGATAGAAAGGTTTTTCATGCTGTTTTCAGTGCTTGTGATAGGAGTTTTGAAATATATAACTTAGAAATGGATTTATTCATATTTTAATAAATATGAGCTAAGAAATTTTAACATAAAACAACAGTTATTATTTGTTGATTGTATCTCTTAAAATAATGTAAATTCTACCAAATCCTAGTTTTGGATGTATAGATTTTGAATAAAAATATACCTGGAAAATATGCTATTTTTTCTTCAATTTCAACTAAAAAATTGCATTTAAAAAATTGCTAAAGATATTTTAAAAATATTTGGATATATATTCTTATTCAAATTGACGCTAAGTATTTTAAAAAATATTCAAATATTCATTTATACGCTTTTTCAAAACCTTGGTTTCGAGGGAAGTGGAATACCCTAAGTGAAAACATATATATATTGTCTATAAAAGGGATATTTTCATACCTATATCTTTTATTGGGAATTTTGCAGGATCTATCTTTTTCATCTCAAACAACTTAATATTAATGCTGTTTGTTGATTCAGCTATATTCTTTTATTATAAGAGAGTACAAAATCAGATATCCATTCTTTACATAAAACAATTTGATTCATTAGAATTCATATATATATGTATATATATATTAGTATACCGTTTCCTTATAATGGATATAGAACTCCTATATCCATTATTTTTAATAGAATAGTCACAAAACTGGTTAAATCCCACTTTTATGTAAAATTAAAAGCTGCCCTCAGTCAGCATTGCTTATAATACTGCAGCATCTCTATTTTTAAGTGTCCAATATTTGTTTAATTATTTTACCTTTAGTGTTCAAGACATATCTATCTCTCTACAAGAGATTATTAACCCGGGAGCGGGCGAGCGGGGCACGGAGTCACCCCAGGCTCACGAAATTGTTAATTCTGTGTGAAAACTGTTTATTTGTTTACAATGACTTTGACAGTATCCTCCTATAGGACAGTCTTCATGGGAATTAAAATGTATTTGTCTCATATCTACCTCTTTTTAAAGAGAGGCAAATGTGTTTTTTTTTGTTGTTGTTTTGTTTTTTTACACAATCGTAAGGTATTTGTTTTGACTGAGTTCCCCGCGTGACCACTTTTGTTCTAAAATATTTTCTATGATCATGCTACAATTTTTCCCTGTGAACAATTTAATGGTTTCGATTGCTGTGTTGTACGACTTATTATGGTTTGTAAATGTAAATGAGCAGAATATAAAGAAAGAAATGGTCTCTTTATTGAAGGAAATTGAAACTGATCAAAGAAAGGAAGATCCTGCTGAAACAATGCATATTTATCATGGTAGCGAAAAAAAATTTGAGGGAAGCGATGAACGTGAAACGTTTGAGTTGACAGGAAAATTTTCAAATGCTACCTGAAAAAATACACCAAGAAAAATAGGAAACCATAATTGTACCACAAAACACACTTCTCCCTGTAAAAAAACACAAGCGAGAATCTCAAATGCTATATCTTGGTCATCAAAGGACAATAAAAACTACAAGAACAAAATATGACAGTTTTGCCAGCAAATAACACTATTGTAATGTTAGCGAAAAGTGTCTGTGATTTGTGTCCTCTAGTAAAGTCACGCACATTTGAAACTTCTTGGTTTAGTTTTATTGATATTTTTTCCCAAATTGTCAAAGAAAAATTGAAAATCCTTAAAAGTAAGTCAATATACTTTCTCTTAGTTATATTATTCCTTGGAGTTACGATTATTATCGTGTACAATAAAAATAAGTATAAAAAAAGGATTAGGGTGACCATTAACGTTAGTATCGAGTGCGCGTCTGCTCCCGGGTTAAATATATATATATAGTACTCTAAAAACATTAAAAGAGTTACATAAAAAATGTATTTGTGGCGTATCAAATAATTTTATATATTAACCATAATTATTAATTCAATTAATCATCACAAGTTCTGTATTTAAAAAATAATTATTTAGGTAACTACTTATTTGAGTTGCTTCTTAAAAGAAATAACAACTGAGAACAAATAAATAAAAATGAAAAGAATACTAATTTATAAACCTAATCACTATATGCATGCCTAAATAGTTTCAAGAGTACAAAGTAACTCGAAATTTGAAAATATTCGTTGAATATTTAAAATTATTATAATCCTACAGTTCTTAAAGATCATCTGAGTCATTTTATTTATTTTGCTCTGAAATGGATAACGATTATTTACACAAAATCTCTTTGAATGATAAAAAGAAAATCTAGTACCTAAGAATCTTGTACATTGAAGACATATAACCATTACTTTTATAATAGTTTAATTAAAATTTTTATAAACATACACTAATCCATGTATTCCCTATTTCTTGGAAAACTTCCCTACGCATTAATGAAAAACCGAAACACGACAATTTCGCTTAATCGTTATCTTTTATTTATAAGCCCCGCAGAATGTGTTTTTAAAAATTTTTGAAAGTATAATTCCTAACCCTGGGATTCTTGTTCGAATTATTAAAATCAAGCAACTATTTTGCGTGCCTACTTTTTAATTTCTTTCAAATAATGCACACTTTACCATTAATTATTAAAACATTTATGACAATTCTTCTTCTAAACATCATTAACGGTTTGAAAATGCATGGTTAGATATGTTTTGAATATCTTAGTTCATTCATTAAAACAAATTATTCATTTCTCACACAACACTTTGCAAAAGAAAATGGTTAATTATTTTTTGCCTGAAGCTCAAAATAATTAACAAAAACTACATTTAAGCATATGTTCTTAATATTTATGAATAAATCCTTCTTGAATATTGAATAATGATGAAAACGAAGATACTAAAATTATTTTCGTGCTTTCAAGATGATAATTAATATTTATGAGAATTATTTTTGAAAATAAGCTTACGAATCTTAATGATAAAGTTGAAAGAGTATGGATGGTTTAATTCAATGTTTGAACATTTCAGTTTTAATAATTAAGTAAATTTTATTTTCGTTCTCAAACGCAAGGTTACTAATTATTATGAAATGAATCGTACAAATTATCATGAAGTGTTTGAACAGTAATAGGTAATGATAAAAACGACAATTAAAATTGTTATTAGTAGTATTAACCATTTATTTCTATTTAAAATGCAAACATCTATGTTCTAAGATGGTATGCCAAAATTCAATAAAAATGATGTCTTATGAGAATTTAAATTTACACAAAGTCATAATGTACATTCAGTTCTACTTTTTTAAATTTCACAATAAAATTATTATTAATATTCCCTAGAATCTTTTGATCGCCATCTAAGGCTTAAAATGTATAAAGAAAATCAGTAAAAGATATTTTTATAACAAAAAAGAAGTAAACTTTTGTATTTTATTGACTTTTATATACCTATATGACAGTGCGTGGTTAGTGTTACAGGGATTTCTTTATCTGGATCTTTACTTTTTCTGTTGACGTTGCATTTATGGTATTGACGAGGCAGTCTTGCTGAATGGTAATCTGGCTTAAAGTACATTAAACATATAGAAACAGAAAAATTGACGACACAAAGCCCAAGTCAGGTACTCACGTATTTCATTGAGACGAAAACAAAAGGGAAAATTTTTTTAGAGTTTTTGGTCCTTTATAAAGTGGCAACAGGAAGTCTTGGAATCTGCGTGACTTCCGTGGACGGAGACTATGATTGGTGGAAAGATATCGTTCGATAGATTAGGATGTTATCTTACTTTAAAAATGCAAGTTGTTCACTTTCAAGAGATGCGGTTACAATTAACCCGTGATGCTGGTAGGCTAGTTAATTATTTATACACGAGTTCAGAAAGCCATTACAAATTAAAAAGTTGTTTAGAGAAATTAAAGGGAATTATTACACTTATATACAGTTAATATTCTCTACTATAGAGACATAAATTATTATAATACTGTATGTATACAATTCCATTTTCAGCATAACTCTAAAATTCAATTATTTTGCAAAGACTCGTGTGCTTTTTATTAAGCGTTTTGTTTTAGTACTTTTGCTTAAATTAATTCTTTTATCATATTTTATTTAAATTCCTTATTGAAACTTATGACAGTTCATGTTTCAATCTAAATTTCGTGCTTCATATAAATTTTCTCCGAATAAAATGATTAAGATATTTAATTTATATTATATTTAACGTGCTTTAAAATTTCCTAAATTGTTGAAAAAATTTTAAGCAAATGTTGAACGAAATTAGGAAATAAAAAGTAACCCCTATTAGAATAATTTGAAATAATCTCTAACAAGCGCGTTTTCAAACTAGTCGGAGTACCATAAAATAAAAATACTTAACCATTAGGGAATAAATATATTCATCCTCTTTATTTAAAAGCAGATTATAAACTTATCCATTAGAACTGGCAGAACAAATGAAAAGATAAATGGTTTATAATACACTGTCACCAAATTTCATACAATTAAAAATTTTATTTTGTCAACTTCTGGGGAAAAGAATATTTATCTCATTTTTCAGTTGAGAATTAGAAATGAATAAGGATTAAATTTCCTTATCTCTCTCTACAATTTATCTGCAGAAGATAACACACATTGTGTCTCCCACCTTTTAAACGAAATTTGTTTAAAAATATATGTAGCATTTGACAAATCATCACTACTCAGATTGGGTTCACTTTTTCCTTGTCGGTTAGTGAATGCATTCAATAATTTTATTAAAATAATTTTAATATAAATCTGAATTTATTTTTACAAATGTGATCGGATTTCGATAGGAAATGCTACTTGATATGCGCTTTTGCAAGAATTAATTTCTGTGCCTTAACAGCATAGTAAAATCATTCAAAAATTAACAAAATTTTATTTCCTTAAAATAAAATCCTAATTAACAATAATGTCGCATTAAAATTTTTTTTTTATACTTTTAATTTTCTTTTTTCCTTTTATATATATATGTGTGTGTCAGAGCTTATGTCGAAATATAATATTTTAACTGCAATTCAGAAATATATTATAATTAATCTGAATAAGTATTTATTTTTCTTATTCTAGTATTTTTACTCGTTAAGAGAATTTTGTAAGATTTTCTTTGATTACTTTTTAATTCTCTCGTATGCGAATTCTTTTCTTTAACTCTATTATGTAATAACTTTATACAATAATCTCATTATGAGAAAGAAAATACTTTACAAAAAGTAAAATATAATTGAAACGATTATTGTACTATTACTTTAATTTGAAAATTTGGTACCTTTAATCTATTATATATATATATATATATTTATATCAATTTATCTATTTTTAAAATTGCCCTTGATACTTTTTTTTGTTGTGTATTTCGTCAGAGGATTTCTTTAAATAATTTAGTATTTAATACACATATCTTTAAGCTATATCTGTAGTTAAACATGCGTAATAATCATTTTTATACCTAGAATGTACTTAAATTACATCGTGTTATGCTAAGTAACAAAATTATGTATGAAATCTCCAAAGAGTATTTTCAATCCATTTCTTATAGCATATAGTCGGATAACAAACAAATAATATTAAAAGTGCTCAATAAAATATTCAATTTTGATGTATGATTACTAAGTTATTTTATTTTACATTTCATTTAATATACAATATGTATGGGGACAAAAAAAAGTGCATGCATTTAGCAATTAGACAAAATACTTCTTCATTTATACAAGCATAAACGATCTAATTACATCGAAAAAGAAATTTCACATGTATGTATTAATTTCTCTTTGATTCATAATATAATTATTCATAAATATTCAATAAAGATTCACCTGATTTATTTTATATATTTACTTATTTATATATTTTATTTATTTACTTATTTATTTATTTTATTTATTTGCTAGTTTATTTATTGTATACCCAGGCATCATTCTCGTTCGAAGGGAGGAAAATATTAAGATAAAAAAAGTTACCTTTGACGACAAAGAAATGCAGTACAAAGCTTGAAGAAAAAAAGTAAATATAGAAATTTAAATTTTGTTCAAAATTCTAAATGAAAATCTTTATTGACATTTATAATTGTTTTTGGACACTAGAAAATCTTGAAAAAACATGTATCTAATGCATGTGTTATACGTATACTCAATCTTTAAAAAAAATTATAATGTCAATTCAATATTAAAAAAAAAAATCTACACAAATTTTTTCTCTATAATTTGCTTCAATGTAGCATAATAAAACGAACACCAAAAAATAATTTTAAGAATAATAATTTTATTTTTAAATTATGCATGGATCGCACTGATTAGATGTATATGATATAAAGAATTTTTATTCGTTTTTACACTGCTGGCCACCGTAAATGGAAAACCCTGAAGAAAGCATGCAAATAACATGAAATTTACAACATGCATTAGCGGAGGTGAGATATGCAAATGATTAGAATTTCAGCGCAGACACACATCAAGCGCGCCTGTGGTGCCTCCTCAAAGCGCTATTTAAGGCTTGGAGAGGCTATTTAAGGCAACGATTTCAACTTCGGCAATTGTGTTTTTCTTGTGGTTATTTCAAAAAACGATCAGTTATGTCTCGTAGAAAACCGCGATCAGCTTTTGATCAAGTATCCGAGTTCGACAGAGGAAGGATAGTGGCCTACCGAGATTGTGGATTATCTTTCCGGAAAATCGGTAGTCGTGTTGGACGATACCAAAAAACTGTAATGTGGATATGTGACCGTTGGATGCAGGAGGGTACAACGGACCGACGTGGTCGATCATATCCACCTCAGTGCACCACTTCACGTGAGGACAGGCAAAATGTGCGCATGGCAGTGATGGATCGCTCAGTCACATCACGAACCATAGCACAGCATATTGAGTCTGTAATGCATCATTCAGTGTCTGCGCGTACCATTCAACGCCGTTTACAGAAGAGTGGTCTGTCCGCAAGATGTCCATTGCTTGGTCTACCCTTAACGCAGAACCACAGACGTCTCCGCCGCCAGTGGTGCGATGAAAGAAGGATGTGAGCGGAAGAATGGATTGAAGTTGTCTTTACTGACGAGTCGCGCATCGGTCTGCAACACCACGATGGTCGGATTCGAGTCTGGAGACACCGTGGAGAGAGAATGCTGAAAAGCTGCGTTATGCACTGCCACACCGGATATTATGGTATGGGGCGGTATTGGATATCTCTCTCGCACACTCCTCTGATACACATTGCCGGTACTTTAAACAGCCAGTGCTACATCTCCGAGTTGCTGGAGCCAGTTGTCCTTCCTTACTTTCAGGGCTTGGACACAGCCATATTTCAACAGGATAATGCGCGATCACACGTGGCACGCATTGTCCAAAGGTTCTTCGTCTATCACCAGATTGAATTGCTTCCCTGGCCTGCTCACTTTCCGGATCTTTCGAAGATAGAAAACATGTGGTCCATGGTTGCTGAACGATTAACTCAGATTACACCCCCAGCTTCCACACCAGATCAACTTTGGTAACGTATGGAAGCTGCTTGGTCTTCTGTACTCCAAGAACACATCCAAAGTCTCTTTGAATCAATGACAAGGCCTGTTGCAGCGGTGATCTCCAACAATTGGGGCTATTCTGGCTACTGATTCTGGCAGGAACCACACGTCACAGAAGTCTATAAATTTAATCAATTGATACTTGGTCAACATGTTATCTACAAAATAAATTCTGTTGTTCTATCTCTTGTCTTTCTTGGTGTTGCATTTACGGTGGTCAGCAGTGTATTTTCTAATTAATATCACATGTGGATGCTCGATATTGTTACAAAATAATTTATTTGTATAATTTAAATCATTCCGTATTGGAACCAAATATGAGATTTATTTTTATCATTTCTGTTCTATAAAATTTAATATAATATACAAATAAACTAAATGATAAAATAAAACCCTGTAACTATATTAAACAACTTTTAGAAATTTCATAAAGAAATGATATCTTTGTCTTGAATTTTTTTAATACTAGCTAATTCATTTACTGGAATAAATATTTCTCAATATAATTTGGAAGATTTTAAACCTCTGGTGATATGTTTATATTTGTAACCACAAGAAATAATACACGTCATAGATATGCATCTGAATATTATTATACACTTATACATAAATTTAATCATTTTTTAACTAACCCCCGTTAGTATAAACGCAAAGGAAAATAAAAACGAAACTGAACAGTATCGGATCCACCCAGACTATAAGAAGATCACCTACAGAAAGATCATCGGCGCACAGATACTAATGATAATAGACACCATAAAGATGATGATCATCATTACGATACGAAGTATAAAGCGTAAAAGTTTCAATAGTGTATCAAGTTCTACTTTTCACCGCCGCCATTTTTTATCACCATTTTTTTCTCTCTCTCTTGGCAGGCAACTTAAATGATTTCACATTCCCTCTCATGATTGTTGCATGCAACGTTCATTAAAATATGACATGAAAAATACATTTTTTTTTTCTTCCAGATTTTTTTTTAAATCTTGTTCTCGTGCCGTAAGTGCTTATGGAAAGTTGTATTAAACTCGCATCTGCGTGAGAGATAATGTCGATATGTGTTGCTTTTCGCACTGGATGAAAGCAAATGTAATTTTTGATTACATCCATTATTACAGAAGCGAGAAGAATATCTTTTTTTCTAGTTCTCATTTATAATATCTGTGGGAAAAACCTAATGTATTTTGAGAAACTTTTTCTTCGCTTGGTATGGTATTCTGAAACTTTTCTCCCAACTCTTTTGATGTAATTTTATATAATTCTGCATCAACTGATATCAGGTTCAGCGGGTAATATATTTCATTTTAAAATACAAATAAATATTTGAAATAAATATATTTATGTTACAGTTCTAGAGATATAGGATAAAATTGAGGATTAATGAAAAACGTATCATGCAAATTTAAATTGAACTATATTCACTGTACCAGAGATACTCAACCTGCGGCCCACCGAGCCTTTATAAGTGGCCCGGCCATGGCCCATTGCTCTGAGATATTCACTTATTTAAGAACATTATATTAAACATTTGGTGGGAAATTCTTTTCAAGAAATCAAATCTATCAAATTTGCTTTTGGATGTTGGTGTCGTACGGGTACGAATTGATATTCTTTTTCTATTTGGAACGGTTAAGTTTAGCGATAACAGACAACAGTGGAGTAGAAACAATGTTATGGGTGGAACTATTTTTTAACTATCTTTCATATCTTACAAGCGAAAAATATTCAAAGAAAATGTATCGTTTAAAGACCATTGGGAGGTTCACTATTTTGAAGAGAAAAACAAACATGGATCAGTAATTGTTTGATTTGTCACGAAAGTGCTGTATTTAAAAATACCAATAAACAGGAATCATTCAATAACACTTTTCCTCGAAGATGTCTTACATGAGGTGATAAATAGGTTTTCTTGAATAATCTTTGCAACAGCAGCAAAGTGTTTTGTCAGTGGTAATATCACAGTGGTAACAAAGACATATCCTATGAAGTTTGCTATAGTATTGGTAATCATATGAAACTGTTTGCTGATGCAGAAATTGTGAAGGGGTGTTTCTTAAATGCTTCTAATTTAGTGTTAGTCACAAAAAATATAGTAAATAATAATTTAAAAAAGCAAAACAGAAGAGTTATAATATTTTGATCAATTTTCCGCATTTTAAATTTCAAATGTTTTTTTGGCCTTAAAGCATTTTACTC